>CM035415.1:92090766-92158266 GCA_020310875.1 Ceratopteris richardii | reverse complement strand
GAAATGAATATATATCTTGCTCCTTTCATTGACGATTTCCAAGAGCTATGGAGAGGTATTAATGGAATTGCTATATCAAAAAGCAATAATCAAATATAGATTATATTTGTTCAGGTAATGACATACGTTTTTTTTAGTATGCATACAACTGTATGTGAGTTAATCTAAACTTTATTTTTATGGTTTTCATGATGCAGTAATATCTACTAAGGCATATGAGGTTTCTCTTTATTGTCGTGATTTCTTGAGATCATTTTATAGTAAGAATCTGAATATAAATATTTATCTTCGACGACGATGCTTCTTGCCTGATTATCATCCATTAAGATGCAAAAGAGAAGCATTACATTTGAGTGGAAAATTTGAAACAAGTCAATATCCAAAACCAATGATGCCTACGGATTTGTTTCAAAAATAAACAGATGGGCCTCTTATAGGTCTACAATTCCAAATCTTTAGTGATGATGAAGATGATGAGAATGTATGGATTAGAGGCCGTGCTTAAATTTGATGCCCGACCCTGGGCATCACCAAAATTTGAGGGATGCCCGAGGGATAAAAGTTGGCATCCTTAAAAATCATTCAAAAGCATCCTTCCAATGTATGGGATAGAAGTTAGAACATTATCTTGAATTATTACACAAGATGGTTGACTAAGCATGCTTCATTTGTATGTAAACAAGTTTTTACATTTTATGTTGTTCAAAAAAAAAAGATTTTTTTTTGTTTTTCAAGGTTGCAACCTTTCAAAAGCAGTTCAATTTGCAATGGTGAGGCACTTCAAGCTCCAACTTTTAGCAATGTTTGGATGCAAACATTTTTTTAAAAGCTACTTTGGGCACTCTTTGAATCAGTAGAAATGAGGAGAGTTTAAGAAGGATGCTAGCTTCATAGAACCAATCATCAATTCTCATCATATCACACATAGAAAAATCTATAACTTAGATTATAAACTATATCAACATAAATATGGGACATTGGCTCCATTTTTGGCAAATAACAACCGATGTGTTCCATGGATTGTGAAATTACTCAGCAAGCAGGTGAATTTAAAAAGTAATCCTCCCTAGAATTAAGAATTACTTAAAAACGTAATCCTCACTACTTGGTCAATGCATGTCCTTCACAATTGGAGAGCATGGGCACTAGGCAACCTTTGAAGTTCTTGAACCATTGCACAATAAAAGTAAATGATACATTGCTATATGCTATATGGTGAATCAAAACTCAGTAATTAATATTCTTGGTCATTGGGGGGAGCTATCAATGCATCTAAAAAATAACACTTGGGAGCATAGAGCATGGGTAGAAACACTCTATAATTTTATATGAAAAGTAGCCGCTTTGTAATATGAATGACCAGAATGGCAATAATGCAAGTTCTTATCCAACTTACTATACTATAGGTGTGGATTAGGAGAGTGGTAAAAACATGGACAATGAGGCTTCCAAGTGCTACAACAATGAGTATTCATTGATGTCACTCAACTTGTGAAGCGAAAAGTTCAGCTTTGAAGTGTTTGTGCCAAATTCTATACTAGAATAGAAATTATGAACTAGAAATTTGCTCTAGAAAATTAGAAAAGAATACCACTAAAGTCTATTTTTTGTTAAAATCATCAATGCTAAGGGCCCAAAATGTATATAACAAAAATGACTAGTGTGTCACATGCCCAAATTCAAATCCCACTATCAAGAGCCAAGAACATTCACACAATGGCTATAGCTACTCACAACTTTGGCATTCACATTATATATATATATATATATATATATATATATATATATATATATATATATATATATATATATATATATATATATATATATATATATATATATATATATATATATATATATATATATACGCGGGGATACCCATGCCTTGAACATGGGCATCCCTCACGATGCCCAAACCTAAAAAGTGGGCATCCTTTGATGCCCAAACCCCCCTTTGATACCCATTTTGGGCATCAAATTTAAACATTGATTAGAGGTAAAGGAAATTTCTCACTAAGAGAAGCTTATGGTATTCTTTGGAGTATTCGAAATGGTTGAAGGTATGCGATCTTGTCATTGTATATCTTGATTGAAGTACTTCGTATGCAAGTGTAAATATATAAGTATGTGTGTATATATGTGTGCATATATATACAAAAACACACAAATATATACACATCACACACATCTCTCTCTCTCTCTCTCTGTATATATATATATATACATATATATATATATATATGTATATGTGTGTGTGTGTGTATGTATATTTGTATGTCTGTGTGGTTTTCTGGAAATATATACACCTATAGATACATACATACATACATATACATATACATGCCTACAAATTTAGTTGCTGTTATGTAGATTTCACTATGAATATTTGAGAAAAGTTTGCATTTATTTATTGCATATCTAACAATGTGCTCTTTGACCTCCTTTAGAGGGCTTGTTGGTTAGTTTTTCTCTACCTAAAAACTTGTTTCTAGTCCTCTTCTTATCATGGCATATCTTGATTCTAGTAATCTCATATTAAAGTGCAAATTCACCACTCCCATTGAACACATATAATTGGCATGAAAAATCTCTAAACATACATATACATACACACACACACATACACACACAAACATACATACACACACACACATACACACACACACACACACACATATATATATATATATATATATATATATATATACATATATATATATATATATATATATATATATATATATATATATATATATATATATATACATATTCACACATATACATATACATACACACACACCTACATATATATATATATATATATATATATATATATATATATATATATATATATATATATATATATATATATATATATATATATATATATATATATATATATATATATGTATGTGTGTGTGTGCATGCGTGCAAATATACATACATGCATACATATACATATATACAAACATATAAGAAAATTATAAAGTATATACAATTAGTACCACCACCTCCGAGAGAGGTGACTTTCTCCCAATCGTATGCATTTATATTTAGCTACTCGAATCCACAAAACAGATAATACTATTGCTGATCACATCTCGTAGATGCACTAAAACATACAAAAGTACTCAAAGAATAGAAGGAGACAAGAGACGACACAAGATTGGGTGCAATCTCCTCCCACATACTCTCATGGAAAACTCTATGAGAGCATGCATATTTATAGGTAATTCATATTATGTCCCAAATGAAAGATACGTGAGCGCCATGCAAAAAATAGCATGTTTTTGGTTTATTTAAAAAAATAGCTAAAAATATATATCTTCTAAAAATAACTATTCTCTAAAAAATAATCTTCTAAATATCTCCAAAAGTATTTGAATAAATCCATGTGTGTGCACACCTCATGAATCGTCACCTACATAATCAAAACACAAGTCACATTAAAATACACAAGGCATTAAACCTTGATTCCAAATATTCCATAAAGTATAACATGCCCCCTAGTTGTTGAGCAACTCAGCTCAGTTGATAAGAATAAAATAGATATGGATGGCTAGTCACATGTCCCATCACTAAACATTCATAAGCGTGTTCCATGTAAAAACACATGTATGGAACTAGAAAACTGGAATTTAATGTGAATGTGAAAATTAAAGACTATTTTGGAACCTAAATGCAATCCAAAAGTGATTAGAAAAATGAATATCGCAATATGATAAAATAACAATTGATTTTCTAACCATGAATTTATACTTGAATGCATATGCATGTGAATTTTCTAAAACTTTAGGCAGCACAACCTTGTAATTTTGAAGACTAGAACTATTCCGACAAACAATTTCCATGATATTTATGCCGACAGGCACAATCTATCCACAAAGAAACCAAAAGGGGATTAAACACCTTGAAAATTTTAGATTTTTCTTCTCGCTAACCTGCAAGAAAATACTTTCCTATCCTTGCAAACAACAATACATGCACCATACAAGACAACCCGTGTCTAAATTATGCATATACTCTAGGTACCATGCAAAACTTGCATGTTCTTTATGCAATATGATGCAAATCGAGAACAACCATGCATATAAATTGACAAGAAACTTATTTGGAGGTTCCAAAAATTAATTTGCAAATGTGTGTATAGGTGCTAAATATTTTGCCCACTCCATCCAAATAGTTCTCCAAGTCTCATGCAAGTAGTTGTGCTTCAAGAAGTTGCTCAAAAGAAAAATGTCGAAGATGAACAAGCAAACTCCAAGATTTGAAGATGATGAGAACCGAAGTCAAAATATCTTGCAGCCACTCTTTGGAAAAAGCTCTAAGAGAGCTATCAAGAGAAAAAAGAATCTCTGAATTTGGATATAGGATCATCCACATATGGGCAAGAACAATAGGTAGAGATGGGTTTATGTGGTGAAACGTAGACTATTTCTTCCAAGGGAATTCGAAAAATAAAATAAAAATCAACGCTAATGTGCCTCCTCAATCTATGCTCCAGCTTGAAGAAGCATGTTCCATGGATGTCTTATCCCACATATGATGGTAAGCTAAGAAACGATATATATGCACCCAATTATGTGCGTGCTGTTCAAACCAATGCTCTCTTGAGGCTTCTTTGATGGCTCAAAAACATACGTAGCTATATCTGAAGAGGTAGCCATAAGTAGAAAACAAAAGAAAATGTCCAACACGTGTAAGGCTGTGCAAAAGCGTGTAGTGCTAAGCTTGTCGCTGAACGCACTGAAGTAGCAGCTTGAAGAGTGGTCTGTGTCCCCATCTATGGTCGTAAAGGTAGCTGGAACACTCGGCTTCCTTGTCCGTGGTTCCCCACATTTATATACATATCATACGTAGCATTTCTCTTAAACCACTCCAAAAAAATCAAGGATTCTCTGCCCTTCATATCACTGCTGATGTGCGTTGGTTTAATACAATTCAAATGCAAAAATCAAACATCACGTTCGTTTTGTGAAGCCTTCGAGGATGCTTTATCTGGGGCCAGAACGTGTAGGAGAGGGAGTTCGCGACTGTATTCGTGGTTGAGTAGCTTCATGTGCAAGATGACGTGTAGGAGAGGCAGTGCAAGGGTGCCTTCAGGCAGGGATTCATCTACGCTCCTTCAATTTTTCCACATCCTTTTGCTCTAGAGGAGGGCAGATGATGGCTCCTCAAAATCACGCAAAGAAGAAAGCCTAGTGATGGCGTTGAAAAAAGCTTCTGATTAACTCCATAATTTGCGGACACTAGGCGCTGATACCACTATTGCTGATCGGATCTCATAGATGCTCTAAAACATACAAAAGTACTCAAAGAATAGAAAGAGACAAGAGACGACACAAGATTGGGTGCAATCTCCTCCCACATGCTCTCGTGGAGAACTCTATGAGAGCATGCGTATTTATAGGTAGTTCATATTATGTCATGAATGGAAGATACATGAGCACCATGCTAAAAATAGTGTGCTTTTGCTTTATTTACAATAATAGCTAAAAATAACTATCTTCTTAAAATAACTATTCTCTAAAAACTACTCTTTTAAATATCTCCAAAAGTATTTGAATAAATCCATGCGCGTGCACAACTCATGAGTCTTCACCTGCTAAATCAAAACACAAGACACATTAAAATCCTCAAGGCATTAAAGCTTCATTCCAAATATTCCATAAGCTATAACAAATACATATATACATACATACACATCATGTAGGTACACATACAAAGATACCAAACACACATCCAGATACATATACATCACACACACATGCATACATACAAACATGCATACATATACGTGCATACACAATTACATGGGGCTACGAACACATCACACACCCATCTACACATGTTTATACACATACACATGCATATATCACACATATGTACACACATACATACACATGAAACACACATGGATTCAACATAACACATGCATAAATATACACATGAATACACATGCATATACACTTGCATACTTATACACATGCATACATATACACATGGATACATATATACATGTATATGTATGTGTATGTTTGTGTATGTATGTGTGTGTATGTGGGTGCGTCTCTATATGTGTGTATATGTATGTGTACATGTGTACATATATGTTTATGTATGTGTATGCATCTGTGTGTATCTGTGTGTATATATGTGTATGTGTATGTGTGTGTGTGTTATGTATTGTTGTCTTTGCATGTATGTATGTATGTATGTATTTTTGTGTATTTGTATGTATCTTTATGTGTGATTCTGTGTGTGTGTGTGTGGAAATATTCACACCTATAGATACATACGTACATACATACAAATAAATAAGGAAAGAGGATACAATATACATATCCATAAGTTTAGTTGCTATTAAGTAGATGATAAAAGTACTCATGGAGTAATGTGAATTCTAGGAGAAAGTAGAACTTCTCAACATATTGATCCTGGATGGCCTATTTTTGCACTAGAGACACCTTATCTAAAGTTAGGAGATGCATTAGATGAGGTTAATCACTTTTCGATGGAATCTAGTAAATGGTCCTCATGGCTTGTTCTAGTCATTAACTAAAATCTCCCACCATACCTTAGGATTAAGAAGAAGCATTTAATGCTTTCACTTTTAATCCCATGAATAAGACACGTTAAAGAAATGAATATATATCTTGCTCCTCTCATTGACGATCTCCAAGAGCTATGGAGAGGTATTATTGGAATTTCTATCAAAAAGCAATAATCAAATACAGATTATGGTTCGTGGAATTGCGGCTTTGACTATACATGATTTTCTAGGATAAGGTGTTTGTTCACGTAATGATATACGTTTTTTTAGTATGTATACAACTGTATGTGAGTTAATCTAAACTATATTTTTATGGTTTTCATGATGCAATAATATCTACCAAGGCATATAAGGTGTCTCTTTATTGTGGTGATTGCTTGAGATCAGTTTATAGTAAGAATGTGATTTCAAATATTCAACTTTGACGACGATGGTTCTTGCCTTATTATCATCCATTAAGATGCAAAAGAGAAGCATTACATTTTAATGGAAAGTTTGAAACAAGTCAATATCCAAAACCAATGATGCCTATGGATTTGTTTCAAAAATAAAAAGATGGGCCTCTTATAGCTCTACAATTCAAAATCTTTAATGGTGACAAAGATGATGAGAATGTATGGATTAGAGGTAAAGGAAAATTGGCACTAAGAGAGAATATCTTGATATGGTATTCTTTGGAGTATTGGAAATGGTTAAAGGTATGCGATCTTGTCATTGTATATCTTGATTGAAGAACTTTGTATGCAAGTGTAAATATATAAGTATATGTGTATATATGTGTGCATATATATACAAAAACATAGAAATATATACACATCACACATCTCTCTCTCTCTCTCTCTCTCTCTCTCTCTCTCTCTCTCTCTCTATATATATATATATATATATATATATATATATATATATATATATATATATATATATATATATATATATGTGTGTGTGTGTGTGTGTGTGTGTGTGTGTGTGTCTGTGTTTGTGTGTGTGTGTATGTATGTTTGTATGTGTGTGTGGTTGTTTGGAAATATATACACCTATACATACATACATACATATACATAGACATATACATGCCTACAAATTTAGTTGCTCTTATGTAGATTTCATTATGCATATTTGAGAAAATTTTCCTTTATTTACTGCACTTCTAACAATGTGCTCTTTGACCTCCTTTAGAGGGCTTGTAGGTTAGTTTTCCTCTACGTTAAAACTTGTTTCTAGTCCTCTTCTTATCATGGCATATGTTGATTCTAGTAATCTGATATTAAAGAGAGAATTCACCATTTCCATTGAACACATATAATTGGCATGAAAAGTCTCTAAACACACATATACATACACACACACAAACACACACACACACCTATATATATATATATATATATATATATGTGTGTGTGTGTGTGTGTGTGTGTGTGTGTGTGTGTGTGTTTGTGTGTGTATGTATGTATGTATGTATGTATCTATATATATATATATATATATATATATATATATATATATATATATATATATATATATATATATATATATATATATATATATATATATATATATATATATATATATATATATGTGTGTGTGTGTGTGTGTGTGTGTGTGTGTGCATGCGTGCAAATTTACATACATGCAAATATACATACATGCATACATATACATATATACAAACATATAAGAAAATTCTAAGGATTAAACTATTAATACCACCACCTGCGAGAGAGATGACTTTCTCCCAATCCTATGCCTCTATATTTAGCTACTCGAATCCACAAAACGGATAATACCATTGCTTATCGGATCTCGTAGATGCACTCAGACATACAAAAGTACTCAAAAAATAGAAAGAGACAAGAGACGACACAAGATTGGGTGCAATCTCCTCCCACATACTCTCATGGAAAACTCTATGAGAGCATGCGTATTTATAGGTAATTCATATTATCTCTTGAATGGAAGATACATGAGCGCCATGCTAAAAATAGTGTTCTTTTGCTTTATTTTAAAAAATAGCTAAAAATAACTAGTCTCTAAAAAATACTCTTGTAAATATCTCCAAAATTATTTGAATAAATACAAGCGTGTGCACACCTCATGAATCTTCACCTGCTAAATCAAAACACAAGACACATTAAAATCCTCAAGGCATTAAACTTTCATTCCAAATATTCCATAAAGTATAACATGTCCCCTAGTTGTCGAGCAACTAAGCTTAATTGATAAGAATAAAATATACATGGATGCCCAGTCACATGTCCCATCACTGAAAAATCATAAGCATTTTCCATGTAAAAACACATGCATGGAACTAGAGAACTTGAATTTAATGTGAATGCGAATGATAAGTAGGGTTAAAGTCTATTTTGGAACCTAAATGCGATCCAAAAGTGATTAAAAAAATGAATATCTCAATATGGTAAAATAACAATTGATTTTCTAACCATGCATTTATACTTGAATGCATGTGCATATGAATTTCCTAAAAATTTAGGGAGCACAACGTCACAATTTTGAAAACCGAAAAAATTCTGACAGACAATTTCCATGATATTGATGCGGACACGCAGAATCTATCCACAAAGAAACCAAAAGGTGATTAAACACCCTAAAAATTTTAGATTTTTCTCCTCTCTAACCTACAAGAAAATACTTTCATGTCCCTGCAAAGAAGAATACATGCACCATACAAGAAAACCCATGTCTAAATTATGCATATACTCTAGGTACGGCGCAAGTTTTGCATGTTCTATATGCAATATGATGCAAAACAAGAACAACCATGCATATAAATTGACAAGAAACTTATCTATAGGTTCCAAAAATTAATTTGCAAAAGTGCATATAGGTGCTAAAGATTGTCCACACTCCATCGAAATAGTTCTCCAAGTCACGTGCAAGTAGTTGTGCTTCAAGATGTTGCTAAAAAAAAATGTCGAAGATGAACAAGCAAACTCCAAGCTCTGAAGATGATGAGAACCGAAGCCAAAAGATCTTGCAGCCACTCTTTGGAAAAAGCTCTAAGAGAGCTATCAAGAGCAAAAAGAATCTCTCAATTTGGATATACGATCCTCCAGATATGGGCAAAAACAATAGATAGAGATGGGTTTATGTGGTGAAACCTAGACTATTTCTTCCAAGGGAATTCAAAAAAAAACGAAAAAATCAATGCTAACGTGCCCCCTCAGTCTCTGCTCCAACTTGAAGAAGCGCCTTCCACGGATGTATTATCCCACATATGATGGTAAGCTAAGAAACGATATATATGTGCCCATATATGTGCGTGTTGTTCAAAGCAATGCTCTTTTTAGGCTTCTTCGACGACTGAAAAACATACGTAGTTGTATCTGAAGAGGTAGCCAGAAGCAGAAAACAAAAGAATGTTTCCAACACACATAAGGATGTGCAAAAAGCGTGTAATGCTAAGCTTGGTGCTGAACACGGTGAAGCAACAGCCTGAAGAGTTCTCTGTGTCCCCGTCTATGGCCGTAAAGGCAGCCTGAACACTCGCCTTCTGTGTTGGTGGTTCCCCACATTTATATACATATGATCGTAGCATTTCTCTTAAATCACTCCAAAAAAAATTAAGGATTCTCTGCCCTTCATCTCACCGCTGATGCACGTTGGTTCAATACAATTCAAACGTAAAAATCAAACGTCACGTTTGTTCTATGAATCCTCTGAGGATGCTTTATCCGGGGCCAGAACGTGTAAGAGAGGGAGTTCGCGATTGAATTCCCTATTGAGTAGCTTCATGACGTGTACGAGAGACGGTGCAGGGGTGCCTTCAGGCAGGGATTCCTCTGTGCTCCTTCAATTTCTCCACATCCTGTTGCTCTAGAGGAGGGCCGAATACGGCTCCTCAAAATCACGCAAAGAAGAAAGCTCTAGAGGAGGGCCAACGATGGCCCCTCAAAATCACGCGAAGAAGAAATCCTGGTGATGGCGATCAAAAAAACTTTTGATTAACTCCATGATCTGCAGACACCAGGCTCTGATACCACTATTGCTGATCAGACCTCGTAGATACACTAAAACATACAAAAGTACTCAAAGAATAGAAAGAGACAAGAGATGACACAAGATTGGGTGCAATCTCCTCCCACATACTCTCGTGGACAACTCTATGAGGGCATGCATATTTATAGGTAATTCGTATTATGTCCTGAATGGAAGATATTTACATGCTTTTGCGTTATTTACAAAAATTGCAAAAAACAACTTTCTTCTAAAAATAACTATTCTCTAAAAATACTCTTGTAAATATCTCCAAAAGTATTTGAATAATTCCATGCACGTGCACACCTCATGAATCTTCACCTACTAGATCAAAACACGGGACACATTAAAATCCTCAAGGCATTAAACCTTGATTCCAAATATTCCATCAAGTATAACAAATACATATATACATACATACACATCATGTAGGTACACATACAAAGATACCAAACACACATGCAGATACATATATGTCACACACACATGCATACATACAAACATGCATACATATACATGCATACACAATTACATGGGGCTAGATAGAGATCACACACCCATCCACACATGTTTATACACATACACATGCATATATCACACATATGTACACACATACATACACATGAAACACACATGGATTCGAGATAACACATGCATACAGATACACATGAATACACATGCATACAAATAGACTTGCATACTTATACACATGCATACATATACACATGGATACATATATACATGTATATGTATGTGTATGTGTGTGTATGTGGGTGCATCTCTATATGTGCGTATATGTATGTGTACATGTGTACATATATGTTTATGTATGTGTATGTATGTGTATGCATCTGTGCATATCTATGTGTATATATGTGTATGTGTATGTGTGTGTATTATGTATTGTTGTCTTTGCATGTATGTATGTATCTATGTATATATGTATGTATGTATGTATGTATGTATGTATGTATGTATGTATTTTTGTGTATTTGTATGTATTTTTATGTGTGTATGTATGTTTTTATGTATGCATATGTGTGTGTATGCATGTATTTATGTATATATGTGCATGTATGTGTGTGTATGTATATGTGGGTGTGTGTGTGTTTGTGATTATGTGTATGTATGTGTATGTTTTTATGTTTGTGTATGTATGTAGGTATGTGCAAGTGTATGTGTGTGTATGTGTATGTGTGTGTGTATTTTTAATATGTTTGTGTATGTGCATATGTGTGTATCTATGTGTATATTTGTTTGTGTATGTATGTGTATGTGTATGAATTTCTATGTCTATATGTATGTATCTCTATTTAAGTCTATGTGTGTATGTGTATGTGTAGATGTAGATGTGTTTGTATATGTGCTTTTATGTATGTGTGTATGTGTGTGTATGTGTGTGTATGTGTGTGTCTACTATGTCTACATGCATGTGTACATGTTTATTTAGTTATGTGTGTGTATATGTATGTGTATTTATGTGCATCTATGTGTGTGTATGTTTATGTGTGTGTACATATTGGTGTGTGTATGTGTACATGTGTGTATATCTATGTTTGTGTACATGTATGTGTATGAGTATATTTTTAAATGTATGTATGTATGTGCAAGGTTGTGTACGTGTCTATATGTAGATATATGTGTGTGTTTGATTTTAATTTTTTGTTTATTGTTTCATATTTTTAGATTAAAATAATAGGACATATTGAGTAGTAGAAAGAAATAAGAGAAGAGCAAACATAGCATCTGTGGTGTGGAAATAGTTTTGCAAACAACTACGTCCATAGGAAACACTTCTTTAGTAGAAGTTATGTAAAATAGTTTATATTGTTTAGAATTATAAATCGCATTCGTTTTAGAAATGTTTTATATTTAATCTAGATACTTTTATTTCATTAAATAAACACAAGCTACTAGAAAAAAGAGAGTTGATCCTAATGGAGTATATCCACTCCTACTTTTAGCAGAAGAATGATAGGACCTTCCTAGGACCAAACAGGTCACTACCAAAGTCCACTAAAAATTGAATTGTTCATTGGACCTGATAATTAAAGCTATGAAATTTTGCAAAAGTACAAATAGTCAGTATGGGCTTTTCAACAAGCCAAAGATCTCAATTTGGATAATGTACCTTACAAGACACATACACTTGGGAATATGCAGAGATTAGACTAGAGAGATTTCAAGATGAATATAATCAAGCAAAATGAACACTTGATAGTAAGATTATATCCAAAAGAAGTCTTACAATCATAGGAACAAAATGAGCTATCTTGCAAATGGATCGGACTACTACACAAAGAGATATGGGTGATCAAAGATCACTTCTTATGAGAAAATGCAAACAAGAAAGGGCTTGCCTAGCTAGGGCCTAACTTAGACGTGAAGCAAACACTCCTAATGAGAGCCTACAAGTGCTCAAATGGTAGAGGAGGATGGCCCCAACTTTGCTTCATCTAATGCTCCAAAAGATAGTTATAGATTTGAATTCAAAAATACCCTCCAAATGATATCGACTTTTCTTCATAAATTAGGTGAGTAAAGAGCTGAGAAAACTTGTGAAAAGTGTTTGTATATTCTATCAAAGAGTTTGAGTGATGTGGCACTTCAAGTTAGCATGAGTTCCCACAATTGAGATTGCTAAAATTCTAAAACTCCCCCTCAATCTCAAGTGTTAGTCTCCATTGATCTCCTTCAAGTTAAGGTTGATCTGGAACTTATCCGACTTGCTTGCATCCATAAACTTGGTCACGATATCTGCTAGTTGATCCTTGGTGATGATGTACTTGATGTCCAATTCTTTTGCTAGTACCTTCTCTCTAATGAAGAGTATTGGATCTCTATGTGCTTGCTTCTTGCATGGAACATAGGGTTGCTTGGTAGATGAATGTTTGACATGTTATCTCCAAATAGAGTGAATTCTTTGACCTCCACATCCCTTGAAGAGCTTCTTGAGCCACATGATCTCATATGTAGCAATTTCCAAACCTCTGTACTCAGCCTCAATGGATGATAATGCAACTTTAAGTTGCTTCTTGGATATGCATGAAAGGACTCTTTGACCTAGCATGATGGCATAGCCAGATGTGTTCCTTCTATCATCCTTTGAACCAGCCCAATCAGTATCCCAAAACCCTTGAGGCTGTAATCCATCTCCATAAGGGTAGAATAACTCTTAGTTGAGAGTTTGCTTGATGTACCTAAGAACTCTTTTGGCTGCATTCATATGAACATCAGCTGGTGAATTTAGAAATTGAGAAAGAACTCCTACATCATAAGATAAGTCAGGTCTTGTGATGGTAGCATAATTAAGGCTTCCAATTATGCTTCTGTATGAAAAAATATCTTCAAGAGGTTGTCCTTCACCTGCACATAACTTAATGTTTGGATCCACAGGTTGTGTGAGTGGCTTACATCCACTCATACCATACTTATAAAGTACATCTAGCAAGTATTATCCTTGAGCAAGATAAATGCCATTTTCCATATAAATTATTTCAATACCAAGAAAGTATTTAAGAACTCCAAGATTTGAAATCTTGAATTCATTTCCAAGCTCTATCTTGATCCATGTGATACGTGCATCATCACTTCCTATTATAATCAAGTCATCTACATATATGCATACATAGACAACTAGACCTCCTTCCTTTGCGAGGTATAAGGAAGGATCTCCATCACTTGGCTTGTATCCACACCTACACAAATACTCTATAGGCCTTTGATTCCAAGCCTTGGGAGCTTGTTTTAAACCATACAATTCTTTTCTAAGTTTACAAACAAAATCCGAATATTTAGGGTTCTCAAACCCTAATGGTTCAGTCATGTAGACTATCTCCTGCAAATAACCATTAAGAAGAGCATTCTTAACATCCAATTGATATATTGGCCACCTCCTAGTTGGGGTGACCCCAATGATTGCCCTAATTGTTTTCATCTTTGCAGTTGGGCTGAATGTTTCTTCGTAGTCAATCCCATAGGATTGAGCAAATCCTTTTTCCACAAGCCTTGCTTTGTACCTATCAATTCAACCATCAAAATTTCTCTTCACTTTATAGACCCCTTTGTTGCCAATTACCTAAATCCCTTGTTTTCTAGGAACTAGACTCCATGTGTTGTTGTCTTCAAGGGCTTTGTACTCTTCTTCCATAGCTTCTTGCCACCCCTTTGTGTCCTTAGCCTCTTCATAGGTAGAAGGTTCATGATCTTTGATAACCTTAGTCATGAGAGCATAATGCCTAGAAAGATAAATATCATAAACAAGCCTTGAGATTGGATGTTTTACCCTTGTTGGCCTCCTTTCTTCTTCTTTTGGTGGTATGAACCTTCTTTGCCTTGGGGCCTTGACCTCTACTTTTGATGTAGCTCCCCCTTGTAGCATAGGTTCTTCAAAGTCTTGAACTTCATGTCCATCTTCATCCAGCTCTACCAATCTTGCATTTCCTTTATTTATTGATTGATAAGCTGAATCCATGCTTGAAATCATTTGTATGCTTGGACCACTGATTTCCAAGCTATCTTGAAACCTAGATTCATAGCTCTTGTCTACCTCTTCAATATCTTCATCCTGCAATGGAACTTTGGAAGCATACTATGTTTTAAGTTCATCAAACAATACATCTCTAGATACCTTGAAATGCTCTGTATTAGAGTTGTGGCACCTCTAACCTTTTTGCTGCATAGCATAACCAATAAACATACATCTTTCAGCCCTTCAATCCATCCTACCTCTTAGCTCTTGTGGCACATGTGCGTAACATACACAACCAAAGATTCTAATGTGTGAAGGATCTAGTTTCCTTCAACTCCATGCATCCTCAGGTGTCATGTCATGTACCGTTGATGTGGGACAGCTATTCATCAAGTACACAATAGTAGATATAGCATCTTCCCAATATGTTAAAGGAACATTCATTTCATTTAACCTACTCCTAGCAATTCTAGCAATATACCTATTCTTCCTCTCTCCTAGCCATTTTGTTGGGGTTTATAACTACAAGAAATTTTCCTCGTTATCCCTTGGTTCTTCAAGAAATCACAAAAGCAAGGGGAGAAGTATTCTCCCCTCAATTTGACATTAGGGTTTTGATGTAGGAACCTGTCTCCTTTTCAACTTGTGCCTTGAATCTTTTGAACACATCAAACACATCTAATTTTTGCGTTATACAATACAACCATACTTTTCTTGAATACTCATCTATGAAGGTCACAAAGTATCTATTACCTGCAAGAGAGGGCTCTTTGGTTGGCCCCCACATATCTGTGTGCACAAGGTTTAACACACCATGTGCCACATATCCACTCTTCTTGACGGCTGGCTAGTAGACTTGCCTAGTTGACAAGCTTGACACATCTCATGCAACATTTGTAATGAAAAATGGGGTAAACCTCTTACCAATTGCCTCTTCTCCATGTCTTTGAACCTTTGAATGTTGATGTGACCACACCTTTTGTGCCACAAATCCAAGTCTACAATCTTCTTGTCTCCATAGTTATTGAACATTGCCTTCTTGCTTTTTCCTTTGCCTATGTCAAGAGTGAACATCCTCCCTTCTTTATTTCCTAGCAGTATCAACTCATAGCCATTCCTTTAATAAAGAATCCTTTGTAATTGAACTTTACTTGGTATCCCTTTTCAACCATTTGTCCAATAGAGATTAAGTTCTTTGTAATAGTAGGAACATGCAATACCTCAGATAGTCCCCTTGCTTTATGGTTGCCTTCAAGCTTCACATCTCCCATTTTTTGTATTTCGTGCTCTATGTTGTCTCCTATCTCCACAAAGCCTCTTTGTTTGGGTGAAATACTCCTCTTTACCTAACATGCAATTACTACAACCACTATCTATATACCACATCTCATCAGGTGGTTGACCTTCACTTATATGCTTCATAGCTAACAAATGCTCATGTTCTCAATTTGTTGAGAAATTAGCATAATTACCTTGCGCTTTGTGTCCTTGCTTCCCACAATTGAGGCATCCATTTGAGTTGGAGTAGCCTAGACCTCCATATCTTCCTCTTCTACCTCTTCCTCTTGATGATTGACCTTCATCTTGTCTTGATTGACCCCCTTGATAGCTTTGGTTGCCTTCTTGGTATTTTCTTCTACCTCTTTCTCTTGAAGCACCTCTATTGCCTTTGCCTCTTCCTCCTTTACTTGTATAGACGAGTTGTTCTTGACTTCCCTTTGACTTGTTGCCTCCATGGTTGAGCTCCTCAGTCACCATCAGAGAAGTAAGTTTCTCAAAATTTGGGAAAGAATAATTTGCATACAAAGAGGTTCTAAATGCCTTCCATTTATCATCTTCTCTAAGCCCATTAAGTGTGTGGCGAACTAGTTCATCATCATCTACAACACATCCTATTGAACCAAGTGCATCTGAGATGTCTTTTACTTTGAGTATGAAGTCATTAATGTTCCCATTTGATGACCCCCTAAGGTTTTTGAGTTCATTCTTGAGCTAAATTTTTTAGCCTTTGTAGAGGTAGAGTACAAGCTTTCTAAACACTCTTGAACCTTTTTAGATGTATCTAGGTCTTGGATATGACTTATCATGGAGTTGCTTATGTGTTGAGAAAGAACAAAGATCACTCTCCTATCCCTTTCTTCACATTATCTAATGTCTCTCCTTTGATTCTCAGTAGATGTATGTGGATCTATGTATGGGTTCATCTCAGTACCACTAACCAACCTCTAGAGACTCTTTCCCATGACGAAGTTAGACATTCTAAACTTCCAAGGTTGGTAATTGCTCTTTTCAAGCTTCTCAATCTGAGTATTATAGTCTCTCCTTGTGTATTAGACTATAGGTGGATCATAATCCCTCCTTGCATTGTGATAGAAGTGAGAAAGAATGACATGTTACCGTCCCACAAGAGTTTTCACTTGTCGTCAACTTTCGATGATGATAGAAGCTCCTCCTATGTCATCAACGCTCAATGATGAGCTTCGATATCAGTGATGGAGTATATCCACTCCTAGTTGGAACAGAAGAATGATAGGCCCTTCCTAGGACCAAACAATTCACTACCATAGTCCAACAAAAATTGCATTTCTCTCTAGACTTGATGATTGAAACTTTCATATTTTTCACAATACAAATACCTTGATCACTCAATTTCAATATTTTTAGAGGTATCAAGCTCTCTTCACAAGACAACCCAAAAATTGTCCAAACACGTAGCTTGCACCCATGTGTACCCTCCAACACACATACTTGGGAATATGCAGAGATCAAACTAGATATCTTTAAAGATCAATATAATCAATGATAATGAACACTTGATAATAAGATTATATCCAAAAGAAAGCTTGCGATCATAGAAACAAGATGATCTATTTTCCAAATGAAAGGGACTACTACACAAAGAGATATGGGTGATCAAAGATTTCCTCTTATGAGAAAATTCCAACATGCAAGGGGCTTGTTGAGCTAGAGGCTAGCTTAGACCTAGAGTAAAAACTCCTAATGAGTCCCTATAAGTGCTAAAATGGCAGAGGAGGATGTTCCCGACTTTGCTCCATGTGTTTGCTTATGTAGTGCTCAAGAAGGTTGTTGTAGATTTAAATTCAAAAATGCCCTCCAAATGATCCCAACTTTTCTCCATCAATTAGGTGAGTAAAGATCTGAAAAAACGTGTGGAAAAGTGGTTGTATATCCTACCAGAAAGTGTGAGTGATGTGGCACTTTAACTTAGCATCAGTTCCCACACTTGAGATTGCTAAAATTCTAACAGATCCAAGTCATATGTCATGCTTAGTGCAAATGGGACATCACGCTTTAATTTCTAAATTTGTAAGTAAATGTATCATTGATATTATATTCTTTATTTTCTTTAATACACTAATATATAATCTTTTTTATTTGTTTCAATGCAGCATAAGGATTATGCTTGTTTCTCTATGAAATAGGAAATCGAATGTGTTACATAGTGTGGATATCAAAAATAGAGACAACATCAAGTTGATTTTATGAATATTATTAAATTCGATATACTTTACTTTATTTTTATTGATTTTTTATATTTTTTATTTACTTATGTTTGTTATATATGATAGAAGAGTATTATAGAGAGGCCAATATAAATGAGGTGGACTGCCCCCTCTACCCATGATGCCTCTTTTGATACATCACATCATGTTGATGATCATGATGATTTGAATAATGATGATGAGGCTAGTGCTTCAAGTGATTGACACCAGTTACATTCAATGTATTATATACATTCATACATGTACACATAGACACATACACACACACATACATTTATTCTCATATGAGTTATGGTTTCAATTGTGTCTATTACATGAGCATAATTTTGATAGTCTCAGATTCTTAGTAAATTAATTTATTTTGTTGAAGTCAAATATATGAATCAAATGTACTAATAATTTTTATTTCAATTTATATTTAACATGCCATTTATTTATTTGTTTGTATCATTCATTGATATTTTGTGTGAGTCTCTATGTGTATATGTGTGTGTATATGTGCATGTATGTGTATGAGTATATCTCTATATGTAATGTGTGTATGTGTATGTGTATTTGTATGTATATGTTTCCATGTGCATATGCATGTGTATTTGTATATGCACATATGCATGTGTATATGTGTGGTCATGCATGTGCATGTGCCTACAGATTCATGTGCATGTGCATGTATGCATGTGGATGCATGTGTATGTGAATCCATGTTTATGTGCATGCATGTTTACATCCATGCATGTTTATGTGCATGCATGTGCATGTGCATATGCATGTATATATATATTTGTGTGTGTGTGTTTGTGCATATGTATGTGTATGTATTTAAGCATATTTCTATGTGTGTATGGCTATGTGCATGCGCATATGCGAGCCTATGCATGTGCATGTATGTGTATGTAGATATTTTTGTACATGTGCATGTGCATGTGTGTGTATGTGTATGTGTGTGTATGTGCATGTGATTGTGTATGTGTATATTCATATGTATGTGTGTGTATGTGTACCTGTATGGGTTTGTGTGTATGTGTGTATGCACGTGAGCATTTTCATGTAAATATGGGTGTGTACATGTGCATGTATTTATATGTGTATGTGCAAGTACGTTAATTTATGAGCACAAAATGATTTGAGTTGTATACAAAGAATGAGACCTCTACTAACAATAATTAGCCATATATTATGCTTGATTAAATTCTTCAATAACATGCAATAAAGAGAGAGAAAGAAAGAGAGAGAGAGAGACTAAGAGAGGTAGAGAGCGAGAGATAACAAGAGAGAGAGAGAGAAAGGGAGGGAGAGAGAGAGATGGAGAGAGAGAGAGAAAGAGAGAAAGAGAGAGTTGGAGCTTGTAAGTGCAACGCGAATGTGAACATTGGTACACAATCCAATAAAAAACACAGAAAGGGATGATCAAAGAGAGATGGAATTTTTCTAAAAATTATAATCAAAAGAAAGCATCACAAAGCGATGCTCAAAGGTCATATATAAGACTTTCCAAAGGTGTCATATATGTGAACTATCTGAACATTGCATATGCGATTGTTAGTAGTATCACATATGTGGCTCTTCATTATCATGGCATATACAAAGGTAATGAAACCTCGAATATGCCATGCTCTAGTACCTATCGTTAAAAGCCTTTGAATAAATTTTTATATTCATGTCATTAGTCATGATTGTGCACTTAGTGCTCTATGCGATGAATTACACAATCATGGAAGGAGAAAACTATGTCTCATCAATAGTCATTATAGAAGTTCACTTATTGTAGTGAATTCACACAGTGTGGAGCATAGAATCCAATATCAATGCTAAAATGAAGATGTTGGAAGTTTTGATGCAAGAAATCTCTCCTTAGGAATAATCGTTGTGGATAAGACTACTATCGTGATCCAACTCTCTCTCTCTCTCTATCAATCTAACTATCTAACTAATTAACTAACTAACTAACTAACTAACTATATATATATATATATATATATATATATATATATATATATATATATATATATATATATGTGTGTGTGTGTGTGTGTGTGTGTGTGTGTGTGTGTGTGTTTAGATGTGTTTGTCATTATAAAAAATAAAATATAGTTTGAGATACTAAAATGAGAGAAACTCGGAAGCTATAGGGCCGAGGCATCCAATCCCTTAAAAAGACCATATGTTGACACATTGCATGAGAATTTATGAAACAAAATACGAAATAAAGGAATCAATTCTCATAAGACTATTTTACATCTTAATTCATGAGAGTCAAAATAAGTCGGGAAGTATAAAGTGTTATATAGAAATGGTACAAGGAATACGGGGACATAGAAATGGTTAAATCAACACATTTTGGTCGCTCCATGACCATGAATTTTGTCAGACAGGGCATCGAGCACGCACAGTCATTTAAACGACACTATTCTTGACGTTATTTAAAACACTTCTAGTGACTTTCAAGAGAGTGTATCTTATATGAATAAAGATGCAGCATTGCATATGTGATGCTAATTTACCTCAGTTACGTGCCACAACTAGAGATCGTTGTTCCACACACATACATACATATCCACACATACACATACACACACATACACGCATACATACATACACATGCATAGTAAATACATACCCACACACATACATATATATACATGCATACATACATACACATATACTTACACATACATACATACACTTACATATACATACATACACACACAAACATGCACACACATATAACACATACGTACACTTACACATACATACATACCCACACATACACATACACACACATACATGCATACACATAAACATATACATACATACACATACATGGTAAATACATGCCCACACATATACGTGAAGAGATGGATAGGTATGTGCTTGAAGATGAAGAGGTGTTGCAAAATCCTTGATCTACACCAGCCAAATGAACTCAAGAAGCATATGGTGGGCCTATTTAGCTTGCCAATGGATGTATTAGACACCCTATGTACCTTGGAAGATCACTCTCAAAAAGATAGATCAAAACAGATAAGTTGCAGTTAGCTCAGAGGTGAAAACCTGCTATTCTTGGTTCATACACCTGTCCAGTGTTTTACATAATTCTCTGAGCACAGCAGCAATTAGCTTAATTCCTCTTGGGGAATTCTAGGTAACTTAACGAGCTAACTTTCAAGAGTAATCTCATCAAAAATAATGAACCACACACTGAGAATGAGTTTTAACAACTGATGACATCATCCCGATTTTCACGGGCTGCTACAATTTGAGACCACTGAGCAGACAAATCAACATAACTAATAATTTAGGAATCCAATGATTATGAAAATTTGTATGGTTATACAAGACCGTAAGCTGAATCCAACAAGCTTTAAAGCACGGAATTTGGGTAAGTAACCACTGAGAAACACCTCTCACAAGATGAGTGAAAAAGTCGGGTACTTGACAGAGAAGTGAAAATGCACAGACACTATTGACTTCAACTGAACATAGCTGAAGATTTAAACATCCAAATGACATGAACATTTGTGAGCATATATTAGACTTATAGAGCTAACTTTACCAAGTTAAATCACTGAAAATGATGCACCAAGCTCAGAGAAAACATCTCTGCAAGCTGACTGAGAAAAACTGAGAGTAATGGCAGTGAGTAGTACACTTCACAAGAACATGGAAAGATGAACTCAAATAATCATGAAAATGAAAGTATATTGCTTGTACAATACAATGACTTACTGATACATATGTGTGCCTTGTAATCACACCTTGATATGGCATAAAGCTTAGCTCTTGGAGGTCTTCACATAGGTCTCTCTAACCACGACTAAAACTGCCATCTATTTATGGTTGAGTTTGGGAGGCTAACTTCCCTCAATCACTCTCCAATCAATCAATGATTGATTTGATTCTCTACCTACCACAAATCACAAATTCGTGGATCCTCTTTCCATTCTTGATCAAGTGGACTCAACCACTTAAGATTCTCTTACTTTTACATTAAGTAAACTCTTCAAAAGTTACAAGAGGTAGTTCACAAGTGAACTTTACATAGTCTTCATTTTAAGGCTTTTTCTATGACTTTGTGGGACTCAAGCCAATACTTAGGCTTGTCATAGACTTGCTCCAACAGCTCCCCCTCAAGCCAAGTATGCTTGAGGTCTTCAATCTTCCAAGATTACCTGCAAACCAATCATAGCCTTGAATTTGCAAAGCTTTGTACCATCCAATGCTTTGGTTAGAATATCTGCACATTGTTGATGAGTGGACACATATGATATTTGAATCTCTTTGCTTAGAACCTTTTCTCGTACATAGTGATAATGAACTTCAATATGTTTAGTCCTTGCATGAAAAATAGGATTAGCAGCCAAATGAATAGAACTCATATTCTCACCAAAAATAGTTGGAGTTCCAAACTCCAATCCAAGATCTTTGAATAATGTCTTCATCCACATAGCTTCTTGTGTATCTATGGCAAGACTTCTATATTCAGCTTCAGTAGAAGAAGGCAACTGTGGGTTGCTTCTTGGATGACCATGAAATAAGCTTTGAACCTGCAAAGGTAAGATAACGTGAAGTGCTCCTTCTATCTTCCTTAGAGCCAACCCAATCTGCATCAGAAAATAGCTTCAAACCTAAGTCAGATACATAAGGATAATAAAGTCCTTCATTTATGGTTCCTTTGAGATAATTGAGAATCCTTTTGGCAGCATCCATATGTGGTTTCCTTGGTGTGTGCATAAATTGACTTAGCACACTCACACTGTAACATATATCTACTCTTGTCAATGTGACATAGTTGAGACTACCCACTAGACTTTGATATGATGTGATGTCCTCTATGAGTTCACCTTCATGTGAGCTCAATTTGTGATTGACCTCCATTGGAGTACCTGCAATCTTACAATCTTGCATCTTGAATTTTTCCAACATGTCCTTAATGTACTTTCTTTGAGTGAGAAACAAACCATGATCTTTGTAGACCACTTCCAAACCTAGGAAGTAGGTAAGTGAACCCAAATCACTTATCTTGAACTCTTCTCTCATCTGATCTTTGATCTTCTTCATACCATCTACATCATTTCCTGTCAATATAACATCATCTACATATACACATAGGTAGATGACCTCAGAATTACTCTTTTTAATAAAGAGTGAAGGATCTGCCTTGCTTGGTTGAAAGCCTTTGTCTTGCAAGAATGAAACAAGCCTGAAATTCCAAGCTCTTGGAGCTTGCTTGAGACCATACAATGCTTTGTTAAGTTTACACACATAATCAGGATAAACTTGATTCTCAAAACCAGGTGGTTGTGCCATATATACCTCTTCTGTTATCCAACCATTCAAGAATGCATTCTTTACAGCTAGTTGAAGTATCTTTCAATTCTTGGAAGAGGAAATACTAAGCAAAACCCTAATAGTAGGCATCTTTGCCAGAGGAGAGAAGGTCTCCTCATAATCAATTCCCTGAGTTTGTGCAAAGCCTTTTGCTACAAGCCTTGCCTTATACCTGTTAATTGAACCATCATAATTCTTCTTGAGTTTATAGACCCATCTTGAGCCTATTACCTTCATGGATGAAGTCTTGGGCACCAAATCCCAAGTGTTGTTTTCCTCAAGTGCTTCAATCTCTTCCTTCATTGCATGCTTCCATTCTGATTTTGCTTTGGCCTCTTCAAATGATGATGGCTCCTCTTGGTTTATATCCTGTGCTATGTAGATAGAGTGTTTAGTTACTAATGAGGTGTCAAACCCATACCTTTCTGGTTTTTTCTTTTCCCTCATAGATCTTCTTAGGCCATGATGTGATGATTCTGCCTCATGGCCAAGTTCCTGCAATTTTGCTTTACCTTTACACTTCCATGCTTTGAACTTTTCCATCTGAGATTCTTCATCATCCTCTGAGGTGTCTTGTTCTTCAATCTTCGATTGTTCTCTACCAAGCTTTGGAAAATCTTCTTCAAGATTATATGGTAAATTGACCTTCCTGCATGAATCTTCATACCATGAATTGTTCTCATCAAAAACTACATCTCTGCTTACCAAGAATCCTTTGTTGGTAGGGTTGTATAACCTGTAGCCCTTTTGATTGTTGTCATATCCAATAAATACACACCTTTCTGCCTTTGGATCCATCTTGCCTCTAACCTGTGAAGGAACATGAGCAAAAGCAATACATAAAATTTTACAATGATCTAAGCTTGGCCTTCTTCCATTCCAAGCCTCATATGGAGTCATCCCATCAAGGGATTTTGAAGGCAACCTATTAATCAAGTAAGTGGCTGTAGATACAGCCTCAGCCCATAAGTAATTAGGTAAATGCTTTTCATTTAACATAGACCTTGCAGCTTCAAGAATTGTCCTATTCCTCCTTTCTGCCACTCCATTTTGCTCAGGAGTGTACCTTGTAGTTACCTCTCTTTTGATTCCTCTTTCTTGAAGAAAAGAATCAAACTCATGGGAGAAGTATTCTCCCCCTCCATCTGACCTTAGCCTTTTTAGTGATTTCCCTGTTTGGTTCTCCACAAGAGCCAAATATCTTTTGAAACATGAAAAAACTTCATCTTTGTGTTTCATAGAGAATAGGATAGTCCATCTGCTGCAATCATCAATAAAGGAAACATAATACCTTGATCCAGATATTGAAGCTTCCTTGCTAGGTCCCCATACATTTGTATGAACCAACTCCAAGAGATCTCCATGCATATAACCTTTCTTCATGAATGGTAACCTGTGAGACTTTCCAAATTGACATGCACTACACTTATAAATCATATGTTGTTTTGACAAATTAGGAAGTCCAAGTACACTTTGGTCCCTGCAGATTTGCTTTAATGACCTTTCACCAATATGTGCGAACCTTTTGTGCCATACTTCCAATTTTGTGAGTGTCTGACTACCATAATTAAAGAGAGCAATGTTTCTAGTGTCCTGTAATTCAAATGTGAACAATCTACCTGTCTTTTCACCTTTTGCAATTCTTCTGAATCCTTGACTTGGATCTTCAACAAATGCTCCTGCCTTTGTGAACCTGACTTGCAACCCTTTCTCTACTATCTGCCCAACACTTATCAAATTCTTTGTAATGGTAGGGACATAGAGTACCTTACTGAGTAGGTTGATGTTTCCATCAGGTGCTTTGACATTGCCTATTTTCTCCACAGGATGTTTTGTTTCATCTCCTGTTTGTACCTCATGCTTATTCCTTGGATCTTCTAAATCTGATAGGAGTGCCACATTTCCTGCCACATGATTTGAACAACATGAATCTATGTAGAAAACATGCTCATCAGATTTACCTTGTGGCATAGCCATGTTCATGATCAATAATGAATCCTCTTTGTTTGAGTCTTCTGTGTAGTTATTGTAGTCTCTCCTTCCTTTGTAGCCTCCTTGATAGTTTGAATGATTGTAGTTGTTGTAGTTGCCATGGTAGTTGTTGAACCTTCCTCTTGAGTAGCCATAACTTCCTCTATTGTATCCTCTGCCTCTTTGATTCCTGGAATTCCTAAAGCAATTTTCAGTTGTATGATTAGTTAATCCACAAATAGAACATGAGTTGGAGACTTGGGATCTCCCCTTGCCTTGTCTACATCCTCTTCCTCTACCTCTACCATGTCTTCCTCTACCTGCATACTTAGCTTGATATGTACCTGCTTCATCATCCACTTTCTTTGCCTTTCCTTTCTTATCTTTAGACTTGCTTTTATCCGTGTATAAAGCTGAAGATTGATTACCTTTAGAGCTTTCTCCATTTTTGATAAGCTTTGCCTCTTGAGTAAGTAGTTGTCCAATGAGTGTATTGAAATCAGGTACATGCATGTCCATGTACAAATCCATAGCTGTGGTGAATGCTTCCCACTTGTCATCTGCCTTCAAGCCATTGATGACCTGCCTTACAATTTGCTCTTCATCTATTACCTCTCCAATGCTTCCCAACTGATCCGCTATGTCCTTGAGCTTTGTGAAAAAATTAGTCACATTCTGTTTGGGAGCCTTCTGGAGAGTTGTGAAATCCAGCCATATTTGATGCTTCCTAGCTTTGGTACTTGAAGAAAAGAAAGCTTCAAGTGCATCCCACACTTCCTGAGATGTCTTACAACTTCTAATGTGAGGCAACAAAAAATCTGAGATAGAGTTGAGGAGATAAGACCTTGCAAGTGCATCCTTGGAGCACCATGTGCTCAATCTTTCTTGCTCTTCTTGTGTTGGTTGACTTTTGTTCCTGAAACTTGGCATAACTTCATCTCCAGCCACATAACCGTATAAACTTCTACCTTGGAGATAAGCTTCCATCCTTAATGACCAAGCTGAGTAGTTACCTCTGTCCAATTTGTCAATTGATGAAGGAAATCCATCTGCCATGTTGTCCAACCTTGCTCTGATACCACTGTGAAGAGATGGATAGGTATGTGCTTGAAGATGAAGAGGTGTTGCAAAATCCTTGATCTACACCAGGCAAATGAACTCCAGAAGCATATGGTGGGCCCTTTTAGCTTGCCAATGGATGTATTAGACAGCCTATGTACCTTGGAAGATCACTCTCAAAAAGATAGATCAAAACAGATAAGTTGGATTTAGCTCAGAGGTGAAAACTTGCTATTCTTGGTTCATACACGTGTCCAGTGTTTTACATAATTCTCTGAGCACAGCAGCAATTAGCTTAATTCCTCTTGGGGAAGTCTAGGTAACTTAAAGGGCTAACTTTCAAGAGTAATCGCATCAAAAATAATGAACCACACACTGAGAATGAGTTTTAACAACTGATGACATCATCCCGATTTTCACGGGCTGCTACAATTTGAGACCAGTGAGCAGAAAAATCAACATAACTAAAAATTTAGGAATCCAATGAGTATGAAAGTTTGTATGGTTATACTAGACAGTAAGCTGAATCCAACAAGCTTTAAATCACTGAATGTGGGTAAGTAACCACTGAGAAACACCTCTGACAAGATGAGTGAAAAAGTCGGGTACCTGACAAAGAAGTGAAAATGCACAGACACTGTTGATTTCAACTGAACATAACTGAAGATTGAAACATCCAAGTGACATGAAAATTTGTGAGCATATAGTAGGCTTATACATCTAACTTTACCAAGTTAAATCACTGAAAATGATGCACCAAGCTCAGAGAAAACATCTCTGCAAGCTGACTGAGAAAAACTGAGAGTAATGGCAGTGAGTAGTACACTTCACAAGAACATGGAAAGATGAACTCAAATAATCATGAAAATGAAAGTATATTGCTTGTACAATACCATGACTTACTGATACATATGTGTGCCTTGTAATCACACCTTGATATGGCATAAAGCTTAGCTCTTGGAGGTCTTCACATAGGTCTCTCTAACCACGACTAAAACTCCCATCTATTTATAGTTGAGTTTGGGAGGCTAACTTCCCTCAATCACTCTCCAATCAATCAATGATTGATTTGATTCTCTACCTACCACAAATCACGAATTCATGCCTCCTCTTTCCATTCTTGATCAAGTGGACTCAACCACTTAAGATTCTCTTACTTTTACATTAAGTAAACTCTTCAAAAGTTATAAGAGGTAGTTCACAAGTGAACTTTATGTAGTCTTCATTTTAAGGCTTTTTCTATGACTTTGTGGGACTCAAGCCAATACTTACGCTTGTCATAGACTTGCTCCAACAATATACATACCCACGCTCATACATATATACACACACATACATGCATACACATACATATGTACATACACTTACACATACATACATACACTTACATATACATACACATAAATACATGCATACACATACACATATGCATACATTTACACATATATACATACACACACATGTACATATACACACACACATACATGCATACACATACATATATACATATACTTACACATATGTACCAACACATACATATACACACATGCATTATAAATACATGCATACACATACCCACACATATAGATAGACAAATACATAATAAATACATGCACACATGCACATACACACACATATATCCATGTATACATACATACATACATACATACACATGTCATACACTTATAGTTTTGTATGGGTATTTATATATATCAGAATGTGTATTTGTGTATATGTGAATATGTATGTATGTCTAAAGGTTCATATGTGAATGTGTATGTATGTAAATAAACAAATTATTAATATCTAGTACCTTTATTTGCTGCACAATCAAGTTTTGATCAATCAAAGGGAACTCCTCCACTGTCTTCGAATCGTGGAAGGACTACTTATTGTAAGTATATCAAACTTTTAATTCTAGTATTTGATAGATATATACATGACTGATCTATGTTGTTTCATGGTTATATTATAATCAGATTCTGGTCAATCGGAGGGTACTCCACCACTTCCTATCCATGCAATGACATCTTTAGATGTGTCCTATAACAGAAATTTTTTTAATTTGTACTATTAAGAGCATATTATATGTTCGTGTAATTTTTGCTATGGTACGTATCAAAGACCATGATTGGAATGTATTGAACATGAAGTAGAGTATGGTAGCTTTCAACATGCACCACCTCTAGATCCACATGATAGATCTCGGGTATGTATTGATTCTATAAATGAATGTGATTATTTTAATTGAAAATAATATAAAAAATCAAATCATACTTAATATACACGAATATTTTCTCAATGATGATGATGATGATTGTTTTAGTTATAATTCTAGTATACCTCGTACATGTCATGGACTTGCCGTTCATCAATTACAAGTATAGTTTTCTCAAAATCCTCTACCTCTTAGTTTACAGATAGAAACATTTGAAGATTATCCATTGCCAAGTCATGATTATCCTCTAATACAAGCATATCATAGAAGAAGATATGGAGGATGAAATAGAGTACCACTTCCTTTAGATAGAGAGGCTTTTAACTTTTTGGGTAATTGTTATATGATTCCTCCCTCCAATATTAGTGGTTCTGATTGCGGTGTCTTTATTGTAGAGAACTTGTATGTGCCTCCGAACTCTGAAGTCACTCTTATGTCATTTTTTGGTTGTACATGTGGATGAAGAGATTGGCATCGACTTACACGTTATGTTCAAAGCATGAGTACTTAAGGATTATGCCTGAATGCAACTTCTCTTGCTAGTAGATGTTGGTGCATTTTACCCAAGCCTACATGCTTGATATATTTGATATCATCCTCATTTGTAAGTCACATGAGTAGTCATGTGAACACCTCTTGTAAAAGAGTTCATTTTTATCTCTTGTAATTGAAAAAAGAAAAAGGAAAAGGATGGCTTACCTCATGCATGATGTAAAAGCAATTTTGTGGCTCTAACTACCAAAACCCACGACTTTTTGAGCTGAGGGAATATCTCCTAACTTTGGGGATCACTTTTAGGTGGAGCCATTCGAATTCGAATTCAAAACTCCCTCCAAGAATAGCTATAAAAGGAGCAAGAAGGAAGAGGCGATTAGCAAGCCTTGTACGTGACCATTTCATGTCATTTTGTAGAGATTGAAGAGCTTACTCCATAGCTCTATCATTCTACTCCCATTGTGCAAAGATTCATTGCCAATGTTGTTGTAATCATATATGAATTTATACATTTATCATCATTCACGTCTCTGTTTTGTTCTCTGCTATACTCACTCAGAGCAGTACATTTAGAAGGTCATATCTCGAGTTCTACGGATTTTTTTTCAGTGATTTAATGTGCCTTGGATAGCTCTTACTGTCTAGGTTCTGCATATCGATTTTCACGGTCATTGGATTTATAGTTTTGGAGATATATGCATTTTACTGCTCACTGGTCTATCTCTGCAGAGCCCCGAGAATGGTGGGCATGTTCCAGAAATTGATAAATCTTGTTCTCAGTGCTCAGTCCATCATTTGAAGTGTTTTAACTTGGATTGGGAATCTTGCTAAGTCTACTTGCTATGCCCAAAAGGAATTTTTCTAATTCCTACCAGGTTGAGAGCACTGTGCATTTTTTCCAGCAGGTGTATGTCCAAAAATAGCAAGTTTTGGGAGCTAGTCATTTCGCAACTAGTCTGTCTTGACTTAAACTTTTGGGATACATGTTCCAAAGTACTTGGCTGATATTTTGGTGGATTTAGGAAGCTTAAAGGGTCTACTAATCAACTCTGAAGTCTTAGTTGGCTGGTGTGAAGCTGGTTGTAGCAGCACCTACTCATCTTTGGATTGCATCCACCATCTCTCTTCACATTGGTATCAGAGCATAGTCAAGCAACATGGGAGATGGATTTCCATCAACAATTGATAAATTGGATCGAAACAACTACCCCGCATGGTCTCTAAGGATGGATGCTTACCTTCAAGGGAGGAATCTATATGGATTCATATCGGGAGATGAAGCAATGCCAACCATGAGGAACAAAGGGCAACCATCACATGAAGAAGTGGAAGGACTTTCAAATTGGTGTTTGAAGGATGCACTTGCAAGGTCCTATATTCTAAACTCAATCTCTGATTTTCTTTTACCTCATGTCAAGGGATGCAAGACATCAAGAGAGACCTGGAATGCACTTGCTTCTTTCTTCTCTTCCAACACTCGAGCAAGGAAGAACCAATTGTGGATGGAGTTCACAACAATGAAGAAAATCCCGAAGCAAAATGTGACTGATTATGTCACAAAGATGAAGGAGATTTCGGACCAGCTTGGAAGCATTGGAGAGGTAATTGAAGAGAAGCAAATCATTAGACAAATCATGAATGGAATCAAAGCAGACGACAAGTGGGAGTCATTCACAACAGCCATGGATTTATACATGGATATGCATGTACCCAACCTCAACACACTCATGGGCCAACTCTTCACTCATGAAGCAAAGATTAGCAAAGGTGGTGAGTCCTCAAGAGGTAATCAAACTTCTGCCTTATATTCTGATAAAGCTAAGGTCCAGGACAAGTCAAAGAATAGGAAGAATGAAGATGAAGGAAGCTCTTTCCAAGCAAACTTTACAGGTAGAGGAAGAGCTAGAGGAAGAGGCAGAGGTGGAAAGCAAGGCAGGGGGAGATTCCAATCATCTCAACCTTGCAACATATGTGGCTTATCTAACCATACTACTGAAGAATGTTTCAGGAACCCGAGGAACTCAAGAGGAAGAGGATTCAATAGAGGTGGCTATGGATCAAATAGAGGTAGATAGAATGGAGGCTACAACAACAACAACAACTACTACAACAACAACAACAACAACAACAACAACAACTATCAAAGTGGCCATAGAGGAAGAAGAGATTACAATAACTATGCAGAGGACCAAAGTCAAGAAGATTCATTATTGATTATGAATCTATCAGGGAAGAAGGGTAAGGATGATGATCACATATTTTACATTGATTTGGGATGCTCGAACCATGTAGCAGGAAATGTGGCTTTACTTTTTGATTTGGAAGATCCTCATAACAAGCATGAAGTGCAGACAGGAGATGACACAAAGCACTCAGTGGAGAAGATAGGTAATGTGAAGACATCAGATGGGAATATGAACCTCTTAAGAAAAGTCTTGTATGTCCCTACAATTACCAAAAATTTAATAAGTGTTGGAGAGATTGTTGAAAAAGGATTGCAGGTTAGATTCAATCGATTTGGAGCATATGTTGAAGACCCAAGGCAAGGCTTTCGAAGGATTTCCAAAGGAGAAAAGACAGGAAGGCTTTTCACTTTTGAAGTGGAAGATACAAAGAACATAGCTTTGTTTAGCTATGGATCTCAAACTCTAACAAAGTTGGAGATATGGCACAAAAGGCTTGCTCACATTGGTGAGAGGACACTTAAACAGATTTGCAGGGACCAAAGTGTACTTGGTTTGCCTAATATCACAAGGCAACACATGATTTATAAGTGTGAAGCTTGTCAACTCGGCAAGGCTCATAGACAACCTTTCAATAAGAAAGGATATATGTATCAAAATCCTTTGGATCTAGTGCACACGGATGTGTGGGGTCCAAGTAAGGAGCCATCTATATCAGGCTCAAGATATTATGTGTCTTTCATAGATGATTGTAGCAGGTGGACCATTCTATTTTTCATGAAGCACAAAGATGAAGTGTTTAATTGCTTTAAGAAGTATATTGCTCTTGTTGAAAACCAAACAGGTAGGACTTTGAAACGACTCAGATCAGATGGTGGAGGAGAATACTTCTCTTCTGAATTTGATGCCCTCTTGCATGAAAGAGGCATTAAAAGGGAAGTCACTACAAGGTATACACCCGAACTCAATGGTGTAGCAGAGAGGAGGAACAGAGCTATTGTTGAAGCAGCAAGGTCCATGCTCAACGAAAAGGGATTTCCAAACTACCTATGGGCAGAGGCTGTGTCGACAGCCACATATCTCATAAATAGACGTCCATCTAAGTCACTACATGGAACCACTCCATATGAAGTGTGGAATGGAAGAAGACCTAGTCTAGAGCATTGTAAAATCTTTGGATGCTTAGCCTATGCTCACATTCCTTCTCAAGTAAGAGGGAAATTGGATCCCAAGGCAGAGAAGTGCGTATTTATTGGTTATGACCAAAACCAAAAAGGATATAGATTGTACAGTCCAACCACTAAAGGATTTTCTGTGAGTAGAGATGTAATTTTTGATGAAAACAAATCATGGTTTGATGATGATAGGAAAGTGAAGCTGCCATATGACTTTGATGAAGATTTTCCATCACTTCAACCAAAGGAGCCAAAGCAGATTGAAGAAAGTGATTCGGAGATTGACCTAGAAGACTTGGAAAGACTAAAGCTATGGAAGAACAAAGTTAAAGCAAAGATGCAGGATGCTACATATGGACCCGAGAGCTCACATCAACCACTTAGAAGGTCTTCGAGGGAGAAGAAGAAACCAGAGAGGTTTGGTTATGATACTTCTTTGGTCACCAAGCACTCAATCTACATTGCAAAGGATTCAACCAATGAAGAACCTACCACATTCGAAGAAGCACAAAGCAAGAAAGCTTGGAGAGATGCAATGGATGAAGAAATGGAAGCCTTGAAGGAGAATGACACTTGGGAGCTTGTACCTAACAAGCCATCTATGAAGATAATCGGATCTCGATGGATATACAAAATCAAGAGGAATCCAGATGGAAGTATAAATAGACACAAAGCAAGCTTAGTTGCTAAAGGGTTTGCTCAAACCCATGGTATTGATTATGAGGAGACTTCCTCTCCTATTGCAAAAATGCCTACAATTAGGGTTCTCATTAGTCTTGCTGCATCTAGAAATTGGAATCTTTATCAACTTGATGTAAAGAATGCTTTCTTGAATGGATGGATTTCTGAGGAAGTGTATATGGCACAACCTCCTGGATATGAGGATGCACATCATCCTAACTATGTATGCAAACTAAAGAAAGCTTTGTATGGATTGAAGCAAGCTCCATGAGCTTGGAATTTCAGATTGGTGACTTATTTGCAGGACCAAGGATTCAAAGCTAGCAAGGCGGATACCTCTTTGTTCATAAAGAGGAATGGATCTGAAGTGATCTATTTATGTGTGTATGTTGATGATATTATTATCACAGGCAATGATCTTGAAGGAATCAAACAGGTAAAGAGTCAAATGAAGGAGGAGTTCAAAATAAATGACCTCGGACCACTCACTTATTTTCTTGGATTGGAGTTGATCTACACAGATTTAGGTATATACATCACACAAAGGAAGTATGTCCATGACATGCTCGTCAAGTTCAAGATGGAAAATACCAAGTGTGCAGGTACACCTATGGAGCAAAATCATAAGCTTAGTGCTTATGAAGGAGAGCCAATTGAAGAAATCACAAGCTATCAAAGCTTGGTTGGAAGTTTGAACTATGCAACACTCACAAGGGTGGATATATGCTATAGTGTTAACATATTGAGTTAGTTTATGCATAAGCCGAGAAGACCACATATGGAAGCGGCCAAGAGAGTCCTCAAGTACCTACAGGGGACCATGAATGAAGGTTTGTTCTATTCATATACTTCAGATATTGAGCTAAAGGTCTACTCAGATGCAGATTGGGCCGGATCTAAAGATGATAGAAGAAGCACATCAGGGTATATATCATTTGCAGGTTCAAAAATCATTTCTTGGTCATCGAAGAAGCAACCAACCGTGGCATTATCTTCTACTGAAGCAGAATATAGAGGTTTGGCTAATGCAACTCAAGAAATGGTTAAAGTCTTTGTACACAAATCTTGGACTTCATTCTTCAACACCTCATATTTTTGGTGACAACACAAGCTCACTACATCTAGCAGCTAATCCGGTATACCATGCTAGAACCAAGCATATTGAAGTCCACTACCATTACGTAAGGGAGAAGCTAATGAGCAAGGATATTCAACTATCCTATGTCTCTAGAGATATGCAATGTGCCGACATGTTGACTAAAGCTCTTGATGGTACAAAATTAAGTAGATTCAAGTTGATGATTGGCTTGCAGGAAATCAAGGACAATTGAAGACTTATTTGAAGGTCAAGCATGTTAGGCTTGAGGGGGAGCTGTTGGTGCATTTTACCCAAGCCTACATGCTTGATATATTTGATATCATCCTCATTTGTAAGTCACATGAGTAGTCATGTGAACACCTCTTGTAAAAGAGTTCATTTTTATCTCTTGTAATTGAAAAAAGAAAAAGGAAAAGGATGGCTTACCTCATGCATGATGTAAAAGCAATTTCGTGGCTCTAACTACCAAAACCCATGACTTTTTGAGCTGAGGGAATATCTCCTAACTTTGGGGATCACTTTTAGGTGGAGCCATTCGAATTCGAATTCAAAACTCCCTCCAAGAATAGCTATAAAAGGAGCAAGAAGGAAGAGGTGATTAGCAAGCCTTGTACGTGACCACTTCATGTCATTTTGTAGAGATTGAAGAGCTTACTCCATAGCTCTATCATTCTGCTCCCATTGTGCAAAGATTCATTTCCAATGTGGTTGTAATCATATATGAATTTATACATTTATCATCATTCACTTCTCTGTTCTGTTCTCTCCTATACTCACTTAGAGCAGTACCTTCAGAAGGTCCTATCTCGAGTTTTATTGATTCTTTTTCACGGATTTAACATTTGTTGGATAGCTCTTACTGTCTAGTTTCTGCATATCAATTTTGAGGGTCATTGGATTTATAATTTTGGAGATATCTGCATTTTACGTCTCACTAGTCTATCTCTAGAGAGGCCCGAGAATGGTGGGCATGTTCCAAAAATTGATAAATCTTGTTCTCAGTGCTCAGTCCATCATTTGAAGTGTTTTAACTTGGATTGGGAAGCTTGCTAAGTCTATTTGCTATGCCCAAAAGGAATTTTTCTAATTCCTTCCAGGTTGAGAGCACTGTGCATTTTTTCCAACAGGTGTATGTCCAAAAATAGCAAGTTTTGGGAGCTAGTCATTTCGCAACTAGTTTGTCTTGACTTAAACGTTTGGGATACATGTTCCAAAGTACTTGGCTGATATTTTTGTGGATTAAGGAAGCTTAAAGGGTCTACTAATCAACTCTGAAGTCTCAGTTGGCTGGTGTGAAGCTAGTTGTAGCAGCACCTACTCATCTTTGGATTGCATCCACCATCTCTCTTCACAGTAGAGTGATTACACATGCCAAAAATGAAAGCGTATATATTGATGGAACACCTTACACACATGGCAATATAACAGGTTTAATAAAACGTAGTTGAGGATATAATATTCAATGACCGATTACACAATTGAGGAGTGTGAAAAGAGTCACGAATCAACATACATGAGTACAAATGTAGAAAGATACATAGTTGTCAATGCTATTACTTCATTACATGCTGGTAATGAATTATTAGTGCATTATGGATAGGATAGACCTTAAAGAGCACCTTTTAGCTAGAGAGAAATGAAAAATTTTTATCCACCTATCTTGTGTTGCATTGAAAACTCTAATTGATTGAAACTCTTTTTAAATTAACTTACATATTTACATTTACTTTTAAAGTTTAATTTTTATTACTTTATCGAATACTTGTGGTTTTTATTCATGTGTGTAGATTCCTATGTATGAAATTGATTATCTTCCATCTCACCATTCAGAGTTGCTAGTAAGACCTCATTTATCAGAATCTTCCATGAGGAGGCTATGCAAAAGTGATCTTGTTGAATATGCAAGACTGAAAGACCTATATTTGAAAGAAGATAAAGTACAAGATTTTTGCGATAATGATGAAGATGATGGCATGGAAAATCTTATTGAGGATTGGTATTGAAATGACAACACAAGCATTGATATATCTAAAAATGAGAAATATCTTTGCGAAGAATGTCTAGAGTATGTATATGAAGGAAGTTGCTTGACATGAATAACTGCAAGCTTACTTATTCTAAAATTTATAAACTATTTTGGATGGAGTAACGTATCTATTTTGGAACTCTTAAGGTATAATTTTTAATTTTCTATCTTTTTATTTATTTATTTTTATTCATATCATCTTTCTTCATAAATTTTATTTGAAAAGTTCTTACCAAGCAATAATACTCTTCCTACATCATATGATGAAATGAAGAAGATAATCAACAATCTTGGTATAGATTAACAGGGTATAAATTCATGTCCTAATGATTGATATTTATTTAGAGGTGAATATACAGGTTGTTTGACATGTTCAAAATGTCAATCTCCTCGATATAAGGATGAAGAAGATAAAATCCCAAAAAAGGTATTGAGACATTTTCCATTTGCTCCATAAATTAAACATTTGTTTCAAAGCCCTGAATTATCAAAGCTTTTGACATGAAGATTTGATCATAAAAGTATTGATGGAGTAATGAAAATTCTAGGAGATAGTGCAGCTTTTCATCATATTGATTCTAGATGTCCTAATTTTGCACAACAACCAAGAAATCTAAACTTAGGAGTTGCATTCAATGGAGTTAATCTATTTTTTATGAAATCTAGTAAATGGTCAAAATGACTAGTGTTTGTCATTAAGTACAATCTTTAGTCATACCTTAGAATTAAAAAGAAACATTTAATGCGTTCACTTTTAATCCTATGAAAAGGAAAACTTAAAGATGTGAATATATATCTTGCTCCTCTCATTGACGGTCTCCAAGAGTTATGGAGAGGTATTAATGTCAATAATGTATCAAAACATATTAATCAAAGACACATTATGGTTCATAGAATCATGTCTTCGACTACACGAGTTTCTAAGATTTGGTGTCTGTTCAGGTAATGATGGAATTTTTTCATCTGATATATATGAAAATGTATGTGCATTCATCTAATTATAATGTTATGGTTTTCATGACGTACAAATATCTACTAAGGGATATAAGGTTTATCCTTATTGTGATGATTGGTTGAGATCAATTTATAGGAAGAATCTCAATCAAAATATTCAATGGTTCTTGATTGATGCTCATCCATTAAGATGCAATAGAGAAGTGTTACATTTTAATGCAGACATTGAAACAAGTGAGTGTCCGAAACCAATGACATCTATAGATTGGTATAAAAAATGAACAAATGGGCCTCCATAGATCCACAATCCAAGATCTTTAGTAATGATGAAGATGATGAGACTGTAAAGACTAGAGATAAAGATAAATTGGCAATAGTAGAGAATATGTCCTAATGGTATTCTTTGGAATATTGGATAGAGTTAAAGGTCTCACATCTTATAATTGTATATGTTGATTCAAAACTTTGTATGCATGTGCAAATTCATCACTTACACACACACACACCTGTGCACACACACACACACACACACACACACACACATATATATATATATATATATATATATATATATATATATATATATATATATATATATATATATATATATATATATATATATATATATATATATATATATATATATATGTGTGTGTGTGTGCACACACATATATATACACAAACAGACAAATACATACACATCACACATGCATACACACATATATCTCTCTCTCTCTCTCTTTATATATATATATATATATATATATAAATAAATATATATATATATATATATATATATATATATATATATGTGTGTGTGTGTGTGTGTATGTATGTACTTAGGTGTATATCACTGCAACATATGAGGGGCATAAGGATGTCGCTTATACCGATGGTCACTCTCGGCGTCGGTATAAACGTTGGAAAAGGTCACTTAAAGATACCGACGGTCAAGTGACCATTAGTATGACCGTTTTAAATGCATCGTCCGTGTTTCCCACAGTCTTCAGTATAAGCATCGGTATGGGCGTCGGTATAAGCGTTGGTATAAGTGTCGGTATAAGCGTCGGTAATTTACTGAAAGTTACTGACACCCATACCGAGGTGAGTTTTAAACATACCGGGAACCCGAGAGCAAAACTTCACATTTTTACGCATGTTTTAGTACTGTTTCTCTTCTGTCAAACTTGCGCGCATGAACCGAATTGCGAACTGCATTGTCTTGTGCACACACTCACACACACACAAATCTCTCTCTCTACACACACACACACTCTCTCTCTCGGTTTAGATCTCACATCTTGGTAAGTAGTGCGCGTACTGTTAGCGTTTGTCTTTCTCTATGCTTTAGGTCTTATAATTTCTCTTCTCTTTGATTTTGCAAAAGTTCCTTGGTGTCGATTGTTTGGAATTCCACAATAGACAACATACATTATGTTTTGAAGACAATGATCCAAAAGAGGGACATACTTGTAAGTGATTGTTTTATTGTCTATTGCTAGAGAGAGAAAGAGAGAGAGAAAGAGAGAGAGATGGGAGAGAGAGATAGAGAGAGAGAAAGAGAGAGAGAGAAGAGAGAGAGAGGGAAAGAAAGAAAGAAAAAGAGAGAGAGAGAGATGAGAGAGAGAGAGAGATAAAGAGAGAGAGAGAGTGAGAGATAAAGAATGATGAAAGAAAGGAAGATAGAGATAGGAAAATAGAGCATACATACACCTACCTATACACACACACACATCTACACATTTACACATGCATACATACACACATACATGTACACACATGCATGCTTACATACACACACATATACACACATGCATGCTAACATACACACACATATACACACATGCATGCTAACATACACACACATATACACACATGCATGCATACACACACATATAAATATACACACATGCATACATACACACACCTGCATACACACATACATACACACACATATATACACATATGCATACATACACATGCACACACACATATACACACATACATACACACACATACATACACACATATACACATATGCATGCATACATACACACACATATACACACATGCATGCATAAACACATATACACATATACACACATGCATACATACACACACACATGCATACACACATACATACACACACACACATATACACATATGCATACACACATACATACACACATATACACACAGGCATGCATACATACACACACATACACATATACACACATGCATCGATACATACACACACATACACATATACAAACATGCATACATACACATAGGAAAATAGAGCATACATACACACACACATACACACACACACACATCTACACATTTACACATGCATACATACACACACACACATGTACACACATGCATGCTTACATACACACACATATACACACATGCATGCTTACATACACACACATATACACACATGCATGCATACACACACATACATACACACGCATGCATTCATACACACACATTCATGCATACATACACACACATACACATATACACACATGCATACATACACACACACACACATGTACACACATGCATAGATACACACATGCATACACACATACATACACACACATATATACACATATGCATACATACACATACACACACACACATAAGCTAGTGTTTTAATTAAATATATGTAATTAAATATATATAATTAAATATATAATTAAATATATAATTTTTTTATTTTGAAGTTTTTTTTACATCAAATATAAAAAACAAGATTAGGGTTTTTACGCTATTTACACATACATACACATACACATATAATACATATATACATGTATATACACCTGCGTACAAAAATATACATATTTTAGGTCTAGATATTTAAGATTAGGGTTTTAGGGTTTAGGCATACATATAACTCATTTACATTTATATTAAGAAAAAATATAGATAAAAAAAAAGAAAAAAATCTGAATATATAAATAAATAAATAAATATATATATATATATATATATATATATATATATATATATATATATATATATATATATATATATATATAGGATTAGGCTTTTAGGATTAGGGGTTTAGTTTTCTTATAGGTGTTTAAGTATTTAGGTTTTAGTATTTTAGGTTTAAGTCTAAGTCTTTCTGATTAGGGTTTTAGGGTTTTAACACCTACATACACACATACACATACACATATAATACATATATACATGTATATACACATGCATACAGAAATATACATATTTTAGGTCTAGATATTTTAGGCATACATATAAGTCAATTAAAATTATATAAATAGAAAATATAGAAAAAAATTAAATGAAAAATCTGAATATACAAATAAATATATATCTATATATATATATAATAGGATAATTATATAGATAAATAAATATAAAAAGAACTAGTGTTTTAAATAATTTAATTAAATATATAAAAATAGGATTAATGAAGGAAAAAATCTGAATATATAAATATATATATATATATATAATACGGTTTTAGGTTTTTAGGATTAGGATCAGGATTTTAGGGTTTTAGGATTTTAGATATATATATAAAAATGGGATTAATTAAAGAAAAAAATCTGAATATATATATATATATATATATATATATATATATATATATATATATATATATATATATATATATATATATATATATATATATATATATATATATATATATATATATATATATATATATATATATATATAAGGGTTTTAGGTTTTTAGGAATAGGATTAGGGTTTTAGGGTTTAAGGAAAAAATCTGAATAAATAAATAAACATATATATAGAATAGGATAATTATATAGATAAATAAATATAAAAAGAACTAGTGTTTTAAATAATTTAATTAAATATATATAATGAAATACATATAATAAAATATATAAAAATAGGATTAATTAAGGAAAAAATCCGAATATATAAATAAAATACTGAGTTAGGTTTTTAGGATTAGGATTAGGGTTTTAGGTTTAAGAAAAAAATCTGAATAAATAAATAAATGTATATATAAAATAGGATAATTATATAGATAAATGAATATACAAAGAGCTAGTGTTTTAAATTATTGAACTAAATATATATAATTAAATATATAAAAATAGGATTAATTAAGAAAAAATCTGAATATATAAATAAATATATATATAAAATCACGTTTAGATTTATAAGATTAGGATTATGGTTTTAGGATTTCAGGGTTTAAGGAAAAAATCTGAATAAATAAATATATATATATATAAAATAGGATAATTATATAGATAAATAAATATATAAAGAACTAGTGTTTTAAATAATTTAATTAAATATATATAATTAAATATATAAAAATAGGATTAATTAAGAGAAAATCTGAATATATAGATAAAATAAGATAATTATATAGATTAGGGTTTTAGGTTTTTTTAGGTGTTTAAGTATTTAGGTTTTAGTAGTTCAGGTTTAAGTCTTTAGGAGTAAGATTTTTAGGTTTAATAAAAGAAACAAATGATCTAAAATATCCATATTGTAGCAAATGGCTTCTTTCGATCTGGAGGAGAGAATGGCATGTCCTTGCACTCAGTGCAAGTATCAGATTTATCGGAAACGATGGATTTTTATTGCACATGTTAGAGAGTATGGATCCTTTGATTGGAGTCGACTAGAAAACCTATGCTACCATTCGCATGGTCCCCCAAGAAAACCATGCTACCAAACGACATTGCACCGGTAACCTCTCGTGGACAAAAGACAACAAAGAAGGACTTAGAGGTACAATAAAATACTAATAATATTACATAGAATGAACATATGGAAGAGATGCTCGAAACATTTTATGACATGACGAAGATCATGATGGTGGAGAGGATGTCGAGAGTTTCATGGACACAACCGAATTTCCACAATTGGAAGTTGGTGAAGAATATGAAAACATGCGAAGACTAGTTTGTTTACCACTTTACAATGGAGAAAAGATATCTCTACTACGTGCGTCACTCGCGATGCTAAATCTGCAATCTATTTATGGATGGTCAGATAGTAGTGTCACTGAATTGTTCAAGTAAGTGGAGAACAAATTGGCTTTCATTGTTGTATCAATATAACTTTATTTACTAATATCGTTTTAATTGCTTATTGCAGGCTTCTTAAAGATCACTTTTTGCTAGAGGGCAATGACATGCCTCCAACACGTGGAGATGCAAAAAAACTTTTACTGTCCATTGGAATGGATTATACTAAAATTCATGCTTGTCCAAATGATTGCATCCTCTTTCAGAATGAATATGAGCATCTCCACATATGTCCAAAGTGTGGAGCAAATAGATTTAGAGAAGACCTTGTAGGCGAAGCAATCCCCGCAAAGGTTCTTCACCACTTTCCTATCATTCCACGAATTAAGAACATGTTTAGAGGCAAATATATAGCTGAGTTAATGTCATGGCATACAAAGAGCAGGTCTACAGATGGTGTAATGTGAGTGCCTGCTGACTCTGATGCCCTGAAGCACATAGATAGTAAGTGGCCAGAGTTTGCTAGTGAGCCTCGGTCCATACGTCTAGGCCTAGCTATGGATGGAGTGAATCCATTTGGTTTACACACTTCTTCATGGAGCACATGGCCTGTATGTTTGGTCAATTATAACATCCCACCATGGTTGGCCACAAAGAAAGGTCATTTATTATTACCTCTTATTGTACTAGGTAAGTATAAGGTAAAAAACATGGATGTATATCTTGCACCACTTGTGGAAGAACTACGCATTTATGGGATGGGATTACTCTGCGTGACATTTCTCAACCTATAAGAAGACGAGAGGTGTGAGTGCAAGGCATACTTATGTGGACGATGCATGATTGGCCTGGTTATGGTGAATGTTCAGGTTTATCAATTTCGGGTTACCATGCTTGTCCCTTATGCGGACCATGACTCGAAGCACGCTATTCCAAAGCACTACATAAAACTGTCTATGAAGGACACCATAGATATTTGCATGATGGACATGTTTTACATGACGGACAAATTGATCGACAAGTGCAACGACAAATGAAAGCTAGCGATTGGAGAGAATTGTGGGATTTAGAAAATCAAGTCGCTGGCATGGAACAATTGTTCATGCACGACAAATGAAAGCTAGCGATTGGAGAGAATTGTGGGATTTAGAAAATCAAGTCGCTGGCATGGAACGATTGTTCATTTTTCATGAACTCCCTTATTGGAGTGAATTGTTGATCAATCATTTGGTAGACCCGATGCATATTTTTAAGAATGTGGGAGAGATTCTTTGGAAAACTTTGATCGGAAAGAAAGAAAGCAAAGCACAAAGGGAGGACTTAGAAGAGCAAGGTCATATGGGAGAGTTGTGGGCAGTTACTAAGCCCAAGGGAAAAATTTCATTACCAAAAGCTCCTTGGGTGCTTCGCAGGATGGAAGAGCAAGAAGTGAAGAAAACAATTTCAGAGTTTCGGACACTTATTGGATGCATGAGGTGTCTAAAGACTACTTTCACAAGAAACGACGATCTTGGAGGGCTCAAGTCTCATGATTGGCACAACGTTTTACAGTTTGTGCTGCCTATAGCCCTAAAAGATTGTCTTTTGGAGGATGTACAAAGAACCATTTATAAAATTAGTTCTTTAGTATAGTGGATCTCTTCGAAAGAGATAAATAAAGATAGCATAGAGAGTGCAAAACTCATTGCTATCGAGGCTATTTGTATGGTAGAGAAATACTTTCCCACAAGTATTCTCACTATCCAACTTCATTTACTAGTTCATGTGGTAGATGAAGTTGCAATAGCAAGAACTGTCCATAGTCAATGGATGTTCTTCTTAGAGCACTTTATGAAGACATTAAAAAGGGTTTCTTCGACAGAGAGCACGTCCAGAGGGTAGCATGGCATACGGATGGCTTGTACAAGAGTCTCTTGTATTCATAATTGAGTTTCTACGTATGTCGGATCCCGAAATGCCTCGCTTATGAAGGGACGATGAAGATATTAGTCTCGCAGGCGATGAACCACAAGGTAATGGATTGCAAAGGAAAATGGATGCAGCTTTCAGAGAGAAGGCAATGAAGTTTTGCATAGTTAACTCTGAGCCTATGAAGAAGTGGTTAGAAAGGTATGAGCTTGCCAAGGAAACCAACGCAAAGGAAAGAGCTCAATTTCGAAGGAATTGTTCCACTCGATTTTTGCCTCTTCCAAAAAGTCTTCGACCTCTTCCACCTTTTCCAACGAGCAGATGGTTAGATATAGTAGTTTCACAAGCAAAGGCAGTGGGTGAAGATATCTCTGATTAAGAAGAAGAACTCGCAAAGGGATATGATTGGGAGTATACTAAATACGGTGCACTATGGTCTCATGGACGACACTTTCGGATCGCACGAATCGATAAAAATAGGTCTACTTTTGATAGTGGGATGATGGTGAAATTTTTGAAAAAAAGTAGAGCAAGTGCAAGAGATGATAATGCTCAAGAAGGCGAGCTAGATTATTGTGGTGTGATTCAAGATATCTTGAAACTATCTTTTAGGAAGTTTTATTATTTTGTTTTTTATCTGACATGGTTCAAAGTAGTCACCTCTAGAAGAAACACAACAGTGAGGCAGGGGAAAAGCGGTTTGCTTCAAGTCGACTCCACAAAACTATGGATGGATGAAAGAGATACATTTGTACTTCCTGATCATTGTGAGAAAGTTGTTTTTATACCAGATTCAAAAGAACCAGAGTGGCTATTTGTTTCACAAGTCACCACATGTAGTAGAAAAATTTGTGAGAACATAGATGTAGAAGAAAGTCCATCTATAGTGGACTCAGAGATTCATTCGATAGTCAAAGAGGAAGAGATCATTGTCCGAGAAGAAGAGGTCATTATTCGAGAAGATGAAGCAATAGACAATGATTAGGAAGAATCCAGCATAGCAAGCAATTTAGAAGCCATCAATATAGATATAGATATTTGCGGTGCATTGGATCTGCAAGAGGATGCTAGATCAGAGGATTTTTTAATAAAACACTTGTATGTACTAATTTTTGTTTTTTTTTCTGTTTATTTTCTATATTACCTTTATTATCACATGCTAATTATTTGAGTTCTTTTATTACAGAGTACGATGGGAGACAGTCCTCCAGTCACTCCACATTCCATGGCAGAGGAGTAGGTTTTAGAGTTCATCTCTCAGGTACCTCCCGCGTATATGGCCACTGCATCATAGTATTGGATCGCTCGTGGTAGCACTCATCCCGAATTCACTCCTGGCGGTCTCACTCTTATCGGCCTCACTCCCACTGGTGTCACTCCCACTGGTGTCACTCCCACTAGTGTCACTCCCACCGGTGTCACTCCTGTGGGTGGTGCTACTCTCGTAGGAGGTATGTCTCCTAGCTTTGTGACTCCACCACGACCATCTTTTCAGCCATCTTCTACTGGGTCTAGTAGTAGACATGTGCGTTTGACGCATCAGCGCGACGCAGGTTCTGGCCGGTCTCGTAGGTTGAGGTCACGCTCTAGAGCAAGAGGTTCTAGGAGTGGATCTACAGGTAGGTGTGGAGGAGGCGGCTGTTGTGGAGGTAGTGCGACAAACATTGTGTCGCCCGCTTCTACTCTTAGGACGAGTACCTGAGATATAGGTACACCACACAGTACACCATGTGGAACACCACGTGGAACACCACGTGGAACACCACGTACACCTTGGGGTGCTCATGACCATGATTACTCCAAGGTGTATAGTATCCAAGATGGAGCTCTGATGATGGATGCGGCTAGCAAAGCAATGCGTGCACGTATATGACAGCTTTGATCCATATAGTCTGGACACTCCATCATGCTGAAATGGAGTGAACAGGATAAAGATCGGAAGAATTATATCAAACAAACGATTTATCAGGAGTTCTGACCACCCGATGGACAGTCTCTTGTCAGTTTAGAATGGATTTTGCACACCGCACATGAGGTTATGTCCCATTGATGATCCGAGGCTCGTGATGCTTTCAGAGCAGGCTTACCAAAGCCTATATGGTTAGATGCTGAGGAGTGGGATCTGATTTGCGACGAGCAACAACATACTCCTAACCGATATTGCCAGTAGTGAGATGCCGCAGCCACACGTTTAGATATGGTTGGACCATCACATTTGGGCAGTGGTGGATATTACATGATGCCTCATGAGTTTGTGAGTACCATTTCATTTATTGAATTTATTTGTGTTAAGTTTCCCATGTATGTACCTCTAATGTTTTTTATTTTTGTTGCAGGAGCTAGCAATGGTTCATCCTCCAGCACGAACGGAGGAGGCTTATGGATATCATCACGAATTGACTGCACTATTGGAGGACTTGGAGGGACGCTGGTTCTTACTTGTTGTTTGTAGTTTCATGTGAATTTATCTCAGTCCATTAATATTCTTTGTTGCAGGAATGTTGATATGGAACGTTCTTTGCATGTGTATGGCAGTGGCACACCAAAATTTTGTATTTGATTTTTATATGGCAATGCATTGCTTTGCCACATTTTGTAAAAGTGTCATATATAATAGTGGTATGCCACACTCTTGTACATGCTTTAGTTATGAAATATATAACTTTTTTTGTACATGGTTCATGGTTCATTCTGATTATCTCTTTTGTGTCCAATAATATTCTATTTTATGAAATCATATTTCTGTTGACATTAGAGTACACATCACATGTACTTGGTTTTTTTTTGGGCGGAGTGTGTTCTCTTTTGTTAAGAAACATCATGGTAATGTTTCTATAGCAAAAGACAACACTCTGCCCAAGAGAAAATTTTGTAGATATGGTCCTCGGTATACGTGATGGTACCCCTGGTAATGTCATTGGAATAAGCATCGGTACACCCAGCGAGCGACGGTATATGCAATGGTGCACCCAGTAGAGGCCTCACTATGGGTGTTCGTAATACCAACGTTTATACTGACGCTTATACTGACGCTCATATCGACGCCCATACCAGCGCTTTAGTACCAACGTGCATACTGATAGCTACACTAACGTTGCGGCAAAAATAGGCGCGTTTATTTCCCTCAGTAAAAAACTCGCTATACGATCGATGTATTGTAGTACACACACACATACACACACACACACACACACACACACATATATATATATATATATATATATATATATATATATATATATATATATATATATATATATATATATATATATATATATATATATATATATATATGTGTGTGTGTGTGTGTGTGTGTGTGTGTGGGTGTGTGTGTGTGTATATGTGTGTGTGTGCGGAAATATTCACACCTACAGATACATACATACATACATATACATATACATGTGTAAAAATTAAGTTGCTCTTATGTAGATTTCACTATGCATATTTGAGAAAAGTTTGGATTTATTTAGTGCATATCTAATAGTGTACTATTTGAGCTCCTTCCGAGGGCTTGTAGGTTATTTTCTCTCTACCTAAAAAAAAAATATAGTCCTCTCCTCATCATTGTATATGTTGAATTTAGTAATCTAATCTTCAACTTTAATTTCATCACTCCCATTGAACACAAATAAGTGGCATGAAAAATCTCTACACACACATACGCACACATATACATACAAAGATACATACACACATAGATATACATATATATACATATACATACATATATATATATATATATATATATATATATATATATATATATATATATATATATATATATATATATATATATATATATATATATATATATATATATGTGTGTGTGTGTGTGTGTGTGGGTGTGTGTGTGTGTATCTATGTGTGAATGCAAATATACATACATATACATATATACAAACATATAAACAAATTGTAAGGAATAAACTATTAGGACCACCACCTACTATAAAGATGACTCTCTCCCAACCTTATGCCTATATATGTAGCTACTCAAATGAACAAAGAGTATAATACATATATAGATACATACACATGATGTAGGTACACATACAGATATATCAAATATACATGCAGATACATACACATCACACACACATGCATACATACAAACAAGCATACATATACATGCATACAGAATTTAAAGCACACATTGGGTTACATATAAATCATGCACTCATCCACACATGTTTATACACATACACATGTATATATCACACATATACACACACATACATACACATGAATCACACATGTATTCATAATAACACATGCATACATATACACCTGAATATATATGCATACAAATACACTTGCATAAATATATAGATGCATAGATATATACATGTATATGTATGTCTATGTGTGTGTATGTATGTGTGTATATGTGGATGCATCTGTGTAAGTGTCTATATTCATGTGTACATGTGTACATGTGTGCATATGTGTGTATGTATGTGTATGTTTTTGTATGTATGTGTATGCATCTGTGTGTATGTGTGTGTATATATGTGTATGTGTATGTGTATGTTGTACCACAAATCAAACATCAAAAAATCCAACTTTGTACCAAGTGGCATGGGTTGTAGCTGCAAAAGCTTATATTGAAAGATGCAGGAAGATGGGTATATTGCAGTCGAAGATGCAAAGGATTTATAGTTGTTTGAACAATGATGCTTCACCACTTTTAGAGCCTTTGGATGCGAACTTGCAGGAACAGAAAGACAATGTTGAGTTATATGCTCAACAAGGTACGACATTTGCTTCAATAAGGCAAGTGGAGGGTACTAACATTATACGTACTTTAGAATTGTTAATTGATAGTGAATAGAATAAGTTTGATAGGGTCAAGCTTGATTTGGATCAAGCCAAGCTATCAAAGGCTGCTGAGTCTAAAGTGACTACGGCAGTCATTGAGATGAGAAAAAAGTTACAAGTATCCATAGATGAATTGAGATGTGATGTGGGAATGTCCCTTGAGAGGAGGATTCAGTTGGAGACACAGAGTCAAATATATACTATTAATCTGGAGTTGTTAGGGTTTGAGGAAGATGAGAATGAGAAGGTGCCTGAACTCGAGGTAATATTTAGCTTTATTGACATTGGTTGGAACATTTTTCTAAGGTTCAATACTGATCGATTGGATTGTTACACACACAGGCTGAATATAAGTTGCATGAGGATTGGCTCAAGATGGCAAATCGACATCTATCCTTTGTAAAGAACAGGTTAAGCATGATGGATTCAAATGAATTTTCACCATTATTACCATTACCTCCCCCAATGTTACCATCAACCCTCTTACTCACTGTTTCATCCATGTGCATAGCATCTAGTTTGAATACGGAGGAGAGGGTGAGTTTATAGTGCACCTTATGCCATACAACCATGCATATCACTATATTTGTTTTGCACCACATTGTCGTATGTCACTCAACTATTTAGGTGAATGTGGTACTGAAATACCACAACATAAGTGGCAAACAATCTCTGGATTCTTTGATGGTGGATTCAACTTTCATAGAGGTAAGCTTGTTGTGTTAATTAATATTAATAATATTATTTTTTATCCATGGCTATTGCTTCTTGGTTAGTTATTTATAACTAGATATTACTAATTATGTTGCTACTTGTTACCTATTACAAAGTAGCTGGTTGTTAGTTACTTGTTACTAAGTATCTATTACTAATTAGATCATTACTCGTTACTGAGTCGCTGATTCTCGGTAACTTCTTAGTATCTATTACTAATTAGCTTCTTACTAGTTAGCTATTCTGAGGTTACTAAGTTATTACTAATTATATTGTTAACAATTAGCTTTTACTAAGTAGCTGGCTCCTAGTTAGCTATTAGTAATTAGCTATTACTATTTAAATTGTTACCAGTTAGTTATTACTAAGTAGCTAGTCCTTGGTTAGTTGTTTGTAATAAGCTATAGCTAATTAGCTTGTTACCAATTAGCTATTACAAAGTACTTGGTTCTTAGATAGTTGTTAGTAATTAGCTACTACAACTAAGCTAGTTACTAATTAGCTATTACTATTAAGCTAGTTACTAATTAGCTATTACTAAGTATATGGTTATGGTTAGTTGTTTGTAACTAATTACCGTGTTACTAGTTAGCTATTACTAAGTTGCTAACTTTGGGTTCCTTGTTCGTAATTAGCTATTAATAATTAAATTATTACCAACTAGCTATTACTAAGTAGATGGTTGTTAGTTGGCTGTTAGAAATTAGTTATTAATAAATTAGTTTGTTACCAATTATCTATTAATAATTAGCTATTACTAAGTAGCTATTACTAAGTAACTATTACTAAGTAGCTATTACTATGTAGCTATTACTAAGTAGCTATTACTACGTAGCTAATTCCTCATAGCTATTACTAATTAGCTATTACTAATTAGCTATTACTAAGTAGCTAGTTGTTAGTTAGCTTATTAGTAAGTTATTATCAAGTATCTTGTTAATAATCACCTATTAATAATTAGCTATTACGAATTATTAATTAGTTTGTTAGTAATTAGCTATTACTAAGTAGCTATAACTAAGTAGGTATTACTAATTAGCTATAGTAACTAGCTATTACTAATTAATTGTTACTAATGAGCTATTATGAATTAGCTAAAGTAATTAGTTATTACTAATTAGTTGTTACTAATTAGCTATTACTGATTAGCTATTATTGATAAGCTATTACAAAATAACTATTATGAATGAGCTATAGATAATTAGCTATGATGAATTAGATATTACGATTTAGCTACAAAGAATTAGCTATTACGAATAAGCTATTACTAATTAACTTGTTACCAATTAGCTATTGCTAAGTAGCTAGTTCTTTGTTAATTAATTGTTACTAATAATTAATTAGTAATTAATTATTACTAATAATCTATTACTAATTAACTTGTTACCAATTAGCTATTGCTAAGTAGCTAGTTCTTAGTTAGTCATTAGTAATTATCTATTACTAATTAGCTTGTTAGTAATATTTAATTACTCAGTAGCTAGTTCTTGGTTTGCTGTTTATAATTAGCTATTACTAAGTAGCTTCTACTAATTAGCTTTTACTAACTAGCTGGTTCTTGGTTAGTTGTTTGTAATTAACTATTACTACTTAGCTTGTTACTAGTACCTACTACTAAGTAGCTCGTTCTTAGTTGTTAGTAATTAGCTATTACTATTTAGCTTGTTAAGTGTTTGTTATTATTAAGTAGCTACTTCTTGGTTAGCTATTAGTAATTAGTTATTAATAATTATCTTGTTACGAATTAGCTATTTCTAAGTAGTTGGTTCTTGGATGGTTATTAGTAATTAGCTATTACTAATAAGCTTCTTACTAATTAGCTATTACCTAGGAGCCACTTTCTTGGTTATTTGTTTAACAAGATATTTCTAAATAGTTTGTCACTAGTTAGCTATTACTATAAGCTTGTTACTAGGTATCAATTACTATTAGATTGTTACTATAAGTTACTTGTTACTAGTTCTTGTATAATTAGCTAAAATTGTGAAGTAATGATTGAAAATAGGATTACCTAGATACATCAAGAAGGTGAATAGGGTGCTCCAAATATTGATTTCTCCCAAGTCGGGTCCTTCTTATATCCTTCTTATTTGGTGACACCGTGCTCTCTGTTGTCCAAAACTTGATAATCAGATGCTTGATCTCTTGTGTGCTACATGTGGTACGTGTTCCGCTACCAGTTGCCTTCAAAAAGCTATGATCAGACTCAATTATACTAAACCATCCAATCCTATCATAGATGACTTTCCTGCTTACTCCCAATACCCTAGAAATTTTGTAAATATTTATCTGATTTGTTGGTGAATATGCATCACTATTTAGAGCCATCATCAATGTTGATCTCTTCAACACAAGGTCATCAGAAATCTTTCTCATACTTTGCAGTGTATTCCAAAGATTGGTGAAAAGGGCACATGTTACATGATCTTTGTTACTACCCATTGCATCAAAAAGTTTCCCAATACATGGAATCTACAACATCCTATTTAGTGCCTCGATTTTATCTTCACAACATAAGTGTCTAATTCGATTGTTGAAATACTTGATGATCTTATTCACAATGCCATCCAAGTTGCTTGAACTGCAATTAGCATTACCCTCCACATTAGTACCCGAACTTGACGTTTATGTGTCTCTATATTTCCTTTTCTTCTCCTTCTAGTAAGATCTTAATGCTTACTGATCACTATCCACTAATGATATTGTATTAACTTTCATTAGTTCATTGGTCCGAGATTGCCCTGCATCAACACACTACAAATGATGAAGAAACCATCAATACAATAACATCTACCACTCATCAGTCCCCTTTATTATATTGACTTTATCTGATATCATTATGTGCTCCATCACTTCCGTTCTTGAGGGATGTGAAAGGAGATAGCCACTCATCACAACTAACCCACGTTAGCCTCTCTAAGTGACAACATGCTAGGTGTTTTGTTGTGTACTTTAGGAACTAGGATGTGTTTTCAGTGCGTGGGAAGTTACTAGCTATAGTTTAATACTCTATTTAAGTTTAGCCTATAAATCTAAGGTCCGTAAGGAAGTGCAACTCTATAGCTAGAAATATCGTCTTGACACGCTTGCAGGACTAATTTTTCATGAGTGATATGAGCTTTAATGAGTTCAATGATGTTGTTTTTTGCTTGAATAGATTGATTATTCCTATTTAAGGTTGGACAAAACAAATCCTCACTGTTTTCAAGTTCATGTGATACAATTGAAATCCAAGGTAAAATTCTAGATAAGCAACAGTCAAACTCTAGAGAGTGTAAAGTTGCATTAACAACAGGATCTTTAACTAATTTTTCTACTATTTCATCATTTGTTTCATCCTCATTGGATTGATTAGTAGAATTCTTTATAGGATTAGGTAAAAGTTTTCCTAAAATAAAAGAGAAATGCATGTTATGTTTCCTAGAAGGTTTACTTGAAGATGCATTGTCAGTATACATAAGAAATAAAGTGCAATGTTTCATGATAAAAATAAGATTCAGAACCAAAATATTCCTATACAAGTGCTTGAGAAAAGTCCTAATATAGATACTTTGAAAATACTCCTATAAAAATCCTTATAAAAAACCTAATACATGACTTTATGTTTCAAAATGTGATAAACTGAAACTAAGATAAGCTGCAAAAATGCAGCTTCAAGCTCGTAAATTTTGTCAAATCGTCACTGTTTGTCAATTCCTTATTCAATTGGTCTGCAAGTAGCAATATTAGAAAAAAGAACATAAGTATTGTCTTTATCAATATAAACACTTATTCATTTTCATACATTCTTTATATTCATAGATGGATGCTAACATGGACTTATATGCATGCTAACACACATGTTCATTCATGCTAACTCATATTTACTTATCCTAATATGCATTCATTTTCTTCGAGTTAAAATACACTTAGATGCATGCTAACTTATGCTAACTCTTTCTCTCATACTTCGATATTAATACACACTCATATCTATACGCATACACATATCTTTATGCTTGATGAAAATGCATCTAACATTATGCATTCACATGCATACTTGTTGACTTACACTTATCTTATATGTATTAATATCTATATACATACACACATGCATATACTGAAGCACATAGGGATGCATATCCATACTAACGCATCATGTAGGTACAAATGCATCTACTTATGCATGTCTTAATTATGTATTATCCCACTTACACTCATGCACATGTATATAAACATGCATTCATACACACATGGATTTACAAGCAATTACGCTCATAAATTCTCTTGCATCATTCTAACATGTATATCATATCATTCGCATCCTCTTTATACTCTCAGTCTCACTTATGCTAACACACACACTTTCATATGCATAGATTAACATAAATTATTATGAAAATGTACATGCAAACACATATGTTCATGCATACTAAAACTTAGGTGCATCAATGTACGTGCATTCATGCATTTCTCATGCACATACTCATAGCTTGCTATATGCATATAAACTAACACATGCATCTACAGTAATTCATGTGCATGCTTTTAGATTCACGTGCATGCATCTATATACATACAAACACTACTACACATGCATAAATATGTTCATTCATATGTATGCACTCATGTGTACATGCACTTATCCCACACACATGCACTCATTCCACATACACATGCACGCATTTCACATACACATGCAGTCACATGCACTCATGCATATGCACATGCATTTTTGCACACATGCATTTATCTCTCATACAACTTCATATCTCATATACATATGTGTTCATGCACATTCATGCATATGCACTTATTTTGCATACACATCCTCTTACCTACTTACATACATGCATGTATTCACATGTTCATATTTACTTAAATGACTTAGCTTTCATTCTCTCTCTCTCTCAACATCCTCTCTCTCTCTCGCTCGTTTTTCCTATGCAAGAACCTTTCTCTCTTTATCTAAGTGTTCCATAAGCGTTCTGCCTATGACTCGCCCCTTTTTTCATTAAAATTATAGCTTCATCATAAAACAAATGAGTTAAACTTATAGTTCAATCATCAATCTGGAGTTGTCTCCAGTTGTTGTATATGATGTCTATCACTCTGAGAAGTTGTATCCAACTGTTGTATATGATGTCTCTCACTCAGAGGAGTTGTCTCCAGCTATTGCATAGGTTTTTAATCATGGTCACCTTCATCGATGAGATCAAAATTTCATCAATATACTTAGTATCAATGGCCCTTGCAGTGCCCTTAGAGAAAATGGGCATCACTGCTTTGTACACTAAACAATGTTTTGCACGTGTATCTTTATTGTAGTAGCACGTGATACCATCTAATGTCACATCTTTGCAGTATGGGAATTGAAGACCTTTATTTTGCTACCATCTTTGCTGTTGTTCCACCTCTAATCACCACCATTAATAGTGGAGTATTGATGTTGTTTTCAGTTCGCACTAAAGATGAGGCAAGACTTTCCACTATACTCATTGGTAGTGGAACGGACATCATTACTTGTTTAAATTTGTATTGTAATTCAAAGAATACTCTGTCTCTAAACATACTTTTGCCATGGTCTATATACAAGTTCAAGATAAGCACCAGCAATACTTTTTCTAGATTGACATGGGTCTTCCATGGATCAACCATATGCTTCAGCCTGAATCCTTGTCACACAATGAGTTTGAGGTAGACGAAGCTCTCAATCATAGCTTGCTACCTTATTCTTGGAGTGGCCAAGGCATCAAAATAAAGGCATATACAAAAATTCCTCACATAAACCATTGATCGAGCGAGTTCCATTTCTTCTTCATGAAAAACTTGCTGAGATGGTGGTTGAAGTTTTTCCTCTTCTTCCAGCAGAGAAGTCACCTCCAAGTCCTTAGTATTTTAATCACAAATAGTGATATTCTAACGACCTAAGTGAGGCAACCTTTTTCTGAGGTAACTCAAACTTCAGATACTCTTCTTAAATGGCATCAGTGTAACTCCTTTGCCTTCAATAGAAGTACTCGTTTCTCCAGAGAGCTTATTTGATGATCCATCAACATTGATTAACATATTGCAAGGATGCTTAAGTCATGCTACTTCCAAAACCTATATTACTTGGTCTACGACTTTCCTGATCATGGTTATTCTATCAACCCCTTGTTGGTCTATGAAGTTGAACTATGTTAACTCTTCCATTCGCAAGATGTCCCCAGCAAATTCTTTCCGCATACTAGTAGGTCTATGAGTGACGAGGTACTCTAACACCATGAGTTTCCTATAAAGCTGATGCCAAGTCCATTGTTTGATCATATCAAGCCGGTTCAAAATGCTTGAATAATCCTATCATACGCTTCCAATTAGAATGCTGCTTCCTTATTCATGGAACCTAACAAATGCTTTTTCAATTTGAAGCCAACAGCCTGAGGTTTACACTGCACTGTGTCTACCAAAACATCTTCTCTTTGCAAATCATGCTCAATAGAAATTTGTGTGTTTATTCTTCTCATATGCTCTCTCCTATGCACTTGTTTAATGTGCTTCTTCAAAAAAAACAATTTTTTGCATTTTCTGGCACACAACCCCACTTTTTTGCTCGACCAATACCATTTCGTTTCAGCATATTTATCTACTTCTCTTGGCATCTTTATTCTCGTACACGTTTCGCAATGTCTCTAGAAGCATAATGATTTGCATATGTCACCATATCTACCACATCACAGAATCAGGATGTTGCATGCCAGAGATCGAGAGATGCATTGTATGGAGAAGATTCTAAAGGTTTGTCATCTAGATCCCAAAATACAGAAACACTTGAATCTATACTCGCTGAAAATGCAACATCTCTGCTGACACTCCCATAATTCACGCCTGTTCCATACCTTGAAAGTAGAAACTTCTTCTCTCTTTGATCTACTGCGTAAGTCTCGTGAAGGAACTTCCTTTTCATGGCCATGTGACTAGCGATAGCCATTTTGAACATGACTACCAATACCAATGCTTGATGCAACTGCCTATTTCCTTGAACTGGGTACCAAATCTGGATCCAGGGTTTCTCAGGGTTCATCACTTGTCTATAAACATGATCGCCGCTCATGGAAGCTCGCATAAATGCTCTATGCAATCAAGTCCCTTTTGTTCGAAAAGTTAACGACATCCGAGATTCTCTGTTATGTGGGAAGCCCCTAGTTACTCACATCATTTCCATGAAAATTTGTTGCCGTTTCCCTTCCATCACCGGGATAGGTGTTGCAAAGTAGTAGATGATTCATTCCGCTCTTTGCACTCCTTCAATATTCAATGTGAAGGATTCCCATCGTAGGATCCATGAAGCACCCAGCGAGGATCTCAACAGAGTATCTAGATATCTCTCTCTCTCTCTCTCTCAGATTCTTTGCCTTGCACACATCGGGAGATGTCATCATCTCTAACAGATATCTTCTCCTTCCTCTCTCTTTCATCACTCTTGACATAGCAGATCTATAGTAGGTGATAGATTTCTATCTATGTGAATCAAACAACAGTAGTTGGATCCATTGTCTAATACCCTTTCTCTTACAAATGTACCTACAGAAACGTCTCTCACTCTCTCACTCTCTCTCTCTCTCCCTCTCTCTCTCTCGGATGCACCTGCAAGTACCAACATTAGGAGAAACACATAAGAGTTACGCATATATGTGTACTTACATAGGGATCCATGTGTGCATGCACTCACTTAGATAACTAATTCATGCACCTACTTAACTAACACACATCATGCATACTTATAATTAACTAACACATGTTACTAAGCACACATAGATTTAGACTATTACTAATATCCACATACACACACATAGAATTATTTACTTTAATAATAAAAGGTATATTAACTATATTATTTAATTATTAAGTAAGTATTTTAATCATTAAATAGGTATTGCAATTTATTCATTTATTAGATTCAACTCTACTTTTGAATTTATATATAGATATATATATATTAATTATCCATATATATATAGGCATATATATATATATATATATTAACCTATATATCTTTAATGTTCCTATAAAATTTATATAGGCACATAGGGTTAGTACACATGCACTTATAATCGACATGCACATTTATAGCTCATATAACATGGGTGTATTCACATGATGCACATACATTAAATCTTATAGACCTAAACACATAGGAACACATACAAACATATTAGCACACATGCACATATATGCTCACTTATGGAAAGCTAAAGAGATACTCACATATAGTGATGGTTAGTTAAATTCAACTATATAGAGATACACAAAAGTATTCAACTCATTTGAGCATTCATGTTCACACACATATCACCATATACATGACATTTGGACACATAATTCATAGGTTTAGTTGTACCCACATACATCATGGACCCACATATATATTCTCATGCTTAGGTAGACGAAAATGCATAAACACATAGTCATAGTTACACACATACATATCATTCAAGTACACATATACAAGCACATACATATAGGCATAAAACTCACATTCATATAACACACTCACACTGATAAACACATGAATAGATACATAATTAAGTGTACTCACATATATATAGATATACAACCCCATACATACTTAAGCATAGACACATGTACATATCCATACTTAAGTTCACTATCATTCACACATACATATCTCCATATGATCATGGACACACATAAAACTTACTTAGTGTTCATATAAACATATGTATGGTCATAAAATGAAGGGTTCAAATGAGGGTTCAAATATCCCTTCATTCTGTGTTCAGAACACATTCTCATATTCTTTTGCTTGCAAGTACTCAAAAGAAATATCAGTCAAATAAAAAAAATGCATCAAATAGATTTGAGAGAGATAAAAATTAATCAGTCTTGAAACAAAACTTCTTTATTTTTCTAACTGTTTATTTGGATGTGAAAATCCCTTCAACAATGTATGTAGACTTGTTATACCACTTTTAAACCTACAACAATAATCCAAAACCTTAGATGTTAGATATAATGAATGAGCAATATGAAAATAAATGGATATTATTAGGCATACTTTTAAACATGCAACAATCATCCACAATCTGAGATGTTGTTCGTATATAACTTCCTTTTTTAGAGAACAAGAAAAAAGTAGATTAATGAGGGAATTGTCGAAAATGTGCAGGGTCCAAGAGCCCACACATCACCATAAAATCAATGTCATCATTCTTTACAACAAGAAGCTGCACCATCTGAGCATACCCAATGTTGGCTTAAGTCAAGGTTTAGCTCTCTCAGCCATTGCCAATGTAATTGGAAGCAATGTTGCACAAAAAATGTCATGCATCTTGTCATCAAATATGAAGAAGTGGATTACCTTTTTAGGAATGATCTCCAAACCAAAATATGTGATATGCACAAAAATAGTTGTGTATAGACTCAAGATGAAGCACATTGAAAAAATACATATAGTGATGGACTCCCTCTCATTGTTCCCCACTCAACATGAAGCATGTAGAAAAAATCACAGACGAGAAGAGGTACTGCCGCATACTCTCCAACATGCAGTGCACTGAAAAATAGTTATCAATATTCCGCACTCAGGATGCAAAGTGTAGAAAAAATGCCTATAGTGTTGGAGTCCCTCTCACTATTCCCCACTCAACATGCAGCATGCAAAAAAACTCCCAGGCAAGATGAGGTATTGTGGCATACTCTCGAACATGGAGCATGCAGCAAAACCCACATCATGAACGCTCCACACTACAACATGCATATGGTGGCCTACTCTCTCCCCACCACCTTGCTTTTAGTTCTCTTTTAATAAGTATTGCACAATGTTTAAATAAGAAGGATCAGGTTTTTCCAACTAATTAACTATGTCCAAGACATTAATTTTTTGTAAACATTAACGTTCTTTCACTCACCATCAAAAAGAGGAGGGAGTTGGAAAAGCATTCCTATTCTACAATGCACAGAAATCAGATCAAGCTTTGTAATGTCTTTTCTGTCCCAAGCTTTTTCTGTTCCAAGGATACATGCTGGTGGTGGCTTCCAAAGTTTGTTTCCAGATCTTAAGAGAGTCGATTTTCCACTTCATCTTGAGCTAATAATATCCAATACAGAGCTTTTGGGTTGACCCTATTCTTGGCATCGTGAAGGTTAGGGAACCTGAAGTGCAATGAGTTGATGCGAATGTGATGATAGAATCGATTGTATAGAGTTGATCAAAGCCTTTGATTGTGTGTTGCGCACGTACGTCTTCCATCACCCATCAAGACAATCGTTGAAAGATTGAATCATGACTTGTTACAACAGCATAGGATCAATAAAATAGTAGCCAAGAAAACTTCTTCCTTGCACGCTCCATAACGAATGTATGGTTGCCTAAGACAACAATCAGCTATGTAGAAAAACTCTGAGGCGCGATGAGGTACTCCGATGGACTCTCCAACATGTAGCAAGCAGAAAAACCCACGTCATGAATGCTCCATGCTCCATCATGCATAGTATAGCCTACTCTCACCCCACCACCTCGCTTTTAGTTATCTTTCAATAATTATTGTACGATGTTCAACTAAGAAGGATTGGGTTTTTCGAGCTAATTAACTATCTGTGGGACATCACTTTTTTGTAAACATTAACATGATTTCACCCTGAAGAGGTATGCAAATCAATCTCGGTGGTCCTGCAATGGTTATCAAGACGTTGCTCATTTTTTTTACCATTTACTTTCTCTCTTGTTGGAGACCGAAAGAAAAAGAGCTATCCAAACTGGCAAGTATTTGCAGAAACTTCCTATGGAAGGGCAAGCACAACAGGAGGGGGATGGCTAAAATAAATTAGTGCATCTACACTAGCTAAAGGGATAGTGGGGGCCTTGACATTCTAGATATTGGGTGCATGGCTAACAAACTTGCAGCAAAATGGATGATTAAGGCATGGTGCAATGGGGAGGCCTCTATGGCCAAGTTGATCTTCAGAAACAAGAATGCACTCACTCTCTTGGGATTCTCGAATTGGAAGGATCTTGACATGATGACTCTTTTGTTTTCCGCATTCCTTGTTTTCCCAAAAGGCTCAAATCTTGTGTGCTCAAGAGTTGGAATAAAGTGAAAAGCTTCATAAGAATCACTAAAAAATTGGAAGTGAGCGATCGGTATCAAATAGAATGACTCTATATGGTTTATGATCCATGGCATCCAAAATGTGGAATCTTGGAACATTCAAAACACCAACAGGCTATGGAACAAAGGCTTTAAAAGATGGAAACATCTCTGGAAACAAGACCCCAACTAGTGGATTAGCTTCGTGGATATTGACCCTAGCATCAAGATTACCTATGAAGAATGGAATACCTTACAAAGTAGATTCATGCCTGGGACCGCTCTAGCTCTCATGGGGCATGACTTGCCATGCTCACTTGGTCTCACATGGCATAATGGTAGTTGTCATATGATATTCAAAAGGTTATGAGTACCTTTTGGACAAGGATGCCACATGGCAGCATATGGGTATGATTTACCATCTAGTAGAAAAGACATGAGGAGATCTCCTATATGATATAATATCTAAGTGAGATATCTATCTCTTATGAAAGTGTGGTCGCTCGACGGCTGGGAGGAGAACCAATATATGACTTTGTGTGTGTGTCCGTCGGCAGCCCGCAAGCAGAAGATGTAAAACGTGGTATCAGAGCACCCTGATTCAGGCCTGGGGTCACGGCGAGCGTTGCCAGGACTTGAACCCAAGACGTGCTACAAGAGAGGCCCATGTCTTATCCAACAGGCCAAGAAACTTTTCATATCAATATGCTCTTTCAATCCTAACATGATGTGTTCTTATGTCGAATTCAAGTGGCTAGTAAGAGAAGCGTTGAACTCTCCATGCCGCCAAGGCTCTCCTCCCGACCTTCAGCTCATTTTGGGGAGAGGAATGGACTCTTCCATATTGCCTAAAGCTTCATGAACTTCATGTTTTATTCATAATAATGGCAAACTTCAAGACAATTCACTACAAAGTAGCTGGCTAGGAGATGGAGCACTTGTGGGGTGTCAAAATTGTGGAAGTATCATGGATGTATTGTTCACCTCTACCCAAGTCGTGAGAGAATGAGGAAGACAGATCTCACCTCCCAATCTACACGAAGTTCTCCTCTGTATGATCAAGAGGATTTCTGGGACAGGATCATTTGCATGGGATTTTCTGTCATCTCACAGTACAGGTATGACAATTTTTTCTTATTTATAGGAGTTTAACATCGTAACACTCCAGTTTTAGCAAAAGAAAGGATGGGCTTAGGGCCAAGCTCTTGGAGGGAAATCATGTACATGGAGAGTACGTGATATATACTCTCATCTAGAGTCAAGGATTCCCTCCAAATACAAGAAAACATAAGTTTAGGATATCTCCAAAATAGCCATGTTCATGGTTTTCACATAAATTTCAGGAGCTATTTTGGATAAGTAGCCATTTTGGGGAAGGGAAATGAAGCGGGATTTTTCTTAGTTTAGTAGGAAAAATCATGCACACATATAGTATAATATATGGAATTTCATATACCATCAATAAATCCAATATATACCTCAATATGATGGGAGTTTGAAGCTCCACAAGACTTCCTTCCATCAAAGTTTGCGAAAAATTCAGCACCTAAGTTTAAAAAATTCCCATTTTGGAAGAGGGAAAAAGAGGTGCGATAGCTATGGATGGATGGGAAACAATATATGCTGAGAGTATGGAGTATGGACTTCATAATGGAATCATTAGATTCATTAAAATGATAAGTTAAGGAGGAATATAGCTCCTCAAAGACACCCCTTCCCGCACTTTCTGTGAAAAATTTCAGATGTTAATTTTTGCCAAACTCCACTTTTGGGAGTAAGAAATGGAACTATTTAAGAAGCTTTGTATGGATTAGTGCATACGCACATGAAGTATAGTGTATGTATTACCATGGAGAATAGGAAAATCCAAGAAAAATCCATATTATGATGGATTAGAAGCTTACTAAAGTCTCCCAGTTAAGTTTTGGTGTGAAACTAAAAATCTTGATTTAGGCCTCTTTTGGGGAGCAAATTCACATGCATTAAGGGAGGATTTGGTAAGGTGAAAATAGGCCCAAGAATCTTCATAAATTGCTTTCTAAAATTATGGAGAGAATTTTAGGCTTTGCTAGATGGAAGAATGCTTTTGGGCACCGCAAAAATCACATTTTCACACTTTTTCTAGCCCCTCCAACAGTCCACTAGTTTGGCATATCTTGCTTGGAAAGGCCATATCTTGGGCTAGGAAAATCCAAATTCGACCTGCTATGGCTTGTTTCGAAGAGCGCAAGGTCTACGTTCAGTTTATGAAAACAAAGTTTGGAAAGTAAGTATTTTCAGAGGTCTAAACAGGTCTGCAAAGTCTGAATAGTTTTTGGCGACTACCTTTCGGGAGCCATATCTTACAAACCGGGAAGGCGATTGGAGTAATTTCACTTCGATATCTTTACACATGCTATATATCTCAGTTTATCAACATTCACAGGTGCTAAAGTGGTTTTTCCAGGTCTAAAGAAGGATTACTAATGCATTTTTTGACTAAATTTGCATTATTTTGGTAATCACCTGACCATGCTTTATGTTTTGGGAAGTGATCCGATGTTTTCGAACACCTCAAAGCTTATTTTAGGATCTGAGGAAGAAGGTGCAGATGTCTTGAAGCTCGTCAAGAAGGATTGAATGCATGCAATTCCAAAACTAAAACCATTTAGGGATGTATGCTTTATGCTTCAGGCATTTTACTTTATGTTATGGCATGTTCTGTATGTACATGCACAAATTGGATTGCATACATCAAATGTTGATCATTTTTTAAATTCTTAAAGTATGGATCAACATGCGAGAAGTACACTTTTTGATTGTTTGCAGGAAAGAGGATTGCAGAATGGCTATGCAACATAGAGAATGGTTGCTAGCATTTGTTTTTATGTTTTGCAGGTTATGGAGTCCATATATGAGTTTATGGCGTGGATGCCATGGGCCCGTCAAGCCCTATGTTGTTGGGTGGCCTGTGTGCCACTGAGCTTATGGTTTAAATTTGTTTGGGATTCCATTTGCTAGGGAAATGCTGTCGAAAAATTTCGCACCTCACGGCGTTATATACGCACTTGCCTTTAGGTAAGAATATTATGGCGTGCTAACGTGCCTTTCTGCAAACATAAATAAGATCTAGGCATGTTTGTAAGCATGTATTTGATGGACTTGGTACCATCATAGTAGTATAAATAACACAAATTTAATAGTATATAGGATCCCTACACATAATCCTTATGGATTTAGACCATAGGATTGCTAAGAGAAGGAGCTACACCTTCACCATTAGTAATGTGCACAAACAATCCTATAGGTTTTAGGAAGTTGCATACATACACGGGAGATACATTTATGATAATCTCGAAGTTAGTGATGATTTACTTATCTTCACAAGAGTCTCACATGATGATTAGGAGACTATGGGGTATTATCAGAATACCCAAAGAGTGACTAGTTTCATTCATACACATCACTTGAGCAGGCAGTGAAGCATTTCGGCTTCACTACTAAGGAAACCAATTATATGGGATCACATAGCTGGGTTTCATGAGAGAGCATGGACGGGTGCTATGTGATTCGAGTGATGGTTAGGGAGGTCATAGGCATGGCACTAGCTCTATGGTATAGAGCATAGATCCCTTAGTCAGAAATAGTTGGGGTACCCAATACATATATGTATCTTGGGATCTATAGAGAGGTACCTAGGCTCAGTCTTGGTATGTAGGAATAAGTTAGTTTGGAAAAGAAAGGGATATCCATTGTCACATATTGACTAGAACCAAACTAACTAGTTCAAGGACATGGGACTCATTGGAGTCCACAGATATGAGTTGAGGAAATGGCATTCAGTAGAGTCCACTTACATATTCCATTACATATATATGGAATATATATTCGGTTTAGTGTAGGTATGGTACCGTAAATTGGAAGAAGTTTTCACTAGTATGGGATGGTGGAAATGACTTCCCCTTGAGCACTCTTCTTCTATGGCCAGGAAGAAAAGGACTCATCATTCATGGTGTCATGTCTCACTAGATGAGAGGAGAGCTCTTAGTACACATCTCCTTAGGATTGGGAGTTATCCTACTTAGTTTAGGGAAGATTCATTCTTCTAGTAGAGAATGTGATAGGGGATTTTATCACCATTGGTATCACATACTCATTTTGAATTTTTTAAGAAGGATAATTCCATCAGTTTGATTGGATCGTATAGATCCATGCACAGAGTATGGTTGGCAGAGATAGTACTTTATTATGGATACACATGTCACATCATTGTTGTATGGTATCATGTCACATCATTGCTGACCATTTTAGTAGAGGGTTTTGACCCTTATTAGGAATTTATTTTCTCCACTCTTCACTACACACACCTTCATTAGTTAGGGGAGATTTGTTCTCCATCTTCATAGGAATATGTGTAATGAGGTATTATGCATTAGTTATGGAAGAGAGGAATAAATAAATTCATGAGTTTCTCTTTTAAGGAAAGAAGAAAGTGGGAGTCAGCTTAGAGATTTATGAGAGATCTCACTTTAGTTCAGTGGTCTCACTTTAGCTCCTGCTCTTTGAGAGAGAAAGAAGGAAAGTAAAACATAATTTCTTCATAGGAGAAGAATAGAGTATGTTTTCCTTTAGATAGAAGAGGTCTTTGGAAAACATCTAGTAGTCTTTATTTCATAAGGAATTCATTTATTCTACTTTTCAGTGTAATATTCCTTCACATGGGAGTCTCTTTCTCCACTAGTTTTGAATGAAAACATGGATAACTTATGTACATGTTCTCAATTATGAGCAGAGTAAATGGATTCAATAGAATCTCTTTCAATGGGAAAGGGAAAGTGGAATAGGTTCCACTGCTAGAGCTCTTTTCCATAGAAGAGATTGAATAGAGAGAGAGAGAGTTTCACTTTCTCACTTTTAGGTTGTCTAGATAGAAGTGGCACTCTTCTATCAAAGACAAGAGGGAGATCAATTAATCATGATGGTTAGATTGAGTCCCACATGGAGACTCTAGACAGGAGCAATTATGTTACTCCAGTGATGGTCTTTGACTAGATGAGATAATCTAGTTATTCACATTAGTTAGACTAGGAATAGAGTTATGACTTCTCTCTTTAGGGTTTCTAGGAGATATGGAGATATCTAACCTATGCAGGTACCAAACTGTTAATTGATGTTACATCATGAGTATGATGTGTAAACATCAGTTAGTAGGATGGGTAATTAGGGATTATCTGAATCTCAAAAGGAATGCTTTTTGCATTTATATGGCAAACTACAAGGAAGAGAAATATTAGAGTTTGCAGAAGTGCCAATAGATGCTCTTCCAATAGAAATTAGTCCAACGGTAAAGGATAACAAACCACAGACTTTTTGGTTGGTGAAATGTAGAGATTGCATTTTACTATCAAACAAATCTTATATATGAGCTAGATAATGGAATTGCATAGTCACAAGGTAGTTTAGAGGAAACTATTACTTGTGAGCACACTCAAGGTTAGGAAGACTTGGAGTGTTATGAGGGAAATCTATCATTTACTCTTAGATGGGTTTGGAGTCACTTGTTATAGGACTTTGTTCTATATTTCATAGGATTTTATGGTTTATTATCTCCATTATGGTACGGTCAAGCTTATAAGCTTGGCACTTTACACTTGCTTCCCATGCTATTACTCCATAGAGATACATCATATGGACTTAGGTCATTTTGATGATGTTGTATGTTAAGGGAGTGACAGTTTGGGAGTAGAGTGTACATGGGAGATAGTAGGCACAACTTAGATGGTTTCCCACCTTTGAGATAATCTCATATGAGAGCTCTTAAGGGGAAGGATATGGGGAAACAACACACAGAGATGACCATGTACATAGAGTACATGGGGTTCAAGGGAATCCAAGCACTTTATTCTACCATTATGGACATGTCATTTACATTTTCGAGGACGAAAATGTTTTCAAGGACAAAAATGTTTTCAAGGGGAAGGAAATGTCATATGATATTCAAAAGGTTAGGATTACCTTTTGGACAAGGATGCCACATGGCAACATATGGGTATTATTTACCATCCGGTAGAAAAGACATGAGGAGATCTCATATATGATATAGTATCTAAGTGACATATCTATCTCTTATGAAAGTGTGGTCACTCGGCGGCTGGGGGGAGAACCAATATATGACTCTATGTGTGTGTCGGTCGACAGCCCGCAGGTAGAAGATGTAAAAGTAGTTGCCTAACAAAAATCCTGAACATCAAAGAAATCATTGATTATCTAGTCAATC
>CM035415.1:92060766-92088266 GCA_020310875.1 Ceratopteris richardii | reverse complement strand
CCCAACCCCAACCCCCAACCCCAACCCCAACCCCAACCCCCAACCCTCAACCCCAACCCCCCTCAACCCCAACCCCAACCCCCACCCCCAACCCTCAACCCCAACCCCCAAACCCCAACCCCAACCCCCAACCCCAACCCCCAAACCCCAACCCCAACCCCCAACCCCAACCCCACTCAACCCCAACCCACACCCCCGCTCCTCCACTCAATCCCACTCAACCCCAACCCCAACCCCAACTCCGAACCCCCCTCAACGCTCCACAAACCCCCACGAGTCATCGGCGTCACTCAATTTTGGCCAGCCTACGGCAAAAAAAAAAAAGGAATGCTCACCATTATGCTTTCAAAGAAGGTTGCCGCTGCGCTTCATGGGAATTGAACTCAAATCTAAGCAATGAGAGGCGGGTGGCCTATCCAAGGCCCCCGTCGAATTTTGCTAAACAATTGTGGCAAGATAAGCTATACAAATTTGACATAATTTTGGATGGATAATTGGAGGACCATTTCTTAACCAAATCCTACAGTGTTATATATCGTTGGAAAGCTCTCAACGAGTACTTTTCATTGGTGCAATAATAATTTTGAAATCTTGGATCAGATTTTTACCACACCCCAAAAAAACCCCACAACTCCTCATAACTCACCCCCTATTCCCACCCAACCAACAAACCCCACAAACCCCACAACCCCCACACAACTCCACACCCCTCCACAACCCTCCACAAACCCCATAATCTCTCTCAAATCCCCACAACTCACCTCCCACACCGCTCACTTAATATGAAGGATCAAAAGCTACTACGAAAAATTAGGTAAAGGATGGGCTTCTCAAGGTCATTCAAATATCACAGGCGACACAAAATGAGGATCTCAGTTTGCATTCAAAAGTGACAGTAAAGGTGTACGTGGTAAAAGTAAAAGTGGTGCAATGAGTGTTGCCGCCAACGATTCATGACGACTGCCTATTTTTGAGGATTCAATTCAAATCAAGGGAATATTTGACCTACCCCCTAATTTTGGGAGAACAAACGGTGCGTGATCAGTGGACGTGAAGATTCGGCAAGGCTCTCTTGGCCTATTGAGGCCTATAAAAGCAATGGATTTTTGCTCATTTGGGTACAACAATTTTAGAGATACAGTGGTTCGTGCGTACGTGCAGAAGTCCTCTCTTACACTTAGTGGTTTCAAGTCTATCGTAGGAGCTACTCTGTAGTGTGTATACAGAGGGTAGGCTTCTCAGTGGAGGGCTATGAGCACTATAGTGTAAGAGAGTAGCTTGGATTTATTTTCTTTCCTGTGAGTCAGTGTGTTGATTAATCCCCATTCTCTTGAGAAATTCTACCATTTGTATTGTTCTGAGTTAGCCTGCATATCAGTGGCCCCTTATGCTGATCTGTTGTATTGGAGTTAATACTTTTAGGGCGGCTTGTCAGCCCTAAGCTTGCACTTTTGAGCATCACTCTGCCCAATCTTGTAATCACCTGAATCGAATCAAGAAGTGTATGGTCTTTCTTGGTCAATGGTTGTCCATATTATCTGAAGTATGTACCACTCTGTGCAATCCTTGTTATCTACCTGCTCACAGAAATGTTAAAGGGTATACTTCCCTAAAGAGAACCCCCTTGAGTAGGCGACGTACTGGACGTGGTTAATTTTCATTCTCTACTTTTGATTAAAAGCGGATACCCCAGTACCTCCTCTACAGTTTGGCACGCCCGGTGGGACCTTTGCATTTTTGTGAGAGGTATTTTTTGCCCTATTACATTGGCAAGTAGGTACATGACCCATACACGAGCAGATAAGAAGTCTCTTCGTGTTCGGAGGAGCCTTAACAAGTTAACAGTAACCAACGCTAGTGAGTCTACCTCCCCTCTGCCTTCCCGAAATTTATCTATTGATTTGGGTACGACACCATTGTCAAAAGAGAGGTATAGGAGAACCCTAGACTTCTCCTCAGATACGTCCGAAGAAACACCAGTACAAATGGAGGACCGAAGAAACACCAGTACAAATGGAGGACCTTTCTCATTTGCTCTCTAGATTAAACATCAAATTTCCTACCTTCAAGGGACAAGCTTATGAGGATGCAGATGATCATGTGAGGAGATTCATCTCTTTATGCCGTGGACGAGGTCTGCAGAATAGAGAGGATGCAATGTTGGCACTTTTTCCATCCACATTGGAGGGTCTTGCAGATAAATGGTATAGTCAATATGCAGATGGCCATTTCACTACATGGGAGGCTCTGAAGGCGACATTCTCACAGACATTCCGACCAAGTGATTCTTCGGAAAGAGCTCTAGATCAGCTAGAAAATTTGAAGCTAAGATCAGGTGAATCTTTTCATGAACTTCACACTAGAACAAAAGCACTTGTTGCACGTCTGCCACATGCTCCAGGTGACTTTTTGGTTAAAAAGTGGATAGAGAAGGCTCTGCCCAGGTCATCTCAGCAGAAGCTTCGTGATTCTCTTAGATTGGATGCCACCCTCAATGATTTTGTTGCAGCAGCATCACGCATTGAAGAAGAAAGGCAACATTTTGAAGGGGATACACAACAAAAGTATGCTGGAGATCTGGATCCTATTGAGCAACTAAGGAGGGAACTGGAAGCATTGAAGATGCAACAAAATCAACAAGAAGAGAAGGTCTTGCCACCACTGCGTCGCACTGATGATGAAGTAGCTCAACTTCGTCGAGAGTTAGAGGATTTGAGGACTACTCAGGATATAAGGAGACAAATCTGGTGTACAATCTGTAATAACAATGGACATTCCAATGCTAATTGCCCTATTAAGGTAAGCTGTCAATTTTGTGGAAAAGATGGTCATGAAGCAAGGGATTGCTACTACCTCAAGGGTACACAGCAGAGAGGTAACCCTCAAAATTTGGATTCATATTATGCTAGTACTTCAAATACATCTAATAGAGAGGAGAATAGGCCTGCAAAGCCTAGATATAATAGACCTTTGATGTGCTATCGTTGTGGTGAGTATGGTCACATGCAAAATAGGTGTTCTCTTCCAGAAGATGCACCTCCTTGTCAACATTGTCCAGAGGCCAAAGATCATTATACCAAAGATTGCCCAAGAGGTCGTCCTGCTCCAATCCACATGATTGCGGTCTCTCCACATGAAGAAGGAAAAACTACTCAGTCTTATGCCGTTTCATCCTCTGCAATGCCCATAATGACTAGAGCTAGGCAAGCAGCTGCAACCCATAGAGATGAACAACAAGGATTTCAGGATAAAGAGGAGGAAAAGAAGTCTGGATGGAAGGACCAGGTAGAAATTGAAGGAGCTTATGATAAGATGACTACTTCTCTAAAGGGCCAACCAACCAGTCTGCAAGAAAACACTTAGGAGGTAAACATTGAACAGATCTTGAAAGGTATTCATCACAAGGTTAGTCTATATGAACTTATAAGGATGGATTCAAAAATAAGAAGTGACTTACTGAAGATTATACACTCTGCTCACTTAGTCCAATCACCTAGTATAGATGGATTCATGGTTGATTTTCCCCCTGCACCCTTAGCAGACTACCAAAGTTCAAGATTATCAGTTTGTATAAAGGATGAAGCTCTTACAGGTGTGATCATAGATGGAGGCTCTGGTATCAATTTGATGCCAGATTTTACCATGAAGAAGCTAAATTTGAACCCCACCAAAATGGCACCATTTACTGTTACACTAGCAGATCAACATCGGATTGCGCCTCTTGGCATTATTGAAAAGGTACGGATGATAGTACAGGGTTGCCACTTTGTGTTGGATTTTGTTGTTATTGCACTTCCACAGGAGACTTCCTATCCTTTGCTCGTGGGGAGACCTTTGCTGAGACAAGCAAAAGCTTTGCAAGATTGGGGGAAAAATAAACTATGGATTTCAACAAGCACCAATAGCCAACTGCAACTACATTTGGAAGAAGGATTGGATTCAGGAAAAACCACTGGATATACTGTGGATACTCAGGTAATGCCCTCTCTACCCCAAGAAGATGATACATTGTTAAATTGGATGATGGGAAGTGCAGAGTGTTGCACAGTGGAGATCAATGAAATTGAGGAAGAAGTTGCAGATAAGGAAATTACAGAAAAGGGCAATGAAGACCACAAGGTATTGGAGAATGAGCAATTGAAGGAAAATACAAGCTTTGAGGAGGCAACCAATATAAAAGTATCAGGGAGGGAAGAGTATGAACCTAAGAGCAGAGAAGATCTTCCTTTTACAGATATACCTCAAGGATGGATGAAAGAACAGGTTGCAGAATATAAATTAAAATCCACTCCTGCATATAGTGGAGATGATTTCTCAAGCAAGACCAGTCCTGAAACATTGGTTCAAGAAGTAAATTTAGGGGATGAAGAGAACCCTCAAATGGTCCATTTGGCATCCTGGTTGTGGCATTATCCTCTCTTGCTACAGAAGGTAACTTCTTTGCTTTTTACTTATAGAATTGTCTTCGCATGGTCCTACAAAGATCTAACAGGGATACCAGAAGAGCTTGGGTTACATCGGATACCCTTAGTTGAGGGAGCCGCGCCTATAAGAAGTAGACCATATCGACTCAATCCGAAGTATGCAGAGGCAGTAAAAGCAGAGATTACAAAACTAGAAGAAGCGGGTATAATTGTTCCAGTAGAACATTCCAGGTGGCTTTCCTCTATGGTTATTGTGCCCAAGAAAAATAGTGGAAAAATAAGAGTATGTGTTGATTTCCGTGCTTTGAATAAAGTGACTATCCAAGATGGATTTCCTCAGCCCTTCACAGAGCAAGTGCTTGAGGAAGTAGCTGGTCACACTTTGTATAGTTTCTTGGATGGTTTTAGTGGCTACAACCAGATAGTAATTCACCCTGATGATAGGGACAAAACCGCCTTTGTTACTCCCTGGGGCACTTATGTCTATACTCGTATGGCTTTTGGTTTGAAGAATGCGCCAGCTTCATTTAATAGAACGATGTATCTGATATTGGGCAAATGGTTAACAACCTTTCTCCGCATATTTATGGATGACTTTTCAGTATTTTCAGGTACAGATAGAAGGGCAGTAGTTCAAGATTTCCATGACCATTTGGAAAATCTAAAAGAAATTTTTGAGCAATGTCTCAAAACAGGTTTGAAATTGAATCCTGATAAATGTCACTTTTTGGTCACTAAGGGCACTCTTCTTGGTCACATAGTATCTGTTGAAGGCATAACTTTTGACCCTGCAAAGGTTACAGCTATTCTTTCCATGCATATTCCACAAAGCCCAAAGGAAGTGCAAAGTTTCTTGGGCCATGCAGGGTATCACAGAAGATTCATTAGGATGTATTCAGAAATTGCTAAGCCCTTGTCAAGGCTTACCAGTAAAAAGATCCCTTTCTCATGGAGTGCTGAAGCAGACAAAGCATTTTGTGAACTAAAGTTGAGGCTATGTACTGCTCCACTTTTAAGTGTTCCTGATTGGTCATTGGAATTTCATGTGCATACAGATGCTAGTCTTCATGCGGTTGGTGCAGTTCTAGCTCAACCATCATCTCACAAAGTGGATAGACCTATCTCTTATGCGAGCAGACTACTCAATCAAGCTGAAAGAAATTACAGTACAACGGAAAGAGAAGGTTTGGCTATCGTATTTGCTCTTCAAAAGTTCCGACATTATCTCCTTGGTGTACATTTCATTGTCATTTCTGATCATCAGCCCTTGAAATATTTGATAAACAAGCCTAGAGTAGCTGGAAGGATTTGGAGATGGTTACTCCTATTTCAAGAATTTGATTTTGATATTCATATTAAGCCAGGAAAAGAGCATTACATGGCAGATCAAGTGTCCAGAACTGCAATGAGTGAAAAGGCAATGGGTATTAATGATGAACTGGTAGATAGTAATCTTTTTCTAGTAGCAATTTGGACAGGTTGGTATGATGAAATTCTTCATGTTCTCACTACTGGAAAGATCCCAGAACACTTGACACCTGTAGAAAAGAGAAGATTGCTCCTGAAAACCAAAACATACTCTCTTATAAATGGAAATTTATATAAATACTGTCAGGATGATATTTTGAGAAGGTGTGTCTATCCAGAAGAGGTAAATCTTTTACTGGAGGCTGCACACAACGAAGGACACCTAAAGGGGGAAGAATTGGCTCATAGAATCATCCACAAAGGGTTATGGTGGCCTCATATTTTCAAGGATGCAATCAAGTTTTCTAAAGAATGCAACATCTGCGAGAGGTGTGCTCCCGCGCCAACCAGATTGAATTTCCAACCATTGGTCATATCTACCGGATGGCTTCCATTTGAACGATGGGGTCTTGATTTCATAGGGCCAATTAGCCCAACTGGGCAACCAGGAGGTAAAAAGTATATTTTGATGGCCACATGTTATGCCACGAAATGGATAGAGGCCAAAGCTACTGTGGACTGCACGACTTTGACAGTAGCTAAATTTGTGTATAAACGTATTTTCTCAAGATTTGGTTGCCCACTGGAGATTACTAGTGATAGGGGCACACATTTTGTAAATCAATTGCTCCAGATTATATTTGACAAGTACAAAATCTTCCATAAAAAGTCTTGTGCCTATTACCCAAGGGCAAATGGCCAAGCAGAGAGTTCCAATAAGATTTTGATTGGACTACTTCGCAAATTATCTTTTGATCATCAAAGCTCTTGGCCATTAGCACTAATTGGTGCGATTTGGGCTTTCAGAACCACGAAGAGGGGAACCACAGGCGAGACTCCATTTCGCTTAGTTTATGGGAAAGAGGCATTGGCACCATTTGAGTTTATCATCAGAAAAGAAATAGGAATCAAAACCATTGGAATTGAACCCCCCATTCAGAGATTGGTAGCATTAGAAGAGTACAGAGAAGGGGCAATGCAGAAACTTCTGGTGACACAAGAAGAGCGCAAGAGATTGCATGACAGGTATCTGAGATCCAATGAAGTTCAGGAAGGGTCTATGGTTTTAGTGCATCAGGTTCCACCAATTCAAACTAAATTGGCACCCAAGTGGATAGGACCTTATAAGGTAATCAAGGTATTGCCACATGGCGCTGTGCATCTGGACGATCTGCAGGGTAAAAGGATTCCCCTAGTCAACATCTCCAGGGTGAAGAAGTATTTGAATTAGGTCAAAATGGAAGCACTTCATTCCTTGTACATACCGTGTCTCTTTTTTGTAATTGCAGTATAACTGGATCTCTTTGAAATAAGTAAAATAAGGGAGAAATTGCACCAGGGATGGTGCAAAAGCTTGATGTGGGGGTCTGTAGTACTCCTTCTCTTTCCCCCTCTCGCTTTGCCTTCCACTTGGGTCGGGCAAGCTCTTTCCTTCACATATTGATGGGAGTAAGCTCTGTGTGTGCTCTTCCACTTGCACACCTCATGAGGAGTTCGAAGAGCCGTTGGACTTTCCTTCCACCTGTTCCAGTTGGAGCTTCATTTGTTCTTGGCACCCCTATAGTCACGTGCAGTCGAGTGCTTTATGCAGTGGGTGCCAAAGCCATGGCTCCCCTTCCCCACCATGGCACCTTTTCCCCTAACTCTCTCTCTCTTTCTCTCTCCCAACCCCAACCCCAACCCCAACCCCAACCCCCAACCCCATCCCCAATCCCAACCCCCAACCCCAACCCCAACCCCAAACCCCAACCCCAACCCCCAACCCCAACCCCACTCAACCCAACCCCCACCCCCGCCCCTCCACTCAACCCCACCCTCGCGCCCTCCACTCACCCTCATCCCCGCCTCCTCCACCCAACCCCAACCCCAACCCCAACCCCAACCCCAACCCCCAACCCCAACCCCCAACCCTCAACCCCAACCCCAACCCCCAACCCCCAACCCCCAACCCCCAACCCCCAACCCTAACCCCAACCCCAAGCCCCAAATCCCAACCCCAACCCCAACCCCAACCCCAACCCCAAACCCCAACCCCAACCCCAACCCCAACCCCCAACCCCAACCCCACTCAACCCCAACCCCAACCCCCAACCCTCAACCCCAACCCCAACCCCAACCCCCAACCCTCAACCCCAACCCCAACCCCCAACCCCAACCCCAACCCTCAACCCCAACCCCAACCCCCAACCCCACCCCCAACCCCCAATCCCAATCCCAACCCCAACCCCAACCCCCAACCCCAACCCCAACCCCCAACCCCAACCCCAACCCCAACCCCCAACCCCAACCCCACTCAACCCAAACCCCACCCCCGCCCCTCCACTCAACCCCACCCTCGCCTCCTCCACTCAACCCCACCCTCGCGCCCTCCAACCAACCCCACCCTCGTGCCCTCCACTCACCCTCATCCCCGCCTCCTCCACCCAACCCCAACCCCAACCCCAAACCCCGACCCCGACCCCAACCCCAACCCCAACCCCCAACCCTCAACCCCAACCCCACTCAACCCCAACCCCCAACCCCAACCCCAACCCCAACCCCTAACCCCAACCCTCAACCCCAACCCCACTCAACCCCAACCCCAACCCCCAACCCCCAACCTCAACCCCAACCCACACCCCCGCTCCTCCACTCAATCCCACTCAACCCCAACCCCAACCCCAAACCCCCCTCAACGCTCCACAAACCCCCACGAGTCATCGGCGTCACTCAATTTTGGCCAGCCTACGGAAAAAAAAAGGGAATGCTCACAGTTATGCTTTCAAAGAAGGTTGCCGCTGCGCTTCATGGGAATTGAACTCAGATCTAGACATTGAGAGGCGGGTGGCCTATCCAAGGCCCCCGTCGAATTTTGCTAAACAAATGCGTCAAGATAAGCTTTACAAATTTGGCATAATTTTGGATGGATAATTGGAGGACCATTTCTTAACCAAATCCTACAGTGTTATATATCGTTGGAAAGCTCTCAACGAGTACTTTTCATTGGTGCAATAATAATTTTGAAATCTTGGGTCAGAGTTTTACCACACCCCAAAAAAACCCCACAACTCCTCATAACTCACCCCCTATTCCCACCCAACCAACAAACCCCACAAACCCCACAACCCCCACACAACTCCACACCCCTCCACAACCCTCCACAAACCCCATAATCTCTCTCAAATCCCCACAACTCACCTCCCACACCGCTCACTTAATATGAAGGATCAAAAGCTACTACGAAAAATTAGGTAAAGGATGGGCTTCTCAAGGTCATTCAAATATCACGGGCGACACAAAATGAGGATCTCAGTTTGCATTCAAAAGTGACAGTAAAGGTGTACGTGGTAAAAGTAAAAGTGGTGCAATGAGTGTTGCCGCCAACGATTCATGACGACTGCCTATTTTTGAGGATTCAATTCAAATCAAGGGAATATTTGACCTACCCCCTAATTTTCGGAGAACAACCGGTGCGTGATCAGTGGACGTGAAGATTCGGCAAGGCTCTCTTGGCCTATTGAGGCCTATAAAAGCAATGGATTTTTGCTCATTTGGGTACAACAATTTTAGAGATACAGTGGTTCGTGCGTACGTGCAGAAGTCCTCTCTTACACTTAGTGGTTTCAAGTCTATCGTAGGAGCTACTCTGTAGTGTGTATACAGAGGGTAGGCTTCTCAGTGGAGGGCTATGAGCACTATAGTGTAAGAGAGTAGCTTGGATTTATTTTCTTTCCTGTGAGTCAGTGTGTTGATTAATCCCCATTCTCTTGAGAAATTCTACCATTTGTATTGTTCTGAGTTAGCCTGCATATCAGTGGCCCCTTATGCTGATCTGTTGTATTGGAGTTAATACTTTTAGGGCGGCTTGTCAGCCCTAATCTTGCACTTTTGAGCATCACTCTGCCCAATCTTGTAATCACCTGAATCGAATCAAGAAGTGTATGGTCTTTCTTGGTCAATGGTTGTCCATATTATCTGAAGTATGTACCACTCTGTGCAATCCTTGTTATCTACCTGCTCACAGAAATGTTAAAGGGTATACTTCCCTAAAGAGAACACCCTTGAGTAGGCGACGTACTGGACGTGGTTAATTTTCATTCTCTACTTTTGATTAAAAGTGGATACCCCAGTACCTCCTCTACAGTTTGGCACGCCCGGTGGGACCTTTGCATTTCTGTGAGAGGTATTTTTTGCCCTATTACATTGGCAAGTAGGTACATGACCCATACATGAGCAGATAAGAAGTCTCTTCGTGTTCGGAGGAGCCTTAACAAGTTAACAATAACCAAGGCTAGTGAGTCTACCTCCCCTCTGCCTTCCCGAAATTTATCTATTGATTTGGGTACGACACCATTGTCAAAAGAGAGGTATAAGAGAACCCTAGACTTCTCCTCAGATACGTCCGAAGAAACACCAGTACAAATGGAGGACCGAAGAAACACCAGTACAAATGGAGGACCTTTCTCATTTGCTCTCTAGATTAAACATCAAATTTCCTACCTTCAAGGGACAAGCTTATGAGGATGCGGATGATCATGTGAGGAGATTCATCTCTTTATGCCGTGGACGAGGTCTGCAGAATAGAGAGGATGCAATGTTGGCACTTTTTCCATCCACATTGGAGGGTCTTGCAGATAAATGGTATAGTCAATATGCAGATGGCCATTTCACTACATGGGAGGCTCTGAAGGCGACATTCTCACAGACATTCCGACCAAGTGATTCTTCGGAAAGAGCTCTAGATCAGCTAGAAAATTTGAAGCTAAGATCAGGTGAATCTTTTCATGAACTTCACACTAGAACAAAAGCACTTGTTGCACGTCTGCCACATGCTCCAGGTGACTTTTTGGTTAAAAAGTGGATAGAGAAGGCTCTGCCCAGGTCATCTCAGCAGAAGCTTCGTGAGTCTCTTAGATTGGATGCCACCCTCAATGATTTTGTTGCAGCAGCATCACGCATTGAAGAAGCAAGGCAACATTTTGAAGGGGATACACAACAAAAGTATGCTGGAGATCTGGATCCTATTGAGCAACTAAGGAGGGAACTGGAAGCATTGAAGATGCAACAAAATCAACAAGAAGAGAAGGTCTTGCCACCACTGCGTCGCACTGATGATGAAGTAGCTCAACTTCGCCGAGAGTTAGAGGATTTGAGGACTACTCAGGATATAAGGAGACAAATCTGGTGTACAATCTGTAATAACAATGGACATTCCAATGCTAATTGCCCTATTAAGGTAAGCTGTCAATTTTGTGGAAAAGATGGTCATGAAGCAAGGGATTGCTACTACCTCAAGGGTACACAGCAGAGAGGTAACCCTCAAAATTTGGATTCATATTATGCTAGTACTTCAAATACATCTAATAGAGAGGAGAATAGGCCTGCAAAGCCTAGATATAATAGACCTTTGGTGTGCTATCGTTGTGGTGAGTATGGTCACATGCAAAATAGGTGTTCTCTTCCAGAAGATGCACCTCCTTGTCAACATTGTCCAGAGGCCAAAGATCATTATACCAAAGATTGCCCAAGAGGTCGTCCTGCTCCAATCCACATGATCGCGGTCTCTCCACATGAAGAAGGAAAAACTACTCAGTCTTATGCCGTTTCATCCTCTGCAATGCCCATAATGACTAGAGCTAGGCAAGCAGCTGCAACCCATAGAGATGAACAACAAGGATTTCAGGATAAAGAGGAGGAAAAGAAGTCTGGATGGAAGGACCAGGTAGAAATTGAAGGAGCTTATGATAAGATGACTACTTCTCTAAAGGGCCAACCAACCAGTCTGCAAGAAAACACTTAGGAGGTAAACATTGAACAGATCTTGAAAGGTATTCATCACAAGGTTAGTCTATATGAACTTATAAGGATGGATTCAAAAATAAGAAGTGACTTACTGAAGATTATACACTCTGCTCACTTAGTCCAATCACCTAGTATAGATGGATTCATGGTTGATTTTCCCCCTGCACCCTTAGCAGACTACCAAAGTTCAAGATTATCAGTTTGTATAAAGGATGAAGCTCTTACAGGTGTGATCATAGATGGAGGCTCTGGTATCAATTTGATGCCAGATTTTACCATGAAGAAGCTAAATTTGAACCCCACCAAAATGGCACCATTTACTGTTACACTAGCAGATCAACATCGGATTGCGCCTCTTGGCATTATTGAAAAGGTACGGATGATAGTACAGGGTTGCCACTTTGTGTTGGTTTTTGTTGTTATTGCACTTCCACAGGAGACTTCCTATCCTTTGCTCGTGGGGAGACCTTGGCTGAGACAAGCAAAAGCTTTGCAAGATTGGGGGAAAAATAAACTATGGATTTCAACAAGCACCAATAGCCAACTGCAACTACATTTGGAAGAAGGATTTGATTCAGGAAAAACCACTGGATATACTGTGGATACTCAGGTAATGCCCTCTCTACCCCAAGAAGATGATACATTGTTAAATTGGATGATGGGAAGTGCAGAGTGTTGCATAGTGGAGATCAATGAAATTGAGGAAGAAGTTGCAGATAAGGAAATTACAGAAAAGGGCAATGAAGACCACAAGGTATTGGAGAATGAGCAATTGAAGGAAAATACAAGCTTTGAGGAGGCAACCAATATAAAAGTATCAGGGAGGGAAGAGTATGAACCTAAGAGCAGAGAAGATCTTCCTTTTACAGATATACCTCAAGGATGGATCAAAGAACAGGTTGCAGAATATAAATTAAAATCCACTCCTGCATATAGTGGAGATGATTTCTCAAGCAAGACCAGTCCTGAAACATTGGTTCAAGAAGTAAATTTAGGGGATGAAGAGAACCCTCAAATGGTCCATTTGGCATCCTGGTTGTGGCATTATCCTCTCTTGCTACAGAAGGTAACTTCTTTGCTTTTTACTTATAGAAGTGTCTTTGCATGGTCCTACAAAGATCTAACAGGGATACCAGAAGAGCTTGGGTTACATCGGATACCCTTAGTTGAGGGAGCCGCGCCTATAAGAAGTAGACCATATCGACTCAATCCGAAGTATGCAGAGGCAGTAAAAGCAGAGATTACAAAACTAGAAGAAGCGGGTATAATTGTTCCAGTAGAACATTCTAGGTGGCTTTCCTCTATGGTTATTGTGCCCAAGAAAAATAGTGGAAAAATAAGAGTATGTGTTGATTTCCGTGCTTTGAATAAAGTGACTATCCAAGATGGATTTCCTCAGCCCTTCACAGAGCAAGTGCTTGAGGAAGTAGCTGGTCACACTTTGTATAGTTTCTTGGATGGTTTTAGTGGCTACAACCAGATAGTAATTCACCCTGATGATAGGGACAAAACCGCCTTTGTTACTCCCTAGGGCACTTATGTCTATACTCGTATGGCTTTTGGTTTGAAGAATGCGCCAGCTTCATTTAATAGAACGATGTATCTGATATTGGGCAAATGGTTAACAACCTTTCTCCGCATATTTATGGATGACTTTTCAGTATTTTCAGGTACAGATAGAAGGGCAGTAGTTCAGGATTTCCATGACCATTTGGAAAATCTAAAAGAAATTTTTGAGCAATGTCTCAAAATAGGTTTGAAATTGAATCCTGATAAATGTCACTTTTTGGTCACTAAGGGCACTCTTCTTGGTCACATAGTATCTGCTGAAGGCATAACTGTTGACCCTGCAAAGGTTACAGCTATTCTTTCCATGCCAATTCCACAAAGCCCAAAGGAAGTGCAAAGTTTCTTGGGCCATGCAGGGTATCACAGAAGATTCATTAGGATGTATTCAGAAATTGCTAAGCCCTTGTCAAGGCTTACCAGTAAAAAGATCCCTTTCTCATGGAGTGCTGAAGCAGACAAAGCATTTTGTGAACTAAAGTTGAGGCTATGTACTGCTCCACTTTTAAGTGTTCCTGATTGGCCATTGGAATTTCATGTGCATACAGATGCTAGTCTTCATGCGGTTGGTGCAGTTCTAGCTCAACCATCATCTCACAAAGTGGATAGACCTATCTCTTATGCGAGCAGACTACTCAATCAAGCTGAAAGAAATTACAGTACAACGGAAAGAGAAGGTTTGGCTATCATATTTGCTCTTCAGAAGTTCCGACATTATCTCCTTGGTGTACATTTCATTGTCATTTCTGATCATCAGCCCTTGAAATATTTGATAAACAAGCCTAGAGTAGCTGGAAGGATTTGGAGATGGTTACTCCTATTTCAAGAATTTAATTTTGATATTCATATTAAGCCAGGAAAAGAGCATTACATGGCAGATCAAGTGTCCAGAACTGCAATGAGTGAAAAGGCAATGGGTATTAATGATGAACTGGTAGATATGAATCTTTTTCTAGTAGCAATTTGGACAGGTTGGTATGATGAAATTCTTCATGTTCTCACTACTGGAAAGATCCCAGAACACTTGACACATGTAGAAAAGAGAAGATTGCTCCTGAAAACCAAAACATATTCTCTTATAAATGGAAATTTATATAAATACTGTCAGGATGATATTTTGAGAAGGTGTGTCTATCGAGAAGAGGTAAATCTTTTACTGGAGGCTGCACACAATGAAGGACACCTAAAGGGGGAAGAATTGGCTCATAGAATCATCCACAAAGGGTTATGGTGGCCTCATATTTTCAAGGATGCAATCAAGTTTTCTAAAGAATGCAACATCTGCCAGAGGTGTGCTCCCGCGCCAACCAGATTGAATTTCCAACCATTGGTCATATCTACCGGATGGCTTCCATTTGAACGATGGGGTCTTGATTTCATAGGGCCAATTAGCCCAACTGGGCAACCAGGAGGTAAAAAGTATATTTTGATGGCCACATGTTATGCCACGAAATGGATAGAGGCTAAAGCTACTATGGACTGCACGACTTTGACAGTAGCTAAATTTGTGTATAAACGTATTTTCTCAAGATTTGGTTGCCCAATGGAGATTACTAGTGATAGGGGCACACATTTTGTAAATCAATTGCTCCAGATTATATTTGACAAGTACAAAATCTTCCATAAAAAGTCTTGTGCCTATTACCCAAGGGCAAATGGCCAAGCAGAGAGTTCCAATAAGATTTTGATTGGACTACTTCGCAAATTATCTTTTGATCATCAAAGCTCTTGGCCATTAGCATTAATTGGTGCGATTTGGGCTTTCAGAACCACGAAGAGGGGAACCACAGGCGAGACTCCATTTCGCTTAGTTTATGGGAAAGAGGCATTGGCACCATTTGAGTTTATCATCAGAAAAGAAATAGGAATCAAAACCATTGGAATTGAACCCCCCATTAAGAGATTGGTAGCATTAGAAGAGTACAGAGAAGGGGCAATGCAAAAACTTCTGGTGACACAAGAAGAGCGCAAGAGATTGCATGACAGGTATCTGAGATCCAATGAAGTTCAGGAAGGGTCTATGGTTTTAGTGCATCAGGTTCCACCAATTCAAACTAAATTGGCACCCAAGTGGATAGGACCTTATAAGGTAATCAAGGTATTGCCACATGGCGTTGTGCATCTGGACGATCTGCAGGGTAAAAGGATTCCCCTGGTCAACATCTCCAGGGTGAAGAAGTATCTGAATTAGGTCAAAATGGAAGCACTTCATTCCTTGTACATACCGTGTCTCTTTTTTGTAATTGCAGTATAACTGGATCTCTTTGAAATAAGTAAAATAAGGGAGAAATTGCACCAGGGACGGTGCAAAAGCTTGATGTGGGGGTCTGTAGTACTCCTTCTCTTTCCCCCTCTCACTTTGCCTTCCACTTGGGTCGGGCAAGCTCTTTCCTTCACATATTGATGGGAGTAAGCTCTGTGTGTGCTCTTCCACTTGCACACCTCATGAGGAGTTCGAAGAGCCGTTGGACTTTCCTTCCACGTGTTCCAGTTGGAGCTTCATTTGTTCTTGGCACCCCTATAGTCACGTGCAGTCGAGTGCTTTATGCAGTGGGTGCCAAAGCCATGGCTCCCCTTCCGCACCATGGCACCTTTTCCCCTAACTCTCTCTCTCTTTCTCTCTCCCAACCCCAACCCCAACCCCAACCCCCAACCCCAACCCCAATCCCAACCCCCAACCCCAACCCCAACCCCAAACCCCAACCCCAACCCCCAACCCCAACCCCACTCAACCCAACCCCCACCCCCGCCCCTCCACTCAACCCCACCCTCGCGCCCTCCACTCACCCTCATCCCCGCCTCCTCCACCCAACCCTAACCTTAACCCCAACCCCAACCCCCAACCCCAACCCCCAACCCTCAACCCCAACCCCAACCCTCAACCCCCAACCCCCAACCCCCAACCTCCAACCCTAACCCCAACCCCAAGCCCCAAATCCCAACCCCAACCCCAAACCCCAACCCCAACCCCAACCCCAACCCCACTCAACCCCAACCCCAACCCCCAAACCTCAACCCCAACCCCAACCCCAACCCCCAACCCCCAACCCCAACCCCAACCCCCAACCCCAACCCCAACCCTCAACCCCAACCCCAACCCCAACCCCCAACCCCAACCCCAACCCCCAATCCCAACCCCAACCCCAACCCCAACCCCCAACCCCAACCCCAACCCCCAACCCCAACCCCAACCCCAACCCCCAACCCCAACCCCACTCAACCCAACCCCCACCCCTGCCCCTCCACTCAACCCCACCCTCGCCTCCTCCACCCAACCCCACCCTCGCGCCCTCCACCCAACCCCACCCTCGTGCCCTCCACTCACCCTCATCCCCGCCTCCTCCACCCAACCCCAACCCCAACCCCAAACCCCAACCCCGACCCCGACCCCGACCCCCAACCCCAACCCCAACCCCAATCCCAACCCCCAACCCCAACCCCAACCCCAACCCCAACCCCAACCCCCAACCCCCAACCCCAACCCCCAACCCTCAACCCCAACCCCACTCAACCCCAACCCCCAACCCCAACCCCAACCCCAACCCCCAACCCCAACCCTCAACCCCAACCCCACTCAACCCCAACCCCAACCTCCAACCCCCAACCTCAACCCCAACCCACACCCCCGCTCCTCCACTCAATCCCACTCAACCCCAACCCCAACCCCAACCCCCCTCAACGCTCCACAAACCCCCACGAGTCATCGGCGTCACTCAATTTTGGCCAGCCTACGGAAAAAAAAAAAGGGAATGCTCACAATTATGCTTTCAAAGAAGGTTGCCGCTGCGCTTCATGGGAATTGAACTCAGATCTAGACATCGAGAGGCGGCTGGCCTATCCAAGGCGCCCGTCGAATTTTCCTAAACAAATGTGTCAAGATAAGCTATACAAATTTGACATAATTTTGGATGGATAATTGGAGGACCATTTCTTAACCAAATCCTACAGTGTTATATATCGTTGGAAAGCTCTCAACGAGTACTTTTCATTGGTGCAATAATAATTTTGAAATCTTGGATCAGAGTTTTACCACACCCCAAAAAAACCCCACAACTCCTCATAACTCACCCCCTATTCCCACCCAACCAACAAACCCCACAAACCCCACAACCCCCACACAACTCCACACCCCTCCACAACCCTCCACAAACCCCATAATCTCTCTCAAATCCCCACAACTCACCTCCCACACCGCTCACTTAATATGAAGGATCAAAAGCTACTACGAAAAATTAGGTAAAGGATGGGCTTCTCAAGGTCATTCAAATATGACGGGCGACACAAAATGAGGATCTCAGTTTGCATTCAAAAGTGACAGTAAAGGTGTACGTGGTAAAAGTAAAAGTGGTGCAATGAGTGTTGCCGTCAACGATTCATGACGACTGCCTATTTTTGAGGATTCAATTCAAATCAAGGGAATATTTGACCTACCCCCTAATTTTGGGAGAACAACCGGTGCGTGATCAGTGGACGTGAAGATTCGGCAAGGCTCTCTTGGCCTATTGAGGCCTATAAAAGCAATGGATTTTTGCTCATTTGGGTACAACAATTTTAGAGATACAGTGGTTTGGCGTACGTGCAAAAGTCCTCTGTTACACTTAGTGGTTTCAAGTCTATCGTAGGAGCTACTCTGTAGTGTGTATACAGAGGGTAGGCTTCTCAGTGGAGGGCTATGAGCACTATAGTGTAAGAGAGTAGCTTGGATTTATTTTCTTTCCTGTGAGTCAGTGTGTTGATTAATCCCCATTCTCTTGAGAAATTCTACCATTTGTATTGTTCTGAGTTAGCCTGCATATCAGTGGCCCCTTATGCTGATCTGTTGTATTGGAGTTAATACTTTTAGGGCGGCTTGTCAGCCCTAAGCTTGCACTTTTGAGCATCACTCTGCCCAATCTTGTAATCACCTGAATCGAATCAAGAAGTGTATGGTCTTTCTTGGTCAATGGTTGTCCATATTATCTGAAGTATGTACCACTCTGTGCAATCCTTGTTATCTACCTGCTCACAGAAATGTTAAAGGGTATACTTCCTTAAAGAGAACCCCCTTGAGTAGGCGACGTACTGGACGTGGTTAATTTTCATTCTCTACTTTTGATTAAAAGCGGATACCCCAGTACCTCCTCTACAGTTTGGCACGCCCGGTGGGACCTTTTCATTTCTGTGAGAGGTATTTTTTGCCCTATTACATTGGCAAGTAGGTACATGACCCATACACGAGCAGATAAGAAGTCTCTTCGTGTTCGGAGGAGCCTTAACAAGTTAACAATAACCAAGGCTAGTGAGTCTACCTCCCCTCTGCCTTCCCGAAATTTATCTATTGATTTGGGTACGACACCATTGTCAAAAGAGAGGTATAGGAGAACCCTAGACTTCTCCTCAGATACGTCCGAAGAAACACCAGTACAAATGGAGGACCGAAGAAACACCAGTACAAATGGAGGACCTTTCTCATTTGCTCTCTAGATTAAACATCAAATTTCCTACCTTCAAGGGACAAGCTTATGAGGATGCGGATGATCATGTGAGGAGATTCATCTCTTTATGCCGTGGACGAGGTCTGCAGAATAGAGAGGATTCAATGTTGGCACTTTTTCCATCCACATTGGAGGGTCTTGCAGATAAATGGTATAGTCAATATGCAGATGGACATTTCACTACATGGGAGGCTCTGAAGGCGACATTCTCACAGACATTCCGACCAAGTGATTCTTCGGAAAGAGCTCTAGATCAGCTAGAAAATTTGAAGCTAAGATCAGGTGAATCTTTTCATGAACTTCACACTAGAACAAAAGCACTTGTTGCACATCTGCCACATGCTCTAGGTGAGTTTTTGGTTAAAAAGTGGATAGAGAAGGCTCTGCCCAGGTCATCTCAGCAGAAGCTTCGTGAGTCTCTTAGATTGGATGCCACCCTCAATGATTTTGTTGCAGCAGCATCACGCATTGAAGAAGCAAGGCAACATTTTGAAGGGGATACACAACAAAAGTATGCTGGAGATCTGGATCCTATTGATCAACTAAGGAGGGAATTGGAAGCATTGAAGATGCAACAAAATCAACAAGAAGAGAAGGTCTTGCCACCACTGCGTCGCACTGATGATGAAGTAGCTCAACTTCGCCGAGAGTTAGAGGATTTGAGGACTACTCAGGATATAAGGAGACAAATTTGGTGTACAATCTGTAATAACAATGGACATTCCAATGCTAATTGCCCTATTAAGGTAAGCTGTCAATTTTGTGGAAAAGATGCTCATGAAGCAAGGGATTGCTACTACCTCAAGGGTACACAGCAGAGAGGTAACCCTCAAAATTTGGATTCATATTATGCTAGTACTTCAAATACATCTAATAGAGAGGAGAATAGGCCTGCAAAGCCTAGATATAATAGACCTTTGATGTGCCATCGTTGTGGTGAGTATGGTCACATGCAAAATAGGTGTTCTCTTCTAGAAGATGCACCTCCTTGTCAACATTGTCCAGAGGCCAAAGATCATTATACCAAAGATTGCCCAAGAGGTCGTCCTGCTCCAATCCACATGATCGCGGTCTCTCCAAATGAAGAAGGAAAAACTACTCGGTCTTATGCCGTTTCATCCTCTGCAATGCCCATAATGACTAGAGCTAGGCAAGCAGCTGCAACCCATAGAGATGAACAACAAGGATTTCAGGATAAAGAGGAGGAAAAGAAGTCTGGATGGAAGGACCAGGTAGAAATTGAAGGAGCTTATGATAAGATGACTACTTCTCTAAAGGGCCAACCAACCAGTCTGCAAGAAAACACTCAGGAGGTAAACATTGAACAGATCTTGAAAGGTATTCATCACAAGGTTAGTCTATATGAACTTATAAGGATGGATTCAAAAATAAGAAGTGACTTACTGAAGATTATACACTCTGCTCACTTAGTCCAATCACCTAGTATAGATGGATTCATGGTTGATTTTCCCCCTGCACCCTTAGCAGACTACCAAAGTTCAAGATTATCAGTTTCTATAAAGGATGAAGCTCTTACAGGTGTGATCATAGATTGAGGCTCTGGTATCAATTTGATGCCAGATTTTACCATGAAGAAGCTAAATTTGAACCCCACCAAAATGGCACCATTTACTGTTACACTAGTAGATCAACATCGGATTGAGCCTCTTGGCATTATTGAAAAGGTACGGATGATAGTACAGGGTTGCCACTTTGTGTTGGATTTTGTTGTTATTGCACTTCCACAGGAGACTTCCTATCCTTTGCTCGTGGGGAGACCTTGGCTGAGACAAGCAAAAGCTTTGCAAGATTGGGGGAAAAATAAACTATGGATTTCAACAAGCACCAATAGCCAACTGCAACTACATTTGGAAGAAGGATTTGATTCAGGAAAAACCACTGGATATACTGTGGATACTCAGGTAATGCCCTCTCTACCCCAAGAAGATGATACATTGTTAAATTGGATGATGGGAAGTGCAGAGTGTTGCACAGTGGAGATCAATGAAATTGAGGAAGAAGTTGCAGATAAGGAAATTACAGAAAAGGGCAATGAAGACCACAAGGTATTGGAGAATGAGCAATTGAAGGAAAATACAAGCTTTGAGGAGGCAACCAATATAAAAGTATCAGGGAGGGAAGAGTATGAACCTAAGAGCAGAGAAGATCTTCCTTTTACAGATATACCTCAAGGATGGATGAAAGAACAGGTTGCAGAATATAAATTAAAATCCACTCCTGCATATAGTGGAGATGATTTCTCAAGCAAGACCAGTCCTGAAACATTGGTTCAAGAATTAAATTTAGGGGATGAAGAGAACCCTCAAATGGTCCATTTGGCATCCTGGTTGTGGCATTATCCTCTCTTGCTACAGAAGGTAACTTCTTTGCTTTTTACTTATAGAAGTGTCTTCGCATGGTCCTACAAAGATCTAACAGGGATACCAGAAGAGCTTGGGTTACATCGGATACCCTTAGTTGAGGGAGCCGCGCCTGTAAGAAGTAGACCATATCGACTCAATCCAAAGTATGCAGAGGCAGTAAAAGCAGAGATTACAAAACTAGAAGAAGCGGGTATAATTGTTCCAGTAGAACATTCCAGGTGGCTTTCCTCTATGGTTATTGTGCCCAAGAAAAATAGTGGAAAAATAAGAGTATGTGTTGATTTCTGTGCTTTGAATAAAGTGACTATCCAAGATGGATTTTCTCAGCCCTTCACAGAGCAAGTGCTTGAGGAAGTAGCTGGTCACACTTTGTATAGTTTCTTGGATGGTTTTAGTGGCTACAACCAGATAGTAATTCACCCTGATGATAGGGACAAAACCGCCTTTGTTACTCCCTGGGGCACTTATGTCTATACTCGTATGGCTTTTGGTTTGAAGAATGCGCCAGCTTCATTTAATAGAACGATGTATCTGATATTGGGCAAATGGTTAACAACCTTTCTCCGCATATTTATGGATGACTTTTCAGTATTTTCAGGTACAGATAGAAGGGCAGTAGTTCAAGATTTCCATGACCATTTGGAAAATCTAAAAGAAATTTTTGAGCAATGTCTCAAAACAGGTTTGAAATTGAATCCTGATAAATGTCACTTTTTGGTCACTAAGGGCACTCTTCTTGGTCACATAGTATCTGCTGAAGGCATAACTATTGACCCTGCAAAGGTTACAGCTATTCTTTCCATGCCAATTCCACAAAGCCCAAAGGAAGTGCAAAGTTTCTTGGGCCATGCAGGGTATCACAGAAGATTCATTAGGATGTATTCAAAAATTGCTAAGCCCTTGTCAAGGCTTACCAGTAAAAAGATCCCTTTCTCATGGAGTGCTGAAGCAGACAAAGCATTTTGTGAACTAAAGTTGAGGCTATGTACTGCTCCACTTTTAAGTGTTCCTGATTGGTCATTGGAATTTCATGTGCATACAGATGCTAGTCTTCATGCGGTTGGTGCAGTTCTAGCTCAACCATCATCTCACAAAGTGGATAGACCTATCTCTTATGCGAGCAGACTAATCAATCAAGCTGAAAGAAATTACAGTACAACGGAAAGAGAAGGTTTGGCTATCGTATTTGCTCTTCAGAAGTTCCGACATTATCTCCTTGGTGTACATTTCATTGTCATTTCTGATCATCAGCCCTTGAAATATTTGATAAACAAGCCTAGAGTAGCTGGAAGGATTTGGAGATGGTTACTCCTATTTCAAGAATTTAATTTTGATATTCATATTAAGCCACGAAAAGAGCATTACATGGCAGATCAAGTGTCCAGAACTGCAATGAGTGAAAAGGCAATGGGTATTAATGATGAACTGGTAGATAGTAATCTTTTTCTAGTAGCAATTTGGACAGGTTGGTATGATGAAATTCTTCATGTTCTCACTACTGGAAAGATCCAAGAACACTTGACACCTGTAGAAAAGAGAAGATTGCTCTTGAAAACCAAAACATATTCTCTTATAAATGGAAATTTATATAAATACTGTCAGGATGATATTTTGAGAAGGTGTGTCTATCCAGAAGAGGTAAATCTTTTACTGCAGGCTGCACACAATGAAGGACACCTAAAGGGGGAAGAATTGGCTCATAGAATCATCCACAAAGGGTTATGGTGGCCTCATATTTTCAAGGATGCAATCAAGTTTTCTAAAGAATGCAACATCTGCCAGAGGTGTGCTTCCGCGCCAACCAGATTGAATTTCCAACCATTGGTCATATCTACCGGATGGCTTCCATTTGAAGGATGGGGTCTTGATTTCATAGGGCCAATTAGCCCAACTGGGCAACCAGGAGGTAAAAAGTATATTTTGATGGCCACATGTTATGCCACGAAATGGATAGAGGCTAAAGCTACTGTGGACTGCACGGCTTTGACAGTAGCTAAATTTGTGTATAAACGTATTTTCTCAAGATTTGGTTGCCCACTGGAGATTACTAGTGATAGGGGCACACATTTTGTAAATCAATTGCTCCAGATTATATTTGACAAGTACAAAATCTTCCATAAAAAGTCTTGTGCCTATTACCCAAGGGCAAATGGCCAAGCAGAGAGTTCCAATAAGATTTTGATTGGACTACTTCGCAAATTATCTTTTGATCATCAAAGCTCTTGGCCATTAGCATTAATTGGTGCGATTTGGGCTTTCAGAACCACGAAGAGGGGAACCACAGGCGAGACTCCATTTCGCTTAGTTTATGGGAAAGAGGCATTGGCACCATTTGAGTTTATCATCAGAAAAGAAATAGGAATCAAAACCATTGGAATTGAACCCCCCATTCAGAGATTGGTAGCATTAGAAGAGTACAGAGAAGGGGCAATGCAAAAACTTCTGGTGACACAAGAAGAGCGCAAGAGATTGCATGACAGGTATCTGAGATCCAATGAAGTTCAGGAAGGGTCTATGGTTTTAGTGCATCAGGTTCCACCAATTCAAACTAAATTGGCACCCAAGTGGATAGGACCTTATAAGGTAATCAAGGTATTGCCACATGGCGCTGTGCATCTGGACGATCTGCAGGGTAAAAGGATTCCCCTGGTCAACATCTCCAGGGTGAAGAAGTATCTGAATTAGGTCAAAATGGAAGCACTTCATTCCTTGTACATACCGTGTCTCTTTTTTGTAATTGCAGTATAACTGGATCTCTTTGAAATAAGTAAAATAAGGGAGAAATTGCACCAGGGACGGTGCAAAAGCTTGATGTGGGGGTCTGTAGTACTCCTTCTCTTTTCCCCTCTCACTTTGCCTTCCACTTGGGTCGGGCAAGCTCTTTCCTTCACGTATTGATGGGAGTAAGCTCTGTGTGTGCTCTTCCACTTGCACACCTCATGAGGAGTTCGAAGAGCCGTTGGACTTTCCTTCCACCTGTTCCAGTTGGAGCTTCATTTGTTCTTGGCACCCCTATAGTCACGTGCAGTCGAGTGCTTTATGCAGTGGGTGCCAAAGCCATGGCTCCCCTTCCGCACCATGGCACCTTTTCCCCTAACTCTCTCTCTCTTTCTCTCTCCCAACCCCAACCCCAACCCCAACCCCAACCCCAACCCCCAACCCCAATCCCAACCCCCAACCCCCAACCCCAACCCCAACCCCAAACCCCAACCCCAACCCCCAACCCCAACCCCACTCAACCCAACCCCCACCCCCGCCCCTCCACTCAACCCCACCCTCGCGCCCTCCACTCACCCTCATCCCCACCTCCTCCACCCAACCCCAACCCCAACCCCAACCCCAACCCCCAACCCCAACCCCCAACCCTCAACCCCAACCCCAACCCCAACCCTCAACCCCCAACCCCCAAACCCCAACCCCCAACCCTAACCCCAACCCCAAGCCCCAAATCCCAACCCCAACCCCAACCCCAACCCCAACCCCAACCCCAACCCCAACCCCAAACCCCAACCCCAACCCCAACACCAAGCCCCAACCCCAACCCCACTCAACCCCAACCCCAACCCCCAACCCTTAACCCCAACCCCAACCCCCAACCCCCAACCCCAACCCCAACCCCCAACCCCAACCCCAACCCCCAACCCCAACCCCAACCCCCAACCCCAACCCCACTCAACCCAACTCCCACCTCCGCCCCTCCACTCAACCCCACCCTCGCCTCCTCCACTCAACCCCACCCTCGCGCCCTCCACCCAACCCCACCCTCGTGCCCTCCACTCACCCTCATCCCCGCCTCCTCCACCCAACCCCAACACCAACCCCAAACCCCAACCCCGACCCCGACCCCCAACCCCAACCCCAACCCCCAACCCCAACCCCCAACCCTCAACCCCAATCCCAACCCCAACCCCAACCCCCAACCCCAACCCCCAACCCTCAACCCCAATCCCAACCCCAACCCCAACCCCCAACCCCAACCCCCAACCCTCAACCCCAACCCCACTCAACCCCAACCTCAACCCCAACCCCCAACCCTCAACCCCAATCCCAACCCCAACCCCAACCCCCAACCCCAACCCCAACCTCAACCCCAACCCACACCCCCGCTCCTCCACTCAATCCCACTCAACCCCAACCCCAACCCCAACCCCCCTCAACGCTCCACAAACCCCCACGAGTCATCGGCGTCACTCAATTTTGGCCAGCCTATGGAAAAAAAAAAAAGGGAATGCTCACAATTATGCTTTCAAAGAAGGTTGCCGCTGCGCTTCATGGGAATTGAACTCAGATCTAGACGTTGAAACGGGTGGCCTACCCAAGGCGCCCATCGAATTTTACTAACCCATGTGTCAAGATAAGCTTTACAAATTTGACATAATTTTGGATGGATAATTGGAGGACCATTTCTTAACCAAATCCTACAGTGTTATATATCGTTGGAAAGCTCTCAACGAGTACTTTTCATTGGTGCAATAATAATTTTGAAATCTTGGATCAGATTTTTACCACACCCCAAAAAAACCCCATAACTCCTCATAACTCACCCCCTATTCCCACCCAACCAACAAACCCCACAAACCCCACAACCCCCACACAACTCCACACCCCTCCACAACCCTCCACAAACCCCATAATCTCTCTCAAATCCCCACAACTCACCTCCCACACCGCTCACTTAATATGAAGGATCAAAAGCTACTACGAAAAATTAGGTAAAGGATGGGCTTCTCAAGGTCATTCAAATATCACGGGCGACACAAAATGAGGATCTCAGTTTGCATTCAAAAGTGACAGTAAAGGTGTACGTGGTAAAAGTAAAAGTGGTGCAATGAGTGTTGCCGCCAACGATTCATGACGACTGCCTATTTTTGAGGATTCAATTCAAATCAAGGGAATATTTGACCTACCCCCTAATTTTGGGAGAACAACTGGTGCGTGATCAGTGGACGTGAAGATTCGGCAAGGCTCTCTTGGCCTATTGAGGCCTATAAAAGCAATGGATTTTTGCTCATTTGGGTACAACAATTTTAGAGATACACTGGTTCGTGCGTACGTGCAGAAGTCCTCTCTTACACTTAGTGGTTTCAAGTCTATCGTAGGAGCTACTCTGTAGTGTGTATACAGAGGGTAGGCTTCTCAGTGGAGGGCTATGAGCACTATAGTGTAAGAGAGTAGCTTGGATTTATTTTCTTTCCTGTGAGTCAGTGTGTTGATTAATCCCCATTCTCTTGAGAAATTCTACCATTTGTATTGTTCTGAGTTAGCCTGCATATCAGTGGCCCCTTATGCTGATCTGTTGTATTGGAGTTAATACTTTTAGGGCGGCTTGTCAGCCCTAAGCTTGCACTTTTGAGCATCACTCTGCCCAATCTTGTAATCACCTGAATCGAATCAAGAAGTGTATGGTCTTTCTTGGTCAATGGTTGTCCATATTATCTGAAGTATGTACCACTCTGTGCAATCCTTGTTATCTACCTGCTCACAGAAATGTTAAAGGGTATACTTCCCTAAAGAGAACCCCCTTGAGTAGGTGACGTACTAGACGTGGTTAATTTTCATTCTCTACTTTTGATTAAAAGCGGATACCCCAATACCTCCTCTACAATATGCATACATACACACACATGCATGCATGCACATATAACACATATGCATACACTTACACATACATACATACCATAATCGTGCAAGGACTACTTATTGTAAGGATATCAAAGCTTTAATTCTAATATTTGATAGATACATACATGATTGATAAGTGTTTTTTTATTGTTATTGTCTAATGAGATTTTGATCAATTAGAGGCTACTCCACCACCCCTTATCCATGGAAGGATAATGTTTATATGTTTCCTTTGATAGGAGTTATGATGATTTTTACTATGAAGATCATTTTATATATTGGTGTACGTTTTTCTATGGTATGTATCAAAGACCATAGTTGGAATGTATTGAGCATTAGGTAGAGTATGGTAGTTTTGAGGATGCACCACCTCCTGATCAACGTGATAGAACTAGGGTATGTATTGATTCTATAAATATTGTCTTTACTTTATTTAAAAATAAGATACAAAATAAAATTATACTTAATATACAAGAATATTCGCTTGATGATGATGATAATGATGATGATTCTTCTAGTAATAATGATAATATACCTCATACACATCATGGATATGTCATTCTTCAATTACAAGCAAAGGTTTCTCAAACTCCTCTACCTTATGGTTTATCGACTAAAATGTCTCAAGATTATCCATTTCCAGCTTTTGATTGTCCTCTAGTACAAACATATGATAGACGAAGATATAGAGGATGAAATAGAGAAGCATTTCCTTTAGATGGAGAGGTTTTTAACTTTTTATATCATCCGTATATGATTGCTCCCTCCGTTATTACTGGTGC
>CM035415.1:92050766-92055766 GCA_020310875.1 Ceratopteris richardii | reverse complement strand
TAAGTGTAAGTGTGTATGTGTATGTGTGTGTATGTATATTTTGTATCTGTATGTGCATATGTCTGTATCTATGTGTATATTTGTTTGTGTATGTATTTGTACATGTATGTGTATGTATCTATATCTAAGTCTATCTATGTATGTGTATGTGTGTGTAGGTGTGTGTAGGTGTGTGTAGGTGTGTTTTTATATGTGTTTTTATGTTTTTGTGTATGTGTGTATGTGTGTATGTGTGTATGTGTGTATGTGTGTGTATATGTGTGTATGTGTGTATGTGTGTGTCTACTATGTGTACATGCATGTGTATGTGTCTATGTAGTTATGTGTGTGTATATGTATGTGTATGTCTATGCATCTATGTGTGTGTATGTGTATGTGTATGTGTGTGTATGTATTGTTGTGTGTATGTGTATGCATGTGTATGTGTATGTCTATGTATGAATGTACTTCTAAGTGTATGTTTGTATGTACAAGTGTGTGCATGTGTGAATATGTAAATATGTATGTATGTGTATGCATGTTTATAGATTTAAAGTTTTTATTTATTGATCCCCTTTTTTGACATGGAAATAATAGGATATATTGAATGGTAGAAACCACTAAGAGAAGAGCAAACATAGCATCTGAGGCATGGAAATATTTTTGCAAACAACTACATCTATAGAAACACTTCCTTAGTAGAAGTTATGTAAAATAGTTTATATTATTTTGAGTTATAATTGTCATTCATTCTAGAAATATTTTATATTTAATATAAGTACTTTTATTTCATTAAATAAACACAAGCTACTAGAAAAAAGATAGTTGATGCAGGTCATATGTCATGCTTAGTGCAAATGGGACATCAAGATTTGATTGCTACATTGCTAAGTATATGTATCATTGAAATTACATGTTTTATTTTCTTTAATACACTAATAATTAATCTTTTTTATTTGTTTCAATGCAGCATAAGGATTATGCTCATTATCATATGAAATAGGAAATCAAACATGCTACATATTATGGATATCAAAAACCAAGGCACCAATTAAGATTGCATCAAGATAGTTTTATGACTATTATAAAATTTGATATACTTTATTTTATTTTTATTTATTTTCATATGTTTTATTTATTTAAGTTTGTTAGATGAAATACAAGAGTATAATGGAGAGGCCAATATGGACTGCCCCCTCTACCCATGATGCCTCTTGTAATACATCAGATCATGTTGATGATCATGATGATGTGAATGAGGGTAGCTATTGAGTTGATTGACACCATGTACATTCAATGTATTATAAACATTCATGCACACACACATAGACACATACCTGCACACACATAGATATATTCTCATATCAATTATGTTTTCAATGGTGTCTATAACATGAGCTCATAATTTTAATAGTCTTAGAGTGCTTAGTAAATTAATTTATTTTGTTGAAGTCAATTATATGATTGAAATGTACTAATAACTTTTCTTGCAGTTTATATTTAACATGCCAATTATTTATTTATTTCTATCATTCATTCATATTTTATGTGTGTCTCTATATGTATATATGTGTGTATCTTTGTGTGTCTGTGTATGTGCATATATGCATGTGTATATGTATGAGCATGCATGTGCCTGTGCATGTGGATTCATGTGCATTTGCATGTGGATGCATGTTCATGTGCATGTGGATGCATGTTCATGTGCATGTGGATGCATGTTCATGTGCATGTGGTTGCATGTGTATGTGAATGCATGCTTATGTGCATGCATGTTTATGTACATGCATGTTTATGAGCATGCATGTGCATGTGCATGTGCATGTGCATATGCATGTATATATATGTGTGTGTGTGTATGTGTGTGTTTGTGCATATGTAAGTGTATATGCTTACGTATGTTTCTATGTGTGTATGCATATGTGCATGTGTGTGCACATGCATGTGTGCACATACATGCATGTACATGTGCATATATGTGTATGTAGACATGTTTGTGCATCTGTATGTAGATATGTTTTTCCATGTGCATGTGCATGTGTGTATGTCTATGCATGTGTATGTGCATATGAATGCATATCTCTATGTACATATGTACGTGTGTGTATGTGCATGTGTATGTGTATGTGTATAAGTTTGTGTGTATGTGTGTATATGTGTGCGTGTGCATGTGCATGTGTATGTGTATAAGTATGTTTGTATTTGTATGTACATGCATGTGAATGTGCATGTGCATCTGCATGTATAGGTGTGTATGCACATGTGCATCTGCATGCATATGTGTGTATGTGCATGTGCATGTGCATGTGTATTTATATGTGTATGTGTGAGTATATTAGTTTATGAACACAAAAGGATTTGAACCGTATATGAACAACGAGAGAGACTTGTACTTAGAGTAATTAGCAATATATTATGCTAGATGAACTTCTTCAATAACATGAAATAAAGAGAGAGAGAGAGAGGGAGAGAGAGAGAGAGAGATCAAAAGAGAGAGAGAAATGGAGGGAGAGAGAAAGTGAGAGAAAGATAGTTGGATCTTGTACTTACAACACAGATGTGAACAATGGTACACAATTCAATCAAACACACAAAAATGATGATCATAGAGAGATGGATTTTTTCCAATTATGACCAAAAGCAAGCATCACAAAACGAGTCTTAAATGTCATATATGAGACTTTTCGAAGGTGTTGTATATGTGAATTATATGAACAATTCATATGCAACTCTTCTTAAGTGTCGCATATATGATGTTTGAGTGTCACATCTATGATGTTTAGTAGTCTCGCATATGTGGCTATTCATTATCATCACATATGCAAAGGTAATGCATCCTCAAATATGTGACGCTCCAATACCTATCATTAAAAGCCTTTGAATAGATGTTGATATTCATATCATTTAGTCATGATTGTGCACTTAGTGCTCTATATGATGAACTGCACAATCATGAAAGGAGAAAACTATAGATCATCAACACTCATTATAAAGTTCACTTATTGTAGTGAATGCATACACTATAAATTCTAGAATCCAATCTCAACACTAAAAGATAGATGTTGGGAAGTTTTGATGCACGAAATTTGTCCTTGGGAATATTCATTGTAGATAAGACTACTCTCATGAGCCATCTCTCTCTCTCTCTCTCTTTCTATCAATCTACATATCTAACTAACTAACTAACTAACTAACTAATTAACTATGTATATATATATATATATATATATATATATATATATATATATATATATATATATATATATATATATATATATATATATATATATATATATATATATATATATATATATATATATATATGTGTGTGTGTGTGTGTGTGTCTGTGTGCATGTATGTATGTGTGTCTACTTAGATGTGTTTGTTGTAATGAAAAGAAAAAAAAAATCAAATATCGCTTGAGATAGTGAAAGGAGAAAAGCTCTAAAGGAATAGGGCCGAGGCATCAAATCTGTTAAATAGACCATCTTTTGACACATTGCATCAGAATTTATGAAATAGAATACGAAATAAAAGAATAAATTCTCATAAAACTATTGCACATCTCAATTTGTGAAAGTCAAAATAAGTCTTGGAGTATAAAATGTTGAAAAGAAACAGTACAAGGAATACGGCATCAAGACAATGGTTAACGTGACACACTTTTGTCACTACATGATCGTGAACTTTACCGGATTGGACATCGGGTGTGCACCATCATTTGAAGGACTCTCACCATTATTTTCGACACTTCTAGTGACATTCAAGAGAGCATAGCTACCTTAGTGTCACTTATGTGATTAAAGTGGCAACAACACATATGCAATGCTAATTTTCCTCGCTTATGTGATGCAGGTGGGCATTGTTCTTCCACACACATACATATATATCCACATACACATATATGAATACACATACACATATACATACATACACATACATACTTAATTCATACCCACACACATATATATATACACATACACATACATGCATACACATACACTTACACATACATACATACACTTACATATACATACATACACACACATACACCCATACACATATAACACATGCATACACTTGCACATACATACATACTCACACATACACATACACACACATACATGCATACACATACACATACATACATAGACATACATAGTAAATATACACCCACACACATACATCTATACACACACACATACATGCATACATGTACACAAATACATACACTTACACATACATACATACATTTACATATACATACATACAGACACATACATGCATACAATCACACATACATACATACCCACACATACACATATACACACACATACATGCATACACATCTATATATATATACATACATTTACACATACATACCCAAACATATACATACACACACATACATAATAAATGCATGCATACACCTACCCACACATATAGATACACATATTTATAATAAATACATGCACACATACACATCCACACACATACATCCACATATACATACATACACACATCATAAATGTTTAGTTTGTATATGTATTTATATGTCAAAATGTGTATTTGTGTAATTGTGAATATTTGTGTATGTGTATATGTGAATGTGTATGTATGTTAATAATCAAATTATTAATATCTAGTTCCTTTTTTCTACACAATTAGATTTTGATAGTGAGAGGAAACTCCACCACCATCTCCTAATCGTTCAACGACTACTTATTATAAGTATATCAAACTTTTAATTCTCATATTTAATAGATACATACATGTCTGATATATGTTTTCTTATTGTTATATTATAATCAGATTTTCATCAATCACAGGGTACTCCAACACCTCCAATCCATGAAATGACATCTTCACATATGTCCTTTGATAGGAATTATGATGATGTTTACTATCAAGAGCATATTATATGTTGGTGTAATTTTTTCTAGGGTACATATCAAGGACCACAATTGGAATGTATTGAACATGAGGTAGAGTATGTTAGTTTTGAGTGTGCACCACCTTGT
>CM035415.1:91600766-92048266 GCA_020310875.1 Ceratopteris richardii | reverse complement strand
TGAAGAAGATTTTACTCAATTGATATGCAATGGAATGGATCCGTACACTTGATGGGTTCGTATCACATTTGCATTGGACATCTACTTGTTGAAGCACACATAACTGAGGATGAAAAAATGCATGCATTTGGCCGCTTCTATCGTAACTTAGAGTTCATCAAAATTATGGAAGGACAGTGTTTGACAAAGTCATGAGCATCATATTCATAGAGTTGTGTAGCGATCCATTGGAGGAGCTTCAACTCTACAAGGAAAAGTAGAGGAGTATAGAAAATGATGGGTAGTTCATTGAAGCGTATGGAGTTCCCAAGTAATATTTTGATTTGAGTCACTACTTCAACACTCTCAATTTAGAGTTTTTGGGCTAAAAAAGGGACATGCAAGAAGAGAAATGGGAGCGCTTGAGATATAGGTGTTGACTATTGATCATGGCCCTCATTGATCATCTGAACAGAGGTTATTATGTAGATTATTCAGCACTTAAGGGGATGATTATGTAGGCATTATTGTAGTGAAGAGAGAGAAGAAGGAAGAGCAGATGGTGGAAACTTTTGTGGGATTCTTTTGGATGGTCATCTGTGAGAAATCACATTTCAAAGATTAGAGATAGAGGGAGGCCCATCCAAATTGATCTTGGCAATTGATGAACAACTTTAGGAAAAATACATGAGGAGAAGTTTAGAGGCGGATTCATGTTATTCTTCTCGCTAAATTACTTGGCGAAGAAGGAGATTTTGTGAACAACAATAGGAGGTTGAAAGTTGCTTTAAATTTGAAGACTTAGGTACTTAGTCCTATGGAATTTAAGGATGATAACGATTTGCACTTTAGAACTAATGATAGTTTCTTAGTAATCAATATAACGGTTTGTGCATTGGAATCACATTGCTAATGATTGTAAACTTTTTCACACATCATATTCCTGCATATCACAAAAAGTCTTGTAAAATTCAATCGCGCAAGGTCTAATATGAATTTGGATGTAAAGTCGCAAGCAATATTGGAATCAAATTCTGATTAAAATTAAAAGCCTAATGTGATGATAAACTACTGTACGTGTTACTCTGAAGTAAAATATATATTATTTAGGAATTGAAATGAAACGTAAATACATGTGAATATAATGGATATGACACGTTAATACATGTGAATGCAGCATGCATATTGGATTATCTATATTCCAAATGATAGACAAAGATATTTGACATGACTTAGACCTTACCTCTTTCAAGTTGTAAGTTCCTCATCAAAATTGATTATGTCCTACTATTCCCTGAATACGTCACCAAATTAACCTTATGCTACCATAATTTTGTATTCTCATTTTAAATGGTGCTACACCATATCCGATGTCTTCTATGTATTGCATTAATATTATATGAAAGTCATTCTATGCTATTCTTCATAGTTTTGTATGTCTGGTCCCTATAAAGGAGGTGTTGAAATAGTGTCTCATTATTAGTGCACACACCTTCTAGAATCAGTTTCTGCTTCTAACACTTCAATGTTCTAATTTTGCATATCCTTGCTAAAGAATGATGAGAAAGAAGGAAACTTCTTAAAGGTAAGCATGGACAAGGGCTTAGCTATTTCTAAATACATTCTATTAAATCTTTAATGTTATCCTACATGGCCTTAAAAACTTTGTAATTCCTTTGGAGTTCTTGGAATAGGCATGGAGAGGAAGAGAAGTGTCTTTAGTGACCAAAAAATGACATTTAGGAGGATTTAACTTCAAACCTGTTTTGAGACACTACTTAAAGATTTGTTCTGAGTTTTTCCAAGTGATCATGGAAATCTTGAACTTCTACTCTCCTATCTCTATCTTAAAACACTAAAAATTTATCCATGAAAATGTGCAAGAAGGATGTTCACCATTTTTGCAATATCAAATACATTGTTCTATTGAATGATGCTGGTTCATTTTTCAGAACAAAAGTCATGCATGTATAAACATAGGTGCCCCATGGAGTAACAAAAGTTGTTTGGTCCCTATCATCAAGATGAATCAATATTTGTTTATAGCTATTGAAACCATCAAGAAAACTGCACAAGGTATGTCCTACTACTTCTTAAAGTACCTGCTCTATGAATGCTTCAGGAAAGCCATCTTGAATAGTCACCTTATTCAAAGCATGAAAATCGATGCATAATCCTATTTTGCCACTATTTTTCTTTGCTACCATGAGGATGGAAGACAACCGCCTTGAACATTCTATCAGAACCATAATATTTTCCTCTTCTAGTTTTGTTATTTGGAGCTTTACTACCTCTCCATACTTTATATAGAGCCAAGGCCTTCTTGGAGGTGCAACGCCTTCCACTAAGGGTATTCGATGTAACCCAAGCTCCTCTTGTATCCTTGTTAGGTCTTTGTAGAACCATGCAAAAACATTTTTATCTCTTCATGTCCAAGATTTACTTCTTGAATAAGCGCTTCAAAATTGGACTCACTTGAAGAATCATCCCCCCTTGCATGTAAGAGTGGATCTTGCAAGGACAATGAACATTGGAATTTCCATTGTTGCTATATACAGTACACTTAACCTACTCTCGTATTGAAGTAATTTGATAGCAATGCACCCAATGCACTCTCCTTCTTGAGAGTTGCACAACGATATTGTCGAAGTAGAAAACTAAGCTCCTAGGGCTACACACGGTACTCCGCACAAAGTCTATAGAATATGCAGGAAAAACACACTACACACGGAGCATGAAGATAGACTTCTTAGGTCTTACGAATGCGATCGAACTTACAGCCTGTGGGTGACCACGCCAATATATGTTTTATTAAAGAGCATATACAAAGAAGTGTCCAGTGGCCATTTTGGATTTCAAATGGACACTAACGGTAACAATCACCCACTAAAGGCCGATATGGCCAACGTAACTATGGGAGAAAAATAAAGAATGATAAAGAATACCTGAGTGTAAGTAATCCCCATCAAGTGACAATATTGTCAAAAGCTATCCTCTAGTAGAGCTTTAGTCAAAGCATCTGTAGTATTATATTGAGTGTGAACCTTCTCAAAAATAATGCACTCAGTGGCTAAGAAATCTCTAATGATTAGATACCTCACCTCAATATGCTTGTTCTTTGCATGATAGATAGGATTCTTAGCCATAGCAATGACACTTTGACTGTCACTGAGCAAACGAGATACATGCTGAGGTAAACCCATATCATAAGCAAGAGGAGCAAGCCACAATGCCCTTTCCCTCTACCTAAGCATAAACACTTGTGCTTAGTGCCACTCATATATCTCAAAATTATCTTGACTGCTTCCCAATGTTTCTTGCTAGGATTAGACATATATCTGCTCACAACTCCCATTGCAAATGCAATGTCTGGTCTCATAGCTACCATAGCATACATGAGACTACCAACAGTAGACTGATAGGGAATTTTGGTCATGAATTCCTTTTCCTCATATGATTTGGGGCAATCGTCCTTGCTCAATTTCACATATGTGGGTAAAGGTGTACTCAATGCCTTTCCACCCTGCATATTTAACCTATGTACTTTGGATATGTACTCACTTTGAGACAATTATATGCATCTATTACTCCTATCACGAGTAATGTGCATGCCAAGAATATGTTTGGCATCCCCCAAATCCTTCATATCAAATGTCTCACTCAACTTCTTTTTGAGAATTCACAAATCATAAGAGGACTTCCCAACAATCAAAATATCATCGACATAAATTATCAAGCATATCAAGCTACCATCTGAGCATTTCTTTGTGGCAAGAAGACTCCCCAGCATCTATTAGCATAACAAAATATAAACCTAGAACATATCAACCAGGTGGATGTGAGACACATATAGAGCATCTCAATGGCTGCTGAACAAGAACATCTACAAACTAATTTGATTGGACATTCTCTTGAACATCCCTATGTGCAAAATTTTTATGCATGCTAACTGGAGGACTAGTATCCTCAAACACACTCTTCTCACTTCAACCTCCTTAATTGGCTATTTATGCATCTTAGATGCATTGAAAATGGCATCACCACTTCTGATCACTGACTCTGTTTTCAGATCCCATAAGTGATATCCAAATTTTCCTTCTCAACCATATCCAAGAAAAATTCATTTCTTTAACTGATGGTCCAACTTTTGTCTAAGATTCTTGGGTATATGAACATATGCTTCATACCCAAAAAAACTCGAAGATGATCATAATATGGTGGCTTCCCTATCCATAAATCATGTGCCACATTCAGGCCTTTGGGAGTACTAGGTGAAAGGTTAATCACATGAACTATAGTCAATACTGCTTCTACCCAAAAACCTTGTGAGAGGTTTGCATGATGCAACATAGAAACTACTCTATCTTGAATAGTTCTATTCATCATTTCAGCTACACCATTTTGTACTAGGGTATAAGGAGCTAAAAGCTCTCTATGAATCCCTCTAGATTGATAGAAAAAAGATGAATTTATGTGAGTTATACTCACCCCCATTATCTGAACATAACACCTTAAGCTTAGTTCCGTTTTTAGTCTCAACTGAAGCAAGCCATTTTTTGAAAGTAGGGAATACCTCATCCTTTGATTTCATAGGATATACCCAAACTTTTCTAGTAGCATCATCTATGAAAGTGACAAAGTAAAGAGAACCACCTAAGGACCTAGTGGGATTATGCATAGTAAACTCTGAACCATCAATGCGCTGCACAAATCTGTGCGATCTCTTTTGGAAAACACACATCTCATCCATTGTTGCATTTATTTTCTATCTTAACTGACATTATCTATGTGGTTTCACATGAGATGAAGCACCAAAATCTAGTAGCCAGATGTGGGAAAGAGAATCAGCCATAAGAGCCTCAAATAGCATAGTACTATCAAGTGTCAACACATCAGCATAATAAAAAATAGCATTAATTTTTTCAATTTTCACACTCAAAGTAGATGGTGCAGGTAATTGTTTAACATGCCCATCAAAATTTTGTCTTTTACCTTTAGCCTTCTTTAACGCATAACAATCTTTCTTCATATGTCCTTCCTTATCAAAATAATGGCATTTGATATTCATCTTCCTTGATTTACTTCTACTCTTATTCTGTTGACCATTCTTTTCCTTGTTCTTGCTCCTATAACATTAATAATTCTTTCCTTGGTGAGAATCACGAACATTATATGCATCTCCACTCTGACTACCAACCATAGAAATTGAATGACCACTTATTTAATATATGATCACCTATTTTTCATATAAGTGCATATGTGTATTAGGATTTACCCTTAATGCATATATAATTGTGTTATTATGTGTTTGGTATCCAATATAATGTGGGGGTATGGGTAGGAACCTATGTGCCGAGCTAAAAATATGAGTATTTAGTTCAGTATGTGATTGAATGTGAGGGTTTCAATGTGTATATGTATGTGTAGGTGAGTATGTGTGTGATCATTAACATACATATAATGTGTTTGGATATTTGATTTAGATTATAGTTAATTAAATATATAGTATATCTTATACATTTAGTTAATATCCCTTATAATTTGCTTTTATTATCTATCTTAGTAGTGTGTGTATGTAACTATTAAGGTATTAAACCTAAGTGTAAAGTTAAATAAAAAATATTAAAGAATTATTAAAATAAAGAGCAAATGAAATAGAAAAATAAAATGAAATAGTTATGAGTGGTGTGTGCGCGTGTGTTAAAGAGTGGTGCATATGATAAAGTCAATATAAACATATGGTGTGAGTGAATGTAGATTAAAAGTGTGGAGTGAGTGAGTTATGTACTTAAAGTGGATGAAAGTGAAAAATAAATGTAGAGTAGAAGAAAAACTTTGATATGAATGTAGAAGACCATTCACAATAGTCTACATAGAACATTCTACCACGAATTCATCAGCAAAAATCAATTTCTCCTGCAAATGTTTGATCTTTGTAAAAATCATTTTCCATAGAGTCTCCTTCATTTATATGATCACTCTCTAACTATTTTAGGAGCTAAGCAATATGAGCCTCATTTCTTGCCTAGTAGAAAGTGTAAGTGTATTCAAAGCATCATTTGCTATTTGGCAAGAGGGATATGATGGATAATGGCACATTTGATAGACTAGGGTATCAATGCATGTGCTTGAGCATTTGTGCTATCCCAATATAGATGCTTTGGAGTAGGTACAACAAGAACCTCAATACAACTAGCAACCTAAAGATCATCATCTTCAACATCATCTTCATCACCTTTAATAACTATATTTGTAGGTGTAGTGGGTCTTTTTTTCAACATCTTGCACAATATTCCATAGTACTTTTGTGATCGATACATGACGCATCATCTATGCCCATAATGGGTAATTCGTACCAACTTATCCTCAACAGCCAACATAAAGAACACATCATTGCTTTCAATCATCGACAGTGAGTAAATTACCTTGATCCAAAAAAAATATCTATATCTAAGAAATTTGAACAAAGCTACCCTATCAGATTCTACTTAACTTGTACTATAATTTGGGGCACTTGTACTAGTGAAATAAAATGTAGATATATGTTTACCAAAAAAAGGTGAAACTACCTGCATAGGCATTACAATAGTGCTTTTCGAGGCTAAAACAAGCTCAAATCGAAATTTTGACACCATAGAGGAAAACCATTTTGAACATCTTATCAGCTTGAATATGCTCAAAAAATGTTGTGTGTTTCTAAGACTTTGATAGGAGGGGTGTCAATGATGCCCTTGATGAAGCGATGACTTGTTGTGATACCAATTGTTGGGCTTTGAGGTTTGTGGAAGCATGCAAACAACACAAGGAAGAACAAGAAGAAGCTTGGATCACAACATAGGTGAATGTACAAAGATAAGTGACCCATTAGGGTTATATGCATATATACTAGTCGGGGGAAGAAAACATCCTAAAGAGGAAAAGGAGTGCCTTGGTGGTCCTAAGAGTGTTCACATACATTACTAGCAAAATATATAAAAACGAAGCATGTATGTTGCAACTTTCTACTAATTAGATATTAAAGTTTTTATCCTTTTTTCAAGAACAAGACCTTCCATTTTGATACTAAATTTTTGTCTATTCTACTTTTCAGGTTCAACTCGAGAACGTAGAACATTTAGTGCAAACCTTTGAGAATTGTTTGCACCTAATTCTGAAGAGTGAGAAGTGGCTCCATTCAAATTACTTACCTTAATCAATTTTCTCTTTACGGTATGAATGCTTTCAAGGGCATTTTATCTCCTACAAGGAGTTTGGGCGTATAGATATACTTCCAACCAACTTGAATCACCTTTCTATATGGGTAGAGGGATGTGATGCTTTCATATAGCCTCTTTAGTTTCGCTATGAGGCTGTCCATCCCTCTAGTTCTTTGATCCCTTTACCCTGCACTTCTCCTTTTTCGACAACAAATCTTGTTAGGAAACAAAGCTCTTAATTACGAAGTCTTGCTATACATACCAAATTTTTGTATAATAACCAACCATGCATACTTGCACACATAAAAATTAATAAGCGTTCGTAATCTCCAAGTGATAGACTAAGAATTCAAGCTCGTAGAGATGGCAAAGTGAGAAATCATACTCATAAAAGTTACTAGAGACACACTCAACAAAGAATCCTTTTTAAGATTTGTTTAAATGATACAACTCAATGCTCAAGCAAAATGAGAAGACGCAGGGGTCAAATCAACTAAATATCTAGTACACTATTCATGAACTCCCATGCCCATGAACATCTTTTTACCTGCACATGCTCGGTTTTGTTTTTTTTGTTTCGTAGCAAGACAAGTTTCTAAGTTTATTTACAGGTACTAATAAAACTTCCTAATTCAACACCTATTACCAAGTGAAGTAGTTTGTCGCCCCAAAATTTGTTTTGTGTGCTTTTCGAAATATAAGGAGCGGAATATTATCACATGCTTCTGCTCTTCATGTACTATAAGAATTGGGTGCCTCTAGATCAAGATGATCTATGGTTTTTGTCTCGCCCATTAGGTCCCTCTCATAAGGATCCATTTGATCTCTTTAATACAGATAATGCTTCAATTCCATCGATCCTTTTCTCATTATGGTTATCTTTCATATTAACAAACAAATCTACACCAACATGTTTTGATGATAAATTATTTGATTGTGCAAAGGAAAATAACGTTGAGATAAATATGCAATGTATAACAAAAAGAGCTGTAATTAACATAGATATAAGAATAGGGAAATCCATACTCTACATAAAGGGAGATTTTTTATTATTAGAATAGCTAGACTACTAAATAGCATAATCAACAAACAAGCTAACACAAGGTCTATGCTAACTACCACAAATGTTATGATAAATAGCACAATTAATATTCTAACTCACACAGGATCCATTCTAATGAGCATAACTAGTTTCTTAGCTAGGATAGTCGTTATGATAATTAGAAAAGCCAATATGTCAAGTAGCACAATTTGTATGCAAGCGAACATATGCTCCATGCTTATTTGCATAACTACCATTAAAAATAGGACAATTTGTATCATAGCTAACTTGGACTCTATCGAAATTAGCACAACTAATATTGTAACTAGCACAATCAATATGCTAGTTAGCATATGCTCTATGCTAGTTAACACAAATAGGACATTAGCCAACACAATCTAGAGGTTAAATAGAAAAGACACTATGCTAACTAGCACAATGATTATTCCAGCTAACATAGTCACTCTCCTAAGTAAGAACACTAATATGCTAAATAGAGAGATTAACATGCTGGATAACACATACTCTTTGTTAATTAGGATTACAAGTATGCTAAACAGCACAACATATATGTTATCCAACATGTAATTAGCATATTTAGTATGCTTACAAAGAAAATCAATATATTAGGTAGCATAACCTTTAACTAGCACAAGAAGCATGCTAACTAGCACAATTTATATCTTATCTAGTAAGGAAACTATGCTATCTTGCACAACCCAAATGGTAACTATTATAGTCACTAATATAATTGTGTACCTAAGCTCACAATGTTTTTCGGACATGCTATGAATGAGATTTTATCTCTATCATCAAGCAAGCACATATAGTGGTGGCATTGATACACTAAATTAATTATTATCCCATTAGTCTAACCCAAGAAAGTGTATGAAGAAGTGTGCACACATGATAAATAATGCAAGAATGGTACAAGCAATGCATGCAAACTAGGACAATCTACCTCAAACGTCACCACTTAATTTTGGTCCTTCGACATGAGAGACTAGAACTTCCTCTATAAATCACTAAGTTCCTACTATTGTACATGGGTAATGTTACATTCTTAAGGGATCATGCATGCAAAGGAATCCACTAGACCAATTAAAAATCTTCTCTAAATTCTACAAAGGATATTCGAAAAAGAAAATTAGCCGTTTCTTATAAATTTTGCGGCTTTCTTCCCTTTACCTCTTTCTTCTGCTTCCCTTTCTTTAGTCCTCTACAACACTCTCCCCCTCTTAGTTTTGGTCATCCCTATTCAGGCTTTTGTGGGTTTTCGTGACATGCAACAAATGGTAGAACCTAGGATCCATACGTATAATGAGGCTTGTTGTCCTCATTTTCCTTTCGACAACTTGTTCCTTGCCGACTTCATGCTTAATTCCCTAGTATAAATTTCGTTTTACTACATGGAACTAGTAGTTGGGGAAGCCTTCAAGACTTACAGGCTATTTATCACCTTCTCTAATATTATCTCAACCTTAGCTTGATGCTTTCATTTTGCATTTGATATTCCTAATATTCATATAGGAGGGCTATTCCTAGATAGGCTGTTGATGACATGTGAATGATTGTTATACCTTCTTCTCTATTCGAATGATTTGGTTGGCTTCCGTAAGCATGAATTCTTTGCATTGTGTAGATTTTATTCCATCATGGGGAGCTTAACGATGATGGAAAAAGAAGTTCAGTTGTAAAGCCACAAGTTAAGGAAAGGGAGTTACCAGGGTCCCCAATATTGGAGTGCGGAAATATTTGTTAGGTTGGTTCAACCGGCCTAAGCTGTGTATGGAAATTACACGAGTGGTGGCCGCCCACGCTATACCACCCATGTATAGCCGTCCATGCAAGGCCACCCATGATCCTATATATACATGACTTCTGCACTACCTGAGACATCGAATTGAGCCGGCATACCTCTACCTTGTTAAAACTTCCTATCTAGGGTTGTCTAGATCACCATTTAAGCTCTATCTTGAGAGCGCATGGGTGGACAATGCCATCATCTTTGTACTTTCTATTAATAGAAAATTGTTGAGATTCTCCTATATCTGTTATCTTCTCTGCTACTGCTCGTGTGTTATATTGCATAACTATTGTCTTACATCATCATCTCTCATATATCCTTTTATGTACATCTCCAAGATTTTTCTTCGAGTCAGGAGACTTGCCTTTTTCTTTCGGAGCTTTGTATTCTATCTTAACACTCTCTCCTAATCTAGTTTCATGTCATTGTCTTGAGTCTTCAAGGTAGCATTATCTATGTTCAATATGCCTATTGTCCGACATGTTATTGCCAATTCTTATTTCACCTTCTCAAGATCATGTTAGGTCTTTAGTACTTGGTCTAATAACATTTCAGGCAACGCTTTGAATTGATTTTTATCCATATTTTCTTGCTCATATACCTTGTCCGCTTCAACTAATTGACACTTTGAATCATGTGGATAACAACTCATTTAAGTTTTTCCATGTCCATGTTAAGCCATGTTTTAGGTATGGAAAGAGGTTGTCCTATTAGCCATATTTACCTTTGCTAGCATGGATTTTTTCATTGAATGGTTATTGGATCCATAATTAGATACATTGCTCAAACTCTTTTTCTTGAACAACCTTAGAACTACTATCTTCATGAATGTCCATTGGTGATGACTCTACTATAGCCCTAATAGGAATGATAGTTTCATCAATCCTTGCTTCAATTTCTTGTTGAGTTTCTTCTTTGCGGTAGATAAGACTTTGGTATATCATTGAGTTTAATTATAAATGTGTTCTTTGTTCTAGATTTCCTTAAGGCTTATTCTTCTCCTGCACTCACTCTCATTTGTTTTGGCTCAATGGCGGATTCTTATTGATCCATCATCTATCCCAATTCATCCCACTCACCATCATCATTAATATCCATGTTATATAGTGGATTGTTCATCCTTCTTATTAGATCGTGAGTATGAACTACATTTTTTTAGGCCCAGTGCTTTATAAAAAAATCATTCTATATAATATTTTTCCAATTTGTTTCTTCCGTTTGGCCTCCTCATGTACATGTAATGATGTCCTTGAATTGTGAGATTCATGTGGCGTTCCTTGTATGTATGGGTGGTTTGAAGGGCTTCTTCTATCTCGGCTTCTATGGTGGGAGGTTATTGAGCTAGATTTGATTTCGGAAAAAAATGAATTCCTTTAGCAAATGGAGAGTTCATCACCTCTTCAAACTTCTTCCATCCTTTGGACCCTCTCATTGTCCCTCTAGCACTTGTTCTTGCCTCATCAGTGATCACCATGCCACATTTCTTCTTTGGTACTATGGCATATTTGACATACTTTTCCATGTCCACAATGGATGGAGTCTTAGTAAATATTCACAAATAGTTAATGCATGATAGATAAAAATTGTCAAAGCTATGCTCCCATTTAAAAATTTTCTAATCCCCCATTTCTTCTTGGCAAGAAACCCTAAACCCTTAATATAGAAAATTTTATCTCCAATGGAATAAGAACATACCCTTTCTTTCAGTCATCAAATGCATAGAGAAAGAAAAACTTATTATAAGTAAAAATGTTAAATATTGATCTCAACTTATATGTTAAACTTATACTTACACCCATTTCAAGTGAACAAAACGTAAGTACGAGTCACATAAAACTCTAATTCATCTTTTAAACTCCAACCCATGCCTCATATACACTATGCTCCCCTTACGGTCCATATCGAACTTCAGCCCTAGGCAACCTATCCATGTTCTCATAGGCACCTCTATTGTACTCTCATGAGCTAGAGATGGTATAGGTGTCCTCAAAGTAAATAGGAAAGAATTAATAAAAAACATTTGTTATAATATCATTAGAAATATTAATTTATGAAAAGAAACATACCTATGGGCAGATAAGTCTCCTTCTGCATATGGAGCCACACATGAACCTTCCTCTGGCCACTGGGTAAGCATCTGTATGGTTAAGTCGAGTTCCTCATTGGGCATCTTTTCATACTCATGCATGATAGCCCCTAAGGAATCAGATAGAACTTTCCATCTCATAAGATTCTTTATGAGAGTAAGTTTCACCTTTCTCTCTCTACTACGATCCATAATAATTATACATATAAAACAAAATAGAATAATATAATATATATATATATATATATATATATATATATATATATATATATATATATATATATATATATATATATATATGTATATGTGTGTGTGTGTGTTTGTGTGTGTGTATGTATATATGTGTATGTATGTGTATGTGTGTATGTATATATGTGTAGGCATATGTATGAATGTATGAATATGTATGTGTTTATGCATGTGTGTATGTATGTGTGTATGTGTGTATGTATGTGTATACGTGTATATATATGTGTGTGTATGTGTATGCAGTTATGTATGTGGGTGTATGTATGTGTTTATGTGGGTGTCCATGTGTGTGTATGCATGCATGTATGTATGTATGATGTATGCATATGCATGTGCATTGTCTATGCATATGTATATATTTCTGTGTGTGTATGTGTGTCTGTATGCATGTGTGTATGTGTATGTGTGTGTCTCTATGTGTGTGCATGTATATGTGGGTGTATGTATCTATGTGTGCATGTGTTTCTATGTGTGTGTATGTATATGTGGGTGTATGTACCTATGTGTGTGTTTGTATCCATATATATGCATATGTTTGTCTTTGGGCACATGTATGTGTGTGTATGTGTATACATGTGTATCTGAAAGTGTCTATACGTGTATGTGTATGTGTCTATGTGTATGTGTCTATGTGTATGTGTATGTGTATGTGTGTGTTTATTGTGTATGCATATGTATCTATAGTGTGTGTGTGTATGTATGTATACATGTGTATAACTATGTATGTGTGTGTATGCCTGTATATATATGTTGTTCGAGTGATTTCTCTCTCCCCAATCAGATGATGAAGAAGATTTTACTCAATTGATATGCAATGGAATGGATCCACACACTCGACGGGTTCTTATCACATTTGCATTGTACATCTACTTGATGAAGCACACATAAGTGAGGATGAAAGAAAGCAGGCATTCGGCCGCTTCTATCGTAACTTAGAGTTCATCAAGATTATGGAAGGACAGTGTTAGACAAAGTCATGAGCACCATATTCATAGAGTTGTGTAGCGATCCATTGGAGGGGCTTCAATTCTACAAGGAAAAGTAGAGGAGTATAGAAAATGATGGGTAGTTCATTGAAGCGTATGGAGTTCCCAAGTAATCTTTTGGTTTGAGTCACTACTTCAACACTCTGAATTTAGAGTTTTTGGGCTAAAAAAGGGACATGCAAGAAGAGAAATGGGAGCGCTTGACATATAGGTGATGACTATTGATCATGGCCCTCATTGAATTTAGAGTTTTTGGGCTAAAAAAGGGACATGCAAGAAGAGAAATGGGAGCGCTTGACATATAGGTGATGACTATTGATCATGGCCCTCATTGATCATCTGAACAGAGGTTATTATGTAGATTATTCAGCACTAAAGGGGATGATTATGTAGACATTATTGCAGTGAAGAGAGAGAAGAAGGAAGAGCAACTGCTTGAAACTTTTGTGGGATTCTTTTCGATGGTCATCTATGAAAAACCACATTTCAAAGATTATAGATAGAGGGAGGCCCATCCAAATTGATCTTGGCAATTGATGAACAACTTTAGGAAAAATACATGAGGAGAAGTTTAGAGGCGGATTCATGTTATTGTTCTAGCTAAATTACTTGGCGAGGAAGGAGATTCGGTGAACAACAATAGGAGGTTGAAAGTTGCTTTAAATTTGAAGACTTAGGTACTTAGTCCTATGGAATGTAAGGATGATAACGATTTGCACTTTAGAACTAATGATAGTTTCTTAGTAATCAATATAACGGTTTGTGCATTGGAATCACATTGCTAATGATTGTATACTTTTTCACACATCATATTCTTGCATATCACAAAAACTCTTGTAAAATTCAATCGCGCAAGGTCTAATATGAATTTGGACGTAAAGTCGCAAGCAATATTGGAATCAAATTTTGATTAAAATTAAAAGCCTAATGTGATGATAAACTACTGTACGTTACTCTGAAGTCAAATATATATGATTTGGGAATTGAAATGACACGTAAATACATGTGAATATAATGGATATGACACGTTAATACATGTGAATGCAGGATGCATATTGGATTATCTATATTCCAAATGATAGACAAAGATACTTGACATGACTTAGACCTTACCTCTTTCAAGTTGTAAGTTCCTCATTAAAATTGATTATGTCCTACTATTCCCTGAATACGTCACCAAACTAACCTTATGCTACCACAATTTTGTATTCTCATTTTAAATGGTGCTACACCATATCCGATGTTTTCTATGTATTGCATTAATATTATATGAAAGTCATTCTATGCTATTCTTCATAGTTTTGTATGGCTGGTCGCTAAAGGAGGTGTTGAAATAGTGTCTCATTATTAGTGCACACACATTCTAGAATCAGTTTGTGATGCTTCTAACACTTCAATGTTCTAATTTTGCAAATCCTTGCTAAAGAATGATGAGAAAGAATGAACCTTCTTAAACGTAAGCATGGACAAGGGCTTAGCTATTTCTAAATACATTCTATTAAATCTTTAATGTTATCCTCCATGGCCTTAAAAACTTTATAGTTCCTTTGGAGTTCTTGGAATAGGCATGGAGAGGAAAGCAATGATCTTTGTTGGATCATTAGTTATCCCTTCGATCGATACTATGTGACCGAGAGAAGTGTCTTTAGTGACCAAAAAATGACATTTAGGAGGATTTAACTTCAAACCTGTTTTGAGACACTACTCAAAGATTTCTTCTGCGATTTTCCAAGTGATCATGGAAATCTTGAACTTCTACTCTCCTATGTCTACCTTAAAACACTAAAAATTTATCCACGAAAATGTGCAAGAAGGTTGTTCACCATTTTTGCAATATCAAATACATTGTTCTATTGAATGATGCTGGTTCATTTTTCAGACCAAAAGTCATGCGTGTATAAACATAGGTGCCCCATGGAGTAACAAAAGTTGTTTGGTCCCTATCATCAAGATGAATCAATATTTGGTTATAGCTATTGAAGCCATCAAGAAAACTGCAAAAGGTATGTCCTGCTACTTCTTCAAGTACCTGCTCTGTGAATGGTTGAGGAAAGCCATCTTAAATAGTCACCTTAATCAAAGCATGAAAATCGACGCATAATCCTATTTTGCCACTATTTTTCTTTGCTACAATGAGGATGGAAGACAACCACCTTGAACATTCTATCGGAACCATAATATTTGCCTCTTCTAGTTTTGTTATTTGGAGCTTTACTACCTCTCCATACTTTATATAGAGCCGAGGCCTTCTTGGAGGTGCAACGCCTTCCACTAAGGGTATTCGATGTAACCCAAGCTCCTCTCGTATCCTTGTTAGGTCTTTGTAGAACCATGCAAAAACATTTTTATCTCTTCATGTCCAAGATTTACTTCTTGAATAAGCGCTTCAAAATTGGACTCACTTGAAGAATCATCCCCCCTGCATGCAAGAGTGGATCTTGCAAGGACAATGAACATTGGAATTTCCGTTGTTGCTACACACAGTACATTAAACCTATCGTCGTATTAAAGTAATTTGGTGGCAATGCACCTTAATGCACTCTCCTTCTTGAGAGCTGCACAACGATATCATCGAAGTAGAAAACTAAGCTCCTAGGGCTACACAAGGTACTCTGCACAAAGTCTGTAGAATATGGAGGAAAAACACACTACACACGGAGCATGAAGATTGACTTCTTAGGTCTTACGAATGCGGTCGAACTTACAGCCTGTGGGTGACCAGGCCAATATATGTTTTATTAAAGAGCATATACAAAGAAGTGTCCGATGGCCATTTGGGATTTCAAATGGACACCAACGGTAACAATCTCCCACTAAAGGCCAATATGGCCAACATAACTATGGGAGAAAAATGAAGAATGATAAAGAATACCTGAGTGTAAGTATACAAGCTATACCTCACACTTGATGGGCATGTAACACAATATACAAGTGATTGTGCAAGATGATGAATCGAGTAACCCCCATCAAGTGACAATATTGTCGAGAGCTATCCTCTGGTAGAGCTTTAGTCAAAGCATCTGCAGTAGTATATTGAGTGTGAACTTTCTCAAGAATAATGCGCTTAGTGGCTAAGAAATCTCTAATTAGTTGATACCTCACCTCAATGTGCTTGTTCTTTGCATGCTAGATAGGATTCTTAGCCATAGCAATGACACTTTGACTGTCACTGAGCAAACGAGATACATGCTGAGGTAAACCCATATCATAAGCAAGAGGAGAAAGCCACAGTGCTTCCTTACATGCCTCACTTGCTACAACATACTACGCTTTTGTGGTGGAAATAGTTCTACATTCTTGAACACGAGATCTCCAAGAGATAGCACCTCTAGAAAATTAAAAATGTACCCTGATATAGACTTACAAGTGTCTACACAACTAGCATAGACAAAATCTTTGTAACCAATAATGGATTCTTTCCCTCTACCTAAACATAGACACTTGTGCTTAGTGCCACTCAGATATCTCAAAATCATCTTGACTGCTTCCCAATGTTTCTTGCTAGGATTAGACGTATATCTGCTCACAACTCCTAGTGCAAATGCAATGTCTGGTCTCATAGCTACCATAGCATACATGAGACTACCAATAGTAGACTGATAGGGAATTTTGGTCATGAATTCCTTTTCCTCATCTGATTTGGGGCAATCATCCTTTCTCAATTTCACATATGTGGGTAAAGGTGTACTCAATGCCTTTCCACCCTGCATATTGAACCTATGTACTTTGGATATGTACTCACTTTGAGACAATTATATGCATCTATTATTCCTATCACGAGTAATGTGCATGCCAAGAATATGTTTGGCATCCCCCAAATCCTTCGTATCAAATGTCTGACTCAACTTCTTTTTGAGAATTCACAAATCATAAGAGGACTTCCCAACAATCAAAATATCATCGACATAAATTATCAAGCATATCAAGCTACCATCTAAGCATTTCTTTGTGGCAAGAAGACTCCCCAGCATCTATTAGCATAACAAAATATAAACCTACAACATATCAACCAGGTGGATGTGAGATACATATAGAGCATCTCAATGGCTGCTGAACAGGAACATCTACACACTAATTTGATTGGACATTCTCTTGAACATCCCTATGTGCAAAATTTTTATGCATGCTAACTGGAGGACTAGTATCCTCAAACACACTCTTCTCACTTCAACCTCCTTAATTGGCTATTTATGCATCTTAGATGCATTGAAAATGACATCACCACTTCTGATCAGTGACTCTGTTTTAGGATCCCATAAGCGATATCCAAATTTTCCTTCTCAACCATATCCAAGAAAAATTCATTTCTTTAACTTATGGTCCAACTTTTCTCTAAGATTCTTGGGTATATGAACATATGCTTCATACCCAAAAACTCAAAGATGATCATAATATGGTGGCTTCCCTATCCATAAATCGTGTGCCACATTCAGGCCTTTGGGAGTACTACGTGAAAGGTTAATCACATGAACTATAGTCAATACTGCTTCTATCCAAAAACCTTGTGAGAGGTTTGCATGATGCAACATAGAAGCTACTCTATCTTGAATAGTTCTATTCATCATTTCAGCTACATCATTTTGTACTAGGGTATAAGGAGCTATGAACTCTCTATGAATCCCTCTGGATTGATAGAAAAAAGCTGAATTCATGTGAGCTATACTCATCCCCATTATCTGAACGTAACACCTTAAGCTTAGTTCCTTTTTTAGTCTAAAGTGAAGAAAGCCATTTTTTGAAAGCAGGGAATACCTCATCCTTTGATTTCGTAGGATATACCAAACTTTTCTAGTAGCATCATCTATGAAAGTGACAAAGTAAGCAAAACCACCTAAGGACCTAGTGGGCATAGAACCACACACGTGTATGAATGAGATCTAAAGGCTGAATTGAAGAGTCAATGTGTGTTTTATGCACATTTTTAGTTTGCTTTCCATATTGACAATGCTCACAAAATAAAAAATAAGAGAAAGATAACATAGGTAAGTAGACGGAAGAAGAAAGATTTTCCATTCCACTACAAGATATATGGCCCAAACAACCATGCCAAATACAAGCCATAGGTTGTTTAGTAACAGCTAACAAGTGTTTCTTTTGTGATACAAGCACATGATAAAGTGAGCAAACTTTGATTTCTTTTGCAATAACCATATTGTCGTTTTATATACAAAAGGACTGCGCATAGAATACCACCTTGTAACCAAGGTCATCCAGTTGACCAACTGACATCAAAGTGCATGGCAACTGAGGTACATGGCATACATTATGCATAGTAAATTCTGAACCATCAATGCGCTGCACAAATCTATGCGATCTCTTTGGGAAAAACACACATCTAATCAATTGTTGCATTTATTTTCTATTTTAGCTGACATTCCCTATGTGGTTTCACATGAGAAGAAGCACAAGAATTAGCAGCCACATGTGGGAAAGAGAATCAACCATAAGCGCCTCAATTAGCATAGTACTATCACGTGTCAACACATCAGCATCATCAAAAATAGCATTAATTTTTTCAATTTTCACTCAAAGTAGATGGTGCAGGTAATTGTTTAACATGCCCATCAACATTATGTCCTGTATCTTTAGCCTTCTTTAATGCATAACAATCTTTCTTCATATGTCCTTCCTTATGAAAATAATGGCATTTGATATGCCTCTTCCTTGATTTACTTCTACTCTTATTTCGTTGACCATTCTTTTCCTTGTTCTTGCTCCTATCACATTAATAATTCTTTCCTTGGTGAGAATCACGAACATTATATGCATCTCCACTCTGACTACCAACCATAGATTTTCTACGAATCTCCTCAATTAAGAGTGCTCCACATATGTCATCATACACTAGTTTACCACTTGAAGCACTATCGCTAATAGCTGTGCAAAACATATCCCATGATGACGGCAAGGTGCATAACAACAATACTACTTTCATTTCATTATCCATATCCATTTTTTGAGCTTTTAACTGAGAGAATATAGCATCAAAATCATTTAGATGAGCAGCAACACTATCTGTGTCCTTCATGGGAAGGTCATATAATTTTCTCATCAGATACACTTTATTTGATTATCTACCAAGTGCAAGCAAATGGTAGACCTGGCCATTTCATCTAACTCGCCCCAATCATCTTCTTCCATGTCACTAGGATTCTTTGAAATCCCATCCACTAGCTTCTATCAACTCCTTTGAATCAGCACATCTTTAATCTGATTCTTCCATAGAGAAAAGTTTGTGCCATCAAATTTTCGGATCTCAAAATGGTCTTTGCCTTGCAAGTTATAGCTCCTGCTCGGAACACTTGCACTAGACCCTGATCCACCAGATCTGCCTAAGACCTCTGATGCCATGATGGTAGAGAATTGAATAGAATGATAATGGAGCTAGAAGAGTCCAAAGACTAATGATTAAGTGTATCAATGGAGTAAATCGACCACTATATAGTTGACAAAACCAAAACTATGGAAATATTTTGCCAAAGTATCCTTGCAAAATGAGCGTATGACCAGTGTCAAAATATCATAAAACTGCAATTACTGACATGTTTGCCTGCATAGTGAATCATTAACTCCACAACATATAATTAGTTACCCAATAGAGGCCAACTAAGCTTATCGAGCACCTATGAATGACTATCATACATCTCCTATGGCAAGGCTAGGTAACTCTTCCACATGCAGCACTGAAGAGACCCCGACATCTCGGTGTCTCCAACTAAGAAAACCCCACCAAACTCTCTTTATCAAATGTAAAAGGCTTTCTACAAAAAACGTAACCACTATATCAATGACCACATGGATGTACATAAGCAGTATCCGCAGAAGCATACATGGTGTGTATGTGCTCAGTATATGCAGTAAAATGACAATAAAAGGCTGAATGCACAGCCCTAGAACTAGCCAACAACACCTACAAGTGTTAAACAACTCTCATGTTTTATGCTCAAAAACGTGCATAAATTTGCAAGCACTGCTCCCACCAAAAATGAAAACCTTTCAAGAAATTTGTAGTTTTATGAGTGTGGCTGAAAACATAGCCCCAAAGGTTGATATTTATTGCCAAAGAAGTAAAAAGGATACTCTTCTTGATTTTCTTGGACTTATGTGAAGAGAAGTTTGTGAAAAAGTACTCCAAAATGCCTCCAAAAGACACCCCAAGAATGCTTTAGAAATAGGCTTTGAAAGCAAAAAATGAAGCTTTGAGGGACCAAAACATGTTCAAGGTAATGTCTATCTTAGTCTTTCCCCTTGTTTAGACACCAAATGGCAAGAGATTGCCACGGTTAAGTGAGCTCCAAGGGTAACAATACTAGGATGGGTGACCTCCTAGGAAGTATCGAGAACCTCTATCTTCCTTGATCATTGAGGTTATCCCTCGTGCGCAACCAACTGCACCAATGGGGACTTCGGTGACTCGGATGTCAAGGTATGCCAAGGTCTATGCCTTGGTAACCACCTTAGTCGTAAGCCTTGCAGAATCTGAAGGGGGGTACTACTCGCTTTGCTCCCACAAAAGGAGCAACGTTTTTGCATCGAACTGCTCTGATACGAGTGAAGTAATTCAATGTCAATGCACCAAAGTGTGCTCCTCTTCTGGAGAGCCGCACAAGGATGTCCTCGGAGTAGAAAATTGAGCTTCTAGGGCAGCACACGGTACTCTGCACATAGCTTATAGAATACACAGGAAACGCACATTACACAGGGCGCATGAAGATAGACTTCTAAGCTCTTAGAAATGTGGTCAAACTTTCACTCTTTGTCTAACTAGGCCACTATATGTTTTATTAAAGAACATATACAAAGAAGTGTCCGTTGGCCATTTGGACTTTCACATGGACACTAACGATAGAAAGTATGTCGTGTGTGGTCCGCAAATGTTGTATCTGATGAAAAAGTTGAGCAACTTCATCATCATTGTGGCATGGTGGTTGTGGCATGACCTTCTCTTCTTGGTGACTTTGCTACACTCGTAAGGCTTCCAACTCCTTCCTGAGTTGCCTGATAGGATCTAAGTCTGATGCATAATTTGGTTGGGCATCTCCTTCAAAATGTGGCCTGGTCTCGTCAATGCACAATGTAGCTAGAACAAAATCATTAAGTGTTGCATCCAATGTAAGAGATTTGTGAAGCTTCTCCTCAGTTGACTTGGGTAGACCTTTCTCTATCCATTTTGTAACCAGGAAATCACCTAGAGCATGTAGTAGACGTGAAATTAGTGCTTTGGTTCTAGTGGGAAGATAAGATTCACATGATGTCAACGTTAGGTTCTCTAGCTGATCTAGAGCTCTTTTCAAGCAGTCACTTCGTCAGAATGACTGTGAAAATGCTGTTTTCAGTGTCTCCCACGTAGTAAAGTGCCCATCTACATATTGACTATACCATTTGTCAACAAGGTCTTCCAATGTAGATGGAAAGAGTACCAACATTCCATCCTTCCAGTTCTCTAGACCTCATCCATGGAATAAGGAGATGAATCTCCTCATGTGATCATCCGCATCCTCATAAGCCAATCCTTTAAAAGTAGGGAACTTTATATTCAACCTAGAGAGTAAATGAGAAAGATCCTCCATCAAGGCTGATGCTTCTTCTGAAGTATCTGAGGAAAATCTAATGTCCTCCTTGCCTTCTCCTTTGAGGGTGGTGTATTAGCCAAATCTATGGACAAATTCAAAGAGGGTACATGATACCTAGGTGGACTAGTCAAAGGTAAATATGCTTTCTTAAGGCTCCTTTGCACATGAAGAAGCTCCTTATCTGCTCAAGTATGTGTCATGTACCCACTAGCTAGAAACAAAAAGAAAGAATAATGAAAAAACAAGTATTTTCTATACTGAGGGCCTCACACAGAGAATGGAAGTGTCCCATTGGGAATGCCAAATTGTAGAGGTGGTATTGCAGGATATCCTACTTTTCCAATCTCCAACATAAGTGATCCCACACGCTCACACTTCCATTACTTCGTCTACTCAAGGGAGGTTCTCCTTAGGGAAGTATACCCTATAACATTTATGTGTCTAGGTACGTTCACTCACAATAAAGATAGTGACACAAGAGGAACTGTACACTAGTGGAGAAAGGAACAATGAGAAATACAAATGAGAGAGAAAACCCTAACCTTAGCTGCAAGAGATAATGCATTGGGCTAGCATGCCACTCCAAAAAGTGACCAAAAGCAATACAAGAGCGGTGACCGAGAAAATGAATACGACAAAGATGATGATTTGTCACAAGAAATACCACCGATGCACATAAAATGACTAGATCCAAGCCATTCAATCACACTGTAATGCTAATAGCCAACTCTACTAGGAAGCCCACACTCTATATACGCACCATAGAGTCACCTCCAACAATGTAGCAACAGAATGTAGAGAGTAGACCAAAAAATAGCTTCAACTAGCATCACCAGATGATAGATAAGGGTAATGATGATATGTAATAATCCCAAAGGTTTTCCCTAGATTGAGATCATATATCAAATGAGTACCAGACAATTGTTTATATAGACTCCAGAGAGGTCTAGGGTGGCATTGCCAAATCCCAACCTTAATTGCCGCTGTCGGAGGGATCCGTGCTCTCTAATGTGATTAAAAGAAACAAGGCTAAAGGCAAAGTTTAGAAGAGAAGAACTAAAGATTATTAGTGCCAAATTCTAAAGACGAAGAGGTGCTACCATTATCGTGAAAGACTTTCATGATGCAAAATTCTGAGAGAGCTTTGGACATTAAATGTAACAAATACTTCAACTTGACAGAGGATGATTATCAATCCGAAATCATAGCTGACTTGCACATCGTCAATCAATTCAAGTGAATCATAGCAAACGAGTATGACAGAATTAAAGCGTAGTGTCTGTTAGAGAGGAGGAGCCCATTAAACAAAAAGTGAGGTAAAAACAATAGCGCAAGAGATTGGCGAACGCATGTCTTTGAGAAACTCTAATTTTAGAGTTTTAGGTATAAAAAAAGTAAAGTGCCCCATCAGTTTGAAGAAGTCGGCAGCTATAACTCTAATAATAGAGTTTGATGAATATAAAAACAGGATGTTGTGTGCCGAATCGGGAGGTCAAATTTATTGAACAGATGTGACACGATTCTGAAGCTCTTTGTTCGGGCATGAAAATCATTGTGCTGAATTGCATACATCTGACATATGACAGGGAGCAATAATCATCCCTGATGAACACGGGAAAATTCATCATCTGCGCATAATCGCCATGACTCGGATAAAATCCAATGGGTGCTTTATTCCAAGGAATGGTTTCATATTTGTGAATCATCATTATCATGTTGCTATCTTCCACTTATCAGACATCTGACGACAATGATCTGCTATATTTGACAATATGAACGTAGCGCTGCCAACATTTATGCTATGATCACTAGACTCTGAGACATCCGACAATTTTGGTCATCTTTGATAATCTCTAAACACTGGGAATTCTTCCGACAGGGCATGCAATTTTTGCGGGTCAACATCGTACTAGGAAGGTTTTTTTTCTCCGTGATCGCGAACGCTGCCATCATCTCTGATGTGCTGATGTGCCGAAGATGAGCAGCGGTTGTCGATGATAGAGATCGCTCGTCTGAATCATCCATCATCAACAGCATCACGTTACCATCATTTGATGTACGACAAATATTTGCGCTGATATCTACACTAATATCTATGATCTGTACTGAGAATTGAAGATAACTATGATCAAAGTTATGATAACCTATCATGATCATCTCTCGATAACAACACGCCCTCTCTGACTTCACCAAATTGATCTGACGCTCTCATCTTCAGAAGGGAGATATTGGATGCTAGGAGCTATGTTGAAAGATTTCTGAGCCGCTTTTTTCATCCATAATCTGTTATAGCAACGCATGATCATACTACTTAATGAAAGCGAAGATACAGCTCTGTTGTTTAGAGCATAGCAAATGATGAAGATGATGAGCTGAGAGGATAATTGAAAGATTAAAATCAGAAATTTCTTGCATATGGACAGTACACATCGAAATTCCGCCATGTCTACAAGCATCAGACAATTCTGACAACACTCATCCAGGAGCTATGCAGAAGATTTCTGAGGGAAGAATCCGAAAGCCTCTCTCTTCATATGTTCCATGTGTGCGTACGATTCAATCGAGGATAAAAGTGGAATACTGACAACATCGAATAAATCATTCTCTAGATGTGCGCTAAATCTTTTCGTTACATGCTTTACTGAATAGTTCTTTTAGATATGCATTTATTATGTTGAAGACTAATTAAAAAAGTAGTTCTTGATGCTTATTGCGCTAATATATTCTAACACTTTTGTTGAGAAAAAAACAAAAGATTTGATACTACAAATAAACTCTTAAAAGATGTTGAAATGATCTCAAAAATGTTGCGCAGCGGACGCTTTAACCTTATGTTCTCAAACATATTCCGTCAGCTTCATTCACAAAAAGTCTAGTGTTCGTTTGATGGAATTTGAATTCATAAAAACTTGAAGAAAAGGTCTCTGAAATTACATAATTTATGAGACAACTTGAAACCATGTGTGATAGTGAAACTATGTATCGTGCAACATTGAATATAAAAATTGATCTTCTTTGAGGCAGACGACTAGAATTTCCGGGCTTTTGTTATTAAAAATCACGTCTTTGAGTTGGAAAGTTGTGTCAAAGTTATTATTGAACTAGCATTTTAAGTTTTATACCTTACCAATGTTTTTCAGAATAATTTATGAATGTTAATAATGATGTTGGAATCAATATGAGAAATTGTTTTGCTCCAAGCACCTAACATGCACTATGCGTTTTGGCAGTTGACTTGATCTAGCAACCGAGCATCCACACCTTTCTTACACTGTGAACCTAACGTAAAGAAATGACACTGCAAATCAGGTTCTATCATTTCAAATGGTTACATTCATATTTTCTATGAATTGGAAGCAGTAGCCTCTATGTAAAGTCAATATGAGAATATCAACCAAAAAATGGTGAGGATAAGAATAAAAATAATGAACAAAAACTTGAAGAAAAGGAAAAACAAATGATTGAAGTTATTATCAAAAAAATTGAACAAAATATGAAAAATTCATAAAAAACATCTAAATCTTTATCTATGCAAAAAAGAAAAATTTGAAGATAATCCATAATGAACACGTACCAAAGATGAACCATGAAGATATCCATAGATAGAATTTGATGAGAGAAATTGTAGTGAGGATGAATTGTAAAGCATTTTTTTGATACTAACTTTGATTTTAATGAGAGAGGAACACACTTCTTTAGTATTATCTTTGATGATAATGATGGTTGAGATTATTGAGAGTGGTTTGAGTGATGAGAATGATGAGCATGAGATTGATTCATAGTTTCCCATTTCAAATTTCCAAATTTTACACCATGATGAGTATTTTGCACCTATAGTATGCATGAAAAGATGCAAATTCACATTGCTTTCAATTCCATAGATGCACAAATTTGCACTTGTAAAATAGCATGAAAAATAATTTCAAATTTAAAATTTTAAAAAACTTCATCGTGAGCAAACCATTTACCTCATTTGCACCATCAGTATTTGAGAAAAAAATGCACTTAAAGTATGCACAATAGGATGTAACTAGAGGAGCTTGCATCAAGGCACATTTTGAGCTATACCTTTGCATTTTTAGTGATAGAAAGGACTTATGTATATGAAAACACGAAATGTATGAAAATGAACGCACATGCTTCATCTACAAATGCCAAATACCTTATCTTTTGCATCATATTTTGACCATGCATTTTCAAAGTATGCAATTGATAGGACTACATTATATAGCCTTGCATATGCACTTTACTTATTTTCCCATGCACTTGACAAATGATTCCAATTTCAATTTCTCATCAGATGTCAATTTATCTTCAAAGCAAAAAGCTAATTTCAAAGTTGGCCCATCAAGATGTTGTGCAGGTTTGGTGGGGGTGAATGTCGGAGAGATACTCTCTCCCTATAGTGATTCAAAGAAACCAGGCTAAAGGCAAAGTTTAGAAGAGAACAACTAAAGATTATTAAAGCCAACTTCTAAAGATGAGCATAGAAAGAGGTGCTACCATTCTAGTGAAAGACTTTCATGATGAAAAACTTTGAGAGAGCTTTGGACATTAGATATAACAAATACTTCAACTCGATATAGGATGATTATAAATCCAAAATCATAGCTGACTTGCACATCTTCAATCAATTCAAGTGAATAATAATGAATGAATATGATAGAACTAAAGCCTAGTGTTCATCAGAGAGGATGAACCCATTAAACAAAAAGTGAGGAAAAAACAATAGCGAAAGAGATTGACAATCGCATGTCTTTAAGAAACTCTAATTTTAGAGTTTAAGATATAAAAAAATTAAGCGACCGCATCAGATTGAAGAAATCAACAGCTATAACTTTAATAATAGATTTTGATGTATATAAAAATAGGATGTTGCGTGCAAAATCGCAAGGTCAAATTTATTGAATAGATCTGGCACGATTCTGAAGCTCTTTGTTTGGGCATGAAAATCATTGTGTTGAATCACATACATCTGAGACATGACGGGGAGCAATAGTATCCCTCATGATCACGGGAAAATTCATCATCTACGCATAATCGCCATAAGTCCAATAAAATCCAATGGGTGCTCTATTCTAGGGAACCATTTTATATTTGTGAATCATCATTATCATTTTGCTATCTTCCCCTTATCAGACGTCTGACGACAATGATGTGCTAGATTCGACAACATGAACGTAGCGCTCCCAATGTTTATGCTATGATCACTCAAATCTGAGACATTCGACAATTTTGTTCATATATGATAATCTCTAAATGCTCGGAATTCTTCTGACAGGGCACACAATTTTTGCAATGTCGGAACGACTTTATCCTTCCATTTAACATTCAGGAAAATTAAAAGCATGATTTCAAGATTTGTCATCTCTAAAACTCTCTCAAAAAGTTTTGATAATTTCTTTCATTTGACTAGTCTCTCTAGTACCTCTAGGTAGAAAAAATTATGAAGATATAAATTGATTAAACTTCATCATATGAATGCTTATTTTTATATTGATCAGAGTGTCTAGATCCTATGTTTATGAAAGTGAATGACTGCATATTTATTATATGACCACCTATTTAGGCTACATGTGCATATGTGTATTAGGGTTTACCCTAAATGCATACGTAATTGTGTGATTGTGTGTATGAGATCTTTTATAATGTGGGGCTATTGGTAGGAACCTATGTGCCTAGCTAAATATATGAGTATTTAAGTAACTATGTGATTGAATGTGAGGGTTTCAATGTGTATATGTATGTGTATGTGTGTATGTGTGTGATCATTAACATAAATATAATGCGTGTGAATATTTGATCTAGATTATCGTTAATTAAATATATATTATATCTTATACATCTAGTTAATATCGCTTATAACATGATTTAATTATCTATCTTAGTAGTGTGTGTGTGTGTATGTAACTATTAAGGTATTAAGCCTTAGTGTAAACCTAATTTAAAAATATTAAAGAATTATTAAAATAAAGAACAAAAGAAATAGAGAAAAAAACGAAATAATTATGAGTGGTGTGTGTGTGTTAAAGAGTGGTGCATATGGGTTTTGTAATTAAAGTGAATATAAAGGTATGGTGTGAGTGAATGTATATTAATAGTGTGGGGTGAGTGAGTTATGTACTTAAAGTGGATTAAAGTGAAAAATAAATGTTTGGTATATGTTTGTTTCTAAAGAATGGTGTGTGTGAGTTGTGTGGAAAAAGTGATGTATGTATGAGAGTACACACACACACACACACACACACACACACACACACACACACACACACACATATATATATATATATATATATATATATATATATATATATATATATATATATATATATATATATATATATATATATATATATATATATATATATATATATATATATATATATATAGGGATGATGTGCAAGTTTGGTGGGGACAGATGTCGCAACAATTTTGTCCTTCCATTTAACATTCATGAAAATTAAAAGCATCATTTCAAGATTGGTTATCTCTAAAACTATCTCAAACATCTTTGATAAGTTCTTTCATTTGACTAAGCTCTCTATTACCTGCAGGTAACAAATTTATGAAGATATAAACTCATAAAACTTCATTATATGAATGCTTATTTTTATATGGACTAGAGTTTCTAGATCCTATCTGTATGAAAGTGAATGACCACTTATTTAATATATGATCACCTATTTGTCCTACATGTGCATATGTGTTGTGTAGTAGGGTTTACCCTTAATGCATATATAATTGTGTTATTATGTGTATGGTATCCAATATAATGTGGGGGTATTGGTAGGAACCTATGTGTCGAGCTAAATATATGAGTATTTAATTCAGTATGTGATTGAATGTGAGGGTTTCAATGTGTATATGTATGTGTAGGTGAGTATGTGTGTGATGATTAACATAAATATAATGTGTTTGGATATTTGATTTAGATTATAGTTAATTAAATATATAGTATATCTTATACATTTAGTTAATATCCCTTATAATATTCTTTTATTATCTATCTTAGTAGTGTGTGTGTGTGTATGTAACTATTAAGGTATTAAACCTAAGTGTAAAGTTAAATTAAAAATATTAATGAATTATTAAAATAAAGAGCAAAGGAAATAGAAAAATAAACATCAAATAGTTATGAGTGGTGTGCGCGTGTGTGTTAAAGAGTGGTGCATATGATAAAGTCAATATAAACGTATGGTGTGAGTGAATGTAGATTAAAAGTGTGGAGTGAGTGAGTTATGTACTTAAAGTGGATGAAAGTGAAAAATAAATGTAGAGTAGAAGAAAAACTCTGATATGAATGTAGAAGACCATTCACAATAGTCTACATAGAACATTCTACCAAGAATTCATCAGCAAAAATCAATTTCTCCTTCAAATGTTTGATCTTTGTAAAAATCATTTTCCATAGAATCTCCTTCATTTATATGATCACTCTCTAACTATTTTAGGAGCTAAGCATCATGAGCCTCATTTCTTGCCTAGTATAAAGTGCTAAGTGTATTCAAAGAATCATTTGCTATTTTGCAAGAGGGATATGATGGATAATGGCACATTTGATAGACTAGGCTATCAATGCATGTGCTTGAGCATTTGTGCTATCCCAATATAGTTGCTCTGGAGTAGGTACAACAAGAACCTCAATACAACTAGCAACCTAAAGATCATATTCTTCAACATCATCTTCATCACCTTTAATAACTATATTTGTAGGTGTAGTGGGTCTTTTTTCAACATCTTGCACAATATTCCATAGTACTTTTGTGATCAATACATGAGGCATCATCTATGCCCATAACGGGTAACTCGTACCAATCCAACTTATCCTCAACAACCAACATAAAGAACACATCATTGCTTTCAATCATCGATAGTGAGTAAAATACCCTGATCCAAAGAAAATGACTATATCTAAGAAATTTGAACAAAGCTACCTTATCAAATTCTACTAAACTTGTACGATAATTTGGGGCACTTGTACTAGTGAACTAAAATGTAGATATATGTTTACCACAAGAAGATGAAAATGCCTGCATAGGCATTAGAATAGTGCTTTCCAAGGCTGAAACAAGCTCAAATCAAAATTTTGACACCATAGAGGAAAACAATTTTCAACATCTTATCAGCTTGAATATGCTCAAAAAATGTTGTGTGTTTCTAAGACTGTGATAGGAGGGGTATCAATGATGCCCTTGATGAAGAGATGACTTGCTTTGATACCAATTTTTGGGGTTTGAAGTTTGTGGAAGCATGCAAACAACACAAGGAAGAACAAGAAGAAGCTTGGATCACAACACAGGTGAATGTACAAAGATAAGTGACCTGTTAGGGTTATATGCATATATACTAGTCGGGGGAAGAAAACATCCTAAAGAGGAAAAAGAGTGCCTTGGCGGTCCTAAGAGTGTTCACATACATTACTAGCAAAATATATAAAAACGAAGCATGCATGTTGCAACTTTCTACTAGTTAGATATTAAAGTTTTCATCCTTTTTTCAATAACAAGACCTTCCATTTTAAGACTAAATTTGTGTCTAGTCTACTGTTCAGGTTCAACTCGAGAACGTAGAACATTTAGTGCAAACCCTTGAGAATTGTTTGCACCTAATTCTGAAGAGTGAGAAGTCGCTCCATTCAAATTACTTCCCTTAATCAATTTTCTCTCTACGGTATGAATGCTTTCAAGGGCCTTTTATCTCCTACAAGGAGTTTGGGCGTATAGATATAGTTCCAACCAACTTGAATCACCTTTCTATGTGGGTGGAGGGATGTGATGCTTTCATATAGCCTCTTTAGTTTCTCTATGAGGCTGTCCATCCCTCTAGTTCTTTGATCCCTTTAACCTGCAGTTCTCCTTTTTCGACAACAAATCTTGTTAGGAAACAAAGCTCTTAATTACGAAGGCTTGCTACACATACCAAATTTGCGTATAATAACCAAACATGCATACTTGCACACATAAAATTTAATAAGCGTTTGTAATCTCCAAGTGATAGACTAAGAATTCAAGCTCGTAGAGATGGCAAAGTGAGAAATCATACTCATAAAAGTTACTAGAGACACACTCAACAAAGAATCCTTTTTAAGATTTGTTTAAATGATACAACTCAATGCTCAAGCAAAATGAGAAGACGCAGGGGTCAAATCAACTAAATATCTAGTACACTATTCATGAACTCCCATGCCCATGAACATCTTTTTACCTGCACATGCTCGGTTTTGTTTTTTTTGTTTCGTAGCAAGACAAGTTTCTAAGTTTATTTACAGGTAGTAATAAAATTCCTAATTCAACACCTATTACCAAGTGAAGTAGTTTGTCGCCCCAAGATTTTTTTTGTGTGCTTTTCGAAATATAAGGAGCGGAATATTATCACATGCTTCTGCTCTTCATGTACAATAAGAATTGGGTGCCTCTAGATCAAGATGATCTATGCTAGTTTCTTTTCTCATTTTTTGTCTCGCCCATTAGGTCCCTCTCATAAGGATCAATTTGATCTTTTTAATACAGATAATGCTTCAATTCCATCGATCCTTTTCTCATCATGGTTATCTTTCATAATAACAAACAAATCTAGACCAACCTGTTTTGATGATAAATTATTTGATTGTGCAAAGGAAAATAACGTTGAGATATATATGCAATGTATAACAAAAAGAGCTCTAATTAACATAGATATAAGAATAGGGAAATCCATACTCTACATAAAGGGGAATTTTTATTATTAGAATAGCTAGACTACTAAATAGCATAATCAACACATAAGCTAACACAAGGTCTATGCTAACTACCACAAATGTTATGCTAAATAGCACAATTAATATTCTAACTCACACAAGATCCATTCTAATGAGCATAAGTAGTTTCTTAGCTAGGATAGTCGTTATGATAATTAGAAAACCCAATATGTCAAGTAGCACAATCTGTATGCAAGCGAACATATGCTCCATGCTAATTTGCACAACTACCATTATAAATAGGACAATTTGTATCATAGCTAACTTGGACTCTATCGAAATTAGCACAAATAATATTGTAACTAGCACAATCAGTATGCTAGTTAGCATATGCTCTATGCTTGTTACAACAAGTAGGACATTACCCAACACAATCTAGAGGTTAAATAGAAAAGACACTATGCCAACTAGCACAATGATTATTCCAGCTAACATAGTCACTCTCCTAAGTAAGAACACTAATATGCTAAATAGAGAGATTAACATGTTAGATAACACATACTCTTTGTTAATTAGGATTACAAGTATGCTAAATAGCACAACATATATGTTATCCAACATGTAATTAGCATATTTAGTATGCTAACAAAGAAAATCAATATATTAGGTAACATAACCTCTAACTAGCACAAGAAGCATGCTAACTAGCACAATTTATATGTTATCTAATAAGGAAACTATGCTATCTTGCACAACCCAAATGGTAACTATTATAGTCACTAATATAATTGTGTACCTAAGCTCACAATGCTTTTCGGACATGCTATGAATGAGACTTAATCTCTATCATCAAGAAAGCACATATAGTGGTGGCATTGATACACTAAATTAATTATTATCCCATGAGTCTAACCCAAGAAAGTGTATGAACAAGTGTGCACACATGATAAATAATGCAAGAATGGTACAAGCAATGTATGCAAACTAGGAGAATCTACCTCAAATGTCACCACTTAATTTTGGTCCTTCGACATGAGAGATTGGAACTTCCTCTATAAATCACTAAGTTCCTACTATTGTACATGGGTAATGTTACATTCTTAAGGCATCATGCATGCAAAGGAATCCACGAGACCAATTAAAAAGCTTCTCTAAATTGTACAAAGGATATTCAAAAAAGAAATATAGCCATTTGTTATAAATTTTGCGGCTTGCTTCTCTTTACCTCTTTCTTCTGCTTCCCTTTGTTTAGTCGTCTGCAACACTCTCCCCCTCTTAGTTTTGTTCATCCCTATTCAGGGCTTTATGGGTTTTCTTGACATGCAACAAATGCTAGAACCTAGGATCCATACGTATAATGAGGCTTGTTGTCCTCATTTTCCTTTTGACAACTTGTTCCTTGCCAACTTCATGCTTAATTCCCTAGTATACATTTCTTTTTACTACATGGAACCAATAGTTGAGGAAGCCTTCAAGACTTAAAGGCTATTTATCACCTTCTCTAATCTTATCTCAACCTTAGCTTGATGCTTTCATTTTGCACTTGATATTCCTAATATTCATATAGGAGGGCTATTGCATTATTTTTGTCGACCTCATGCATGCCCCAATGAGGCTTTGGGCAAAAAGTAGTGTTTTAATGAATCATTTAATTTTATTTTTTTTATGTTCCTCTTCTTTTCCTTCACCTTGTCTCTTCCTCATCTTGAACTCTATCCTCCTAGATAGGCTTTTGATGGCAACATGTGTATGATTGGTATACCTTCTTCTCTATTCGATTGATTTGGATGGCTTCCGTAAGCATGAATTCTTTGCATTGTGTAGAGTTTGTTCCATCATGGGGAGCTTAACGATGATGGAAAAATAAGTTCAGTTCTTAAGCCACAAGTTAAGGAAAGGGAGTTACCAGGGTCCCCAATATTGGGGTCTGGGAATATTTGTTAGGTCGGTTCAACCGGCCTAAGCAGTGTATGGAAATTACACGAGTGGTGGCCGCCCACACTCTACCACCCATGTATAGCCGTCCATGCAAGGCCACCCATCATCCTATATATACATGACTTTTGCACTATGTGAGACATCGAATTGAGCCGGCATATCTCTACCTTGTATCTTCCCATCTAGGATTGTCTAGATCACCATTTAAGCTCTATCTTGAGAGTGCATGGGTGGACAATGCCATCATCATTGTACTTGCTATTAATAGAAAATTTTTGAGATTCTCCTATATTTGTTATCGTCTCTGCTAGTGCTCCTGTGTTATATTGCATAACTATTGTCTTACATCAGCATCTCTCATATATCCTTTTATGTACATCTCCAAGATTTTGCTTCGAGTTAGGAGACTTGCCTTTTTCTTTTGGAGCTTTGTATTCTATTTAACACTCTCTCCTAATCTAGTTTCATGTCATTGTCTTGAGTCTTCAAGGTACCATTATCTATGTTCAATATGCCTATTGTCTGACATGCTATTTCCAATTCTTATTTCACCTTCTCAAGATCATGTTAGGTCTTTAGTACTTCGTCTAATAACATTTCAGGCAATGCTTTGAATTGATTTTTATTCATATTTTCTTGCTCATATTCCTTGTCCGCTTCAACTAGTTGACACTTTGAATCATGTGGATAACAACTCATTTAAGTTTTTCCATGTCCATGTTAAGCCATGTTTTAGGTATGAAAAGAGGTTGTCCTATTAGCACATATTTACCTTTGCTAGTATGGATTGTTTCATTGAATGGTTGTTGGATCCATAATTAGATACATTGCTCAAACTCTTTTTCTTGAACAACCTTAGAACTACTATCTTCATGATGCATGTCCATTGGTGATGTCTCTACTATAGCCCTAATAGGAATGATAGTTTCATCAATCCTTGCTTCAATTTCTTGTTGAGTTTCTTCTTTGCGGTGGATAAGACTTTGGTATATCATTGAGTTTAATTATAAATATGTTCTTTGGTCTAGATTTCCTTAAGGCTTATTTTTCTCCTGCACTCACTCTCATTTTTTTTGGCTCAATGGTGGCTTCTTATTGATCCATCATCTATCCCAATTCATCCCACTCACCATCATTATTAATATCCATGTTATATAGTGGATTGTTCATCCTTCTTATTAGATCGTGAGTATGAACTACATTTTTTTTAGGCCCAGTGCTTTATAAAAAACTCATTCTATATAATCTTTTTCCAATTTGCTTCTTCCCTTTGGCCTCCTCATCTACATGTAATGATGTCCTTGAATTGTGAGATTCACCTCGCGTTCCTTGTATGTATGGGTGGTTTGAAGGGCTTCTTCTAACTCGGCTTCTATGGTGGGAGGTTATTAAGCTAGATTTGATTTTGGAAACAAATGAATTCCTTTAGCAAAAGGAGAGGTCATCACCTCTTCAAACTTCTTCCATCCTTTGGACCCTCTCATTGTCGCTCTAGCACTTGTTCTTGCCTCATCAGTGATCACCATGCCACATTTCTTCTTTGGGACTATGGCATATTTGACATACTTTTCCATGTCCACAATGGATGGAGTCTTGGTAAATATTCACAAATCGTTAATGCATGATAGATCAAAACTGTCAAGGCTATGCTCCCATTCAAAAATTTTCTAATCCCCCATTTCTTCGTGGCATTGAAGAGTCATTCTTTCACGTAAGGGCCAGAAGGATTTGATTTCCCATATTTTTTCCAACATGAGATAGTAGTTGGACTACTATCTTTTGTGGCATTGTATATCTATGCATATTTCGAACATAGAAATGTTGATGCACCAACTGCACTTCTTCTTGGATATCTGTCTCATGAATGTCCATGAATATACACCTCTTAAAATTGTTTGACAGCTTCAAATTGTTCATATGGTAAATTTTATTCCTCTATTTCATCACTCTCCTTCCTTGGGTTTTCTTTACATTCTTCTATGTAGATTTTTTTTTTTTGCTTTCTAGGGAATCTTTCCATTCTATTTCTTTTAGGTATTGTTCTTCAGAGTCTCTCATACACAGGTTCCATTTCTATGCTTTCTTGTTCTTCTTTCCATTCTTTTTCTATTATTTCTCCTTCTTCTACCTGTTGGAGTACTACCATGTACAAACTAAAATCCTATCCTTCTTCATGCACACACTCAATCATGGTTAGTACTTCTTTGTTTATCCACACATCCAATGTTGTTAATATTTCCATCCATATCTGTGGTTTGAATGCTTCCTGTTGAAACATTTGAGGCATGTAAGCAAGATCTACTAGTGTTCTCTCTTCCTCTATTATTAACATCATCTGTTATAAATTTTTCTCCTCTCATTGGACTACCTTACAGATCCATAGGCAGGTATCCTTGTTCAACCATGATTGCTCACTAGATCCAACACTATGGATTGATACATCATCCTCCTCTTTATGTACAACTTTCCATTCTGGGGGTGGAACATCCCTATATGAGATATTTTGGAGATATATTTTGGTTGTAGTCCCTTGGTGCTGAAGGTATAGGGCACCTTGTCCCCAATTGTGAACCACCTTGAGCTATGGCATGGAAGTTCTCTCTAGGATCATATCGTAGTTGATTTCCTTTACGAATTGACATATAGCTAAGGTGTGTTCAAATGCTAATCTGCATATAGTCAAAGTAACGTTCTCTAGAAGTCGTAAAGGTCATTCAATGTGACCATCTCCAAGTTGCAACTTCATTCTTGTGGATCGTAGAGCTAGTCTCCCCCAATTTTCCCTAATCTCCTTCGTTGTTGTTTCTACTCTAGCACCAGTATCTAGTATGGCTTTGGTCATATATCCTTGCAAGGTAATTAAGGGCACATATTTCCTTCATCACTTTCGCTAAAATCTATCATTGTTTCCTTGTGTGAGTGATCATTCATAGTTTTTTTTTTCCTTATGGTGTAGGTTTCACCTCAAGGAGTCAGCTTATTAGGTCGTGGCACTTTAACCCAGATGTACATGGAGTTCTTTATGATATACGATCTGGGATACTAGTCATTTGTGAACTCCAGGATACTTGCTGAGACAAGTAAATAGCAATGTGGTGAATTTTGGATTTTAAACTAGGAACTTAAGATAGAAGTGAAAAATTTTTTATTGTTGGGAATTAAGCGATCAACCTTGCCTCTAAACTCTCTTTCCTACTTCCCAACCCTAACTCCTCCACTCCTAACCTAATCCTAAAAATTTGTCACACATAAAATGAGTGTATGAATTAACACATACAAGAGAAGTATGGCTTTTCAAGCTACTAAAATCTACTTCTTCACGATCACTACCTTCACAACAATGCTCTAACCATCAGATAGGAACCTTGATGAGATCCCACCTTCCCTTACAACGACACCAAGAATGTGTGTAAATAAGCTCACAATGTCTTGGGGACATGATGAATGAGTCTAAATCTCTATCATCAAGAAAGTACATATAATGATGGCATCGATACACTCATTTAATTATCAATATGTGAGTCTACCCAATCTAGTGTATGAAGACATATGCACATGTGATAGGTAATGCAGGAATGGGACAAGTAATACATGAAAATTAGGAGAATCTACCTTACACAAGAATGTGTATCACAATACTTCCTATAGCAGTAGACACAAATCAAGTAGCATCTCTGAGCTTGCATACCCAAATATAGTCAATAGCGGGTTCATTTTGAATATCTTGATTAGGGGAATCTAATTTCATCGCTTGTGCTTCCCGCTATGGCCAAGAAAGAATGTGGTAGGAAACACCAAATCTCACATCTATACTTTCTATGCTTCACACACACAAACATTAAGATTGAAAAAAGATGGGGAAGGGGTAGAGAACACCTCTAGGAACATATTTTGTGCTTCAAGCACATAGACACACTTAGGAAGAAGAAGGTACATAGGCAAGAAGAAAGAAATTCGAAATTTCTCCACGTTAGCTCTTCAAAATGGCAAAAATTGTTCACAATAGAGTCAAAAGTGACTTATATACATATATTCACAATAGAGTCAAAAGGGATCATGCATCTAGGGGACTCCTTTAGAGCAATAAAAAAGCTTCTCAAGATTTTAAAAAGGACTTTTGGAAAAGAAAATTACCCATGTCTTGATAATTTTGGGGCTTGCTTTTCTTTAGTTCTTTCTTTTGATTCCCTATCTTTAGCCATCTACAACAATGATTGGCAAAGATAGTATGCTAACTAGCATAATCAACATGGTACCTAATACATGGTCTATGGTAATTAGCATAACAAGTATGCTAACTACCACAATGTTTAAGTTAGCTATTGTGAAATATATGCTGATTAGCACAACTACTATGCTAATTAGCACACTCAATATGCTAGCAATCACATACTTTGTGCGAATTAGCACAGTTGGTATGATAATTGGCACAATCTATATGCTAGCTAGGAAAGCCTCTATGCTAGCAAGCACAATCACGAACAAGGAAATCTTTTATGTTAAACAACACGATCAATACACTAGTTAATATAGGTTATATACTAAGTGACATAGCTACAATGGAAACTTCCTCAGTTCTAAGACACTGTGCTAATTACCACAACCAAAATGCTAATACCACCTCAACTATGCCATTTAGCAAAAAAGCTTTGGTAGTCACATATCTTTTGTGCTTATTAATAGTATCTTCATGCTAATTAACATAAAAAAATGTGATAAATAACATTTCCAATGCACTTATTTTCTATAAAAAAGATGTTAGTTATCATAAGAAATTTCCTAAAAAGCATGTTTCACACACTAATCTACTCTAATAGAGGGCAATAAATGATCTAGAAGTTTATAGGGGCATTATATAGAATTCCAAGTTTTCCTTATCATCGTTTACAAAGAATAGAATATAGTAAGCATGATTCCAAGGAAGCATTTATAGAATTACAATTTTTTCTTATCAACGTTTCCAAAGAATAGAATAGAGTAAGAAAATTCCAAAGTTTTTATGTGCTTCAAATAGTTTTTGGTTTTGCTTGGAATCTATCAGCACATAAAGTGGGCACCCTCCTTTTTGATCGAGGGGCGATATATATCTTCTGATTTTAATGCATTTTGGTTGAATGTGGGATAAAACATCAGTGTACAATATCATATACACCTCAACTGAATGGATTTTCTGAAAGGAAAAACATGTGACTCATGAAGATGGCAAGGTGTATGGTCAAGAGTTAGGCTTTACCACATAGTTTCTTGCTTGAGGTTGTTATGTGTGCAACATATGTATTTAACAGGTGTCCCACTAAAGCATTGCATTATATCACTTCATATGAGGCTTGGCATGGCCATAAGCCATCTCTTGCTCACCTGTGTGTTTATGTTTGTTTTCCATATTATGCATTAGTGCATGAAAAAACAATGCAAGAAATTGGATGATAAAGTAGTGAAATGTACTTTTGTTGGGCATAGTTTTGAAACCAAAGGCTATCGTAAGTATAATCTCTATTCTAAATGAGTTTTGGTTAGCCAAGATGTTGTTTTTGTGGAAGATTCTATTAAGTCATTACTTTCTTATACTAAGGAGACATCAACCAGCTCCGAAGACATGTATGACACTTTTTTGCCTTTTTTTAGAGGTGGACTATCTAGTGTTGATCCTCATGAGGCAACTTCTCAACCTTTACAGGTTTCATGTGATGATGTAGACCATTCCATTTCTAATGGAGATTTACATGATGCACTTATTCATGACAGGATTGATATTGTAGATTGGAAAACAATGTCAAAATGGCTCAAGCAAACTTTGTGTGATAGCAAATTAGATGCACAATTGTCATACAACACTCGCTCAAGTTCTCATAGTGCTTCTTTTGAATCAGATGGCTATGCTATGGCTACCTCAAGTCTTTGTGATGAAAATGAACCAGTTTTGTTTGATGAAGCACAAAATTGTAAAAATTGGATAGTTTCTTTGCAATCATGATATGATGCTATCATGAAAAATGGTACTTCATCTTTATGTGACTTGCCTTCTAGCAAGAAGGCCATTGGCACTACGTTCGTATACAAGATGAAGTGTAAGCTTGATGGACGAGTTGAAAGGTATAAGGCTAGGCTTGTTGCAAAGGGTTATGCTAAGGAAAGAGGCATTGATTTTGATGAGTCCTTTGCTCCTACATGCCGAATGACTATTGTTCGTAGCATCTATGCACTTGCAGCTCATCATGGTTGGAATGTATATCAGTTGGATATTAAAACTACATTTTTTTGAGTGGTGACTGGCATGAGGAAGTGTATGTTTTGCAGCCCCATGAAGGGCATGAAAACCAAGTGTGCAGATTGAAAAAGGCATTATATGGTTTGAAGCAAGCACCACGTGTTTGTTATGAAAAATACATGCCTATCTAATTGCACATGGTTTTGAGAACACTCCAACTGAGAGCATCTATATGTTAATTGTTAAAATGATTTGCTTCTGATCATTGTTATCTATGTTGATAACATGCTGCTCACTAGTCCTCATGAAAAACATATTGCTGATTTTAAGGCCCATTTGCATGCCTCATTTGAGATGCCAAATTTAGGGCATTTGCATCATTATTTGGGCATTCCATTTATGCAAGTTAATGGTGGAATAGCTTTGAGTCAAAGAAAAAATATTGACACATTATTGCACCATTTTGGCCTCGAAGATTGTAAACCTATTTCCACTCCTATGGAGATAGTTTTACGATTGAGTCTCCATGATGCTAGAGACACATTTGATGCTATTATCTATTAGTAGACTATTGGATGCTTAATTTACTTATGCATTACTCGGTCAAATATTTAGTTCTCTATCACTCATATGAGTAGGTTTATGCATTTCCCAAGTGTCAAGCATTGGAAGGCAGTTACGCGCATCTTTGGCTACATGAGAGTTACCTAGCTACTTGGATTGTTTTATCCCAAGGGGGATCACTACTGGTCTATGTCACTCTTGTGTGCACTAGTAGCTTTTGCTTCATGCTTGTTAGATCATGTATATCTTGGTTGGGTAAGAAGCAGCCTATTATGGCCACTTCTAGTTGTAAGGTTGAGTATAGGTTGGATTTCACAATGACTATTGAGTGTTTGTGGCATAGATGCCTTATGGTGGATTTGAGTGTTGGTTAGTCTTCTACACCACCAACTTCACTAGCAGCTAGAGTGCATTGGCAATTGCAAGGAACCCTCTATTCCATGCTTGCACTAAGGACATTGAGGTGCACTATAATTAAGCTTGAGAGAGGTTCTCTATTGGAGACATCAGCTTGGCATATAAGCCCGCAAAGGAGAACATTGCAGACCTTTTCACAAGGGCTTTGCATAGGGAGAACTTTGAAGCTTTGCACAAAGTTATGGGTTTACTTCCTTTTGTGGTTTGATTCCACATAGCTTGGCACTTCCTTATATATAAGGGAAAGCTTCTTGTTCACCGCATGACTCCTAGAGGGGGTTCATTGATATATTTAGGTTGTGCTCTAAGCTCCCTCTTCTTTCTTGTGTTGTTCACATGCTTCCATAGACCTCAAACTCCAACAATGGTTTAGTTAGAGTTGCTCATAAATAGCATCAGGCTTAATGTGATCTCTCTGGACCTATGTAGACATGCTCATTTGGGGATTACCTACACTTTTTTACTTTCAATGATGATGCTTCCATGCATGCACAAGTCTATGTATTGAAATACAAAGTGTGTGCATTTAAATGCTTTAAAGAGTTTTGGGTCATGTTAGAAAATATATATACATGAAAAATTGGAATGCTCCATCTTGAATAAGGTGGGGAATATATTTCTTTTCAATTTAATGCATTTCTTGATGAGCATGGGATAATATATAAACTTAATAGGTCCTATAATAAACATATAGTTGAAGAATTGTGCTTATAAATCCAGTTGATAATGATAGAATATGTGTCGCATGAATCTAGAGCTAATATAGGATAAAAAAGTAACTAAGATAAAAATTAAAGTCATTACTCAATGTTTGTCTGAAGAGAATGTTGAAATTCCTAAACAATTGGCTAAACGATACCCTACTTTACAGAAGAGAGAAAATTTTGGCCACACATTTATGGAGTAGAAAATAAAACAGATTGAAATCGGAAGAGATGACACGTTTCTATTACATGCACAAGGGAAACGTTTCTAGTTATAAAAGATCATGGAAGATATTTTATAGTTTATCATCGTATGATAGCATGCATACATCGGAAGTTTATGTCATCTATGATTATCTTTAGAGTACCACATCTTTTCATGGAGTCTTGGCCCCATATAGTTCCATGGTCTTAGTAGCTTGAGCAAATGAAATCTCTTAAGCATAAGATGCTCATGTGGACTCTTGAACCACCATTAGTTTCATATTCAAAAAGATGGCTCATAATACCTACAACTAATGGGAGTTAGGGTTCATTGAAGACCTTGAACCTATCAGTAACTTCATAGTTCAATTATAAAGGATTAGGATATATATTAGATGAGCTTTTTGAAAAATTTTTAGCCACTCTATCCATGTTATGAGTGATCTGTATTCACAATATTAACAATTTAAGCTTTATTGAGGATAGAGATAGAACAATGACGCAAATTCCTTTAGGCTTAGTTCATATGTTCACTTTTTTTTGTAAGAAGCTACAAGCTTAGTGGCACATATGATAAATGCCATGAACATGGAATTACATGACTTTATTCCAAATGTGGTTGTGCCCTTCAATGATGGTATACCAACTAAAGGGTGTGACAGAAAGTTAAAATATGAAACTTATGACTCTTCAGGATGTATCTTTGATTGCTTATGTTTTTATTTTGAAATATTTGAAGAGGTTGGCTTAGCATTGTCCATTAAAACATATTCTTTTGTTCTAAATGTACATATAATGCGATATTTGTGTGGTAAATATCGTCAAAGTTCATACCCACCTAAAGTTGATGCAATAAATAACGTTTGACAATATTGTAGTACTCTAAGCATGCATGGTGAGAAGGTTTTTAGGAGCTTTTGTTTTCATGCCATTTAGATTGCTCACTTCGATCATGTTGTTAATTTTCTCTATGATTTGAGAAGCAAAAATAGGAGTTTCATATGTGATATGACGCATAGAAAAGATATGCATAAAAGAAGTCATCTACTTATTAAACACCCTATCCTAAACAAGTTGCATTTTTCAAAAAGATGCCTATAATTTTGGATGTTGATAGTAGTACCTATGTATAGTTTGGATCCTTCATACAAACGATGATAGGGGGGAAAATATATGCACTTAGATTTGGAGTCCAAATTCTTCATAATTCCAAAAAAAAAAACAAAAATTAAACATGAATTTTGACACTTAGTTCTTTCAAAACTAACAAGGAATATTTCATTGGAGCTATTGATAGTGTGATAGTGTGATTTTTAGATGGGCATCATGTAGTGGATTTACAATTCGGTTCTACTTCACGTTTTTGGAAAATTAAATACTTTGTTGATATAGTGTCCAGAGAAAAATATGAAGACGATTCTGAGAATGTAGGAAAAATGTATATAAATTTAATAAACTTTCATCCTTATGTAATTGACTATGCGAATTTTAAAGATGATGATTGTAAAGGAAACCCACAAGATATTGGAAAATATATGACTATATTGTAGCATCTCCTATTTCCTTAATACATAATTTCAAAAACATTGAAAGAGAATCATACGATTAATTCTTAGATGATAGCTTAGTTTGGACCCATGCAAGAGGAAAAGTTTAAATAACAGAAACCATAATTGGGAAAGATATGTCCAATACAAGTTATGAAGGATATGGACGATACATTATGTAATAGATATCAAGGTTTTGTGGCTACATACTAGAATTCTAGAGAAAACTATTGGTAACCACGAGTGTATGCCAATATAAGGTATTATGTGAATATATCTACGACATTTCAATTAATTTTGTCCCTTAGACTTAAAGACCCACTACATCATATTTATCCACCTTGTATTCATTCTATGTGATTAGTTTACCTTATAGCTATTCCAAAAGGAATAGAAAATGCCTACAAGTTATATAGAATTCTGAGCAAGACAATCTAAAAAAACATATAATATGAAAATTTTACTTCAAGATGTTATCTATTGATTAGGATACATTGAGAATATAGTTGTTTATTGAAGAGAATTAGATAAAACGTATTAGAATGTGTTTGTCACTCATTAATCCTAATAGTTCTGAAGCTAACGAGAAAATAGAAAGAGGTCAGCCACCTTGTACAGAAGGAAAATACATCTTTATGAACCATCAATGATAATTCAGATGATCTACCATCGAACCTAAGCATGGGAGCACTATGGCAGCTACTATCTATGTATGTCGAGGAGAGGAGACCACCACCATTCTCTATGGGCAACTATTTGGGTGATGCCAAATATGGAGGAGGTGACCACCATCACCACATATGGAGGAGATTCTAGGGCAACCAGTTTTGTCACTACAACATATGAGGGGCATATCGATGCTGCATATACCGATGGTCACACTTGACGTCGGTATGGGCATTAGAAAATGTCACTTAGAGATATCGACGGTCAAGGGACCGCCGGTATGACCATTTTAAACGGATCGTCGGTGTGGCCCACAACCCTCAGTATATGCATCGGTATGAGCATCGGTATATGCGTCAGTATGAGTGTCGGTATAAGCATCCATAATTTTCTAGAAGTTATTGATGCGTATACTGACGCATATACCGAGGCCGAGTCTTAAACATACCGCGAACCCAAGAGCAAAACTTCACATTTTTGTGCATGTTTGAGTACTGTTTGTCTTCTGTCAAACTTGCGTGCATGATAAATTGCAACCTGCATTGTCTTGTGCACACACACACACAGATCTCTTTCTCTATTGACACACACACACTCTCTCTCAGCTTAGATCTCACATCTTGGTAAGTGCTGCGCGTACTGTTAGCACTTGTGTTTCTATATGCTTTAGGTTTTATAATTTCTCTTTTCTTTGATTTTGTAGAATTTCTTTGGCTTCTATTGTTTGGAATTGGACGATAGGCGACATACATTACCCTTTGACACCTATACACACATGCATGCTTACATACACACACATATACACACATGCATGCATACACACACATACAAATTTGCACACATGCATACATACACACACATGCATACACACATACATACACACATATATACACATATACATACATACTCACACACACACATATACACACACACATACACACACATATATACACACATATGCCCACATGCATGCATACATACACACACATATACACACATGCATACATACACACATGCATACATACACACATACATACACACACACATATACACATATATATACACACATACATACACACATGCATGCATACATACACACACATACATATATACACACATGCATGCATACATACACACACATACACATACACACACATGCATACATACACACACATGTACACATGCATATATACACACACATATATACACACATGCATACATAAACACATATACACACATGCATGTATACATACGCACACACATGTACACACATGCATACATACACACACATATGTACATACATACTCATATACTCACACATGCATACATAGACACACATACACATATACACACATGCATACATTCAGACACACACATACATAAACACATGCACATATATACACACACATAAGCTATTGTTTTAATTAAATATATATAATTAAATATATAAATTTTTTATTTTGAAGTTTTTTTCACATCAAATATATAAAAATAGGATTAGGGTTTTTAGGCTATTTTCACATACATACACATACACATATAATACATATATACATGTATATACACATGTATACAGAAATATACATATTTTAGGTCTAGATATTTAAGATTAGGGTTTTAGGGTTTAGGCATACATATAACTCAATTATATTTATATTCTGAAAAAATAAAGAGAAAAATAAGAAAAAAAATGTGAATATATAAATAAATATATATATAAATATGATTAGGGTTTTAGGATTAGGGGTTTAGATTTTTATAGGTGTTTAAGTATTTAGGTTTTAGTATCTTAGATTTAAGTCTAAGTCTTTCTGATTAGGGTTTTAGGGTTTTAATACCTACATAACATATATACACAAACACACATATACATATAGTACATACATACATGTAGATACACATGCATATAGAAATATACATATTTTAGGTTTAAATCTTTAAGATTTAGGTTTTAGGTTTTTAACACCTACATAACATATATACGCACATACACATACACATATAATACATATATACATGTAGATCCACATGCATACAAAGATATACATATTTTAGGTCTAGATCTTTAAGATTAGGGTTTTAGGGTTTAGGCATACATATAACTCAATTATATTTATATTAAGAAAAAATAAGAGGAAAATAAGAAAAAAATATGAATATATAAATAAATAAATATATAAAATATGATTAGGGTTTGAGGATTCGGGGTTTGGATTTTTATAGTTGTTTAAGTATTTAGGTTTTAGTATTTCATATTAAGTCTAAGTCTTTCTTATTAGCATTTTAGGGTTTTAATACCTACATAACATATATACAGAAACACACATATACATATAATACATACATCTAGTAGATATTTTAGGTCTAAATCTATAAGATTAGGTTTTTAGGGTTTTAACACCTACATAACATATATACACACATACACATACACATATAATACATATATACATGTAGATACACATGCATACAAAAATATACATATTTTAGGTCTAGATCTTTAAGATTAGGGTTTTAGGGTTTAGGCATACATATAACTCAATTATATTTATATTAAGAAAAAATATAGAGAAAAATAACGAAAAAAAATTGAATACATAAATAAATAAATATATAAAATATCATTAGGGTTTTAGATTTTTATACGTGTTTAAGTATTTAGGTTTTAGTATTTCAGATTTAAGTCTAAGTCTTTTTTATTAGGGTTTTAGGGTTTTAATACCTACATAACATATATACACAAACACACATATACATATAATACATACATACATGTAGATACGCATGCATATAGAAATATAGATATTTTAGGTCTAAATCTTTAAGATTAGGGTTTTAGGGTTTTAACACCTACAGAACATATATACACACATACACATACACATATAATACATATATACATGTACATACATACACATGCATACAAAAATATTCATATTTTAGGTCTAGATTTTTAAGATTAGGGCTTTAACTAAATATAAATAATTAAATATATAAAAATAGGATTACATAAGGAAAAAATTTGAATATATAAATAAATATATATATAAAACAAGATAATTATATACATAAATAAATATAAATAGAAGTAGTGATTTAAATAATTTAATTAAATATATAAAATTAAATATATGAAAATAGGATTAAGTAAGGAAAAAATATGAATATATAATTAAATATTTACATAAAATAGGATAAGTATATAGATAAATAAATATAAAAAGAACTAGTGTTTTAAATAATTTAATTAAATAATTATAATTAGATATATAAAAATAGGATTAAGTAAGGAAAAAATCTGAATATATAAATAAATAAATAAATATAAATAAATATATATATATATATAATAAGATAATTATATACATAAATAAATATAAAAAGAACTAATGTTTTAAGTAATTTAATTAAATATATATAATAAAATATATAATAATTGGATTAATTAAGAAAAAAATCTGAATATATACACATACACATACACACATACTTATACACCTATCTATATTCACATATATATACATATACACATATATATACACATGCATACATATATATACATGTTTTAGGTCTAGGTCATTTTGATTAGGGTTTTAGGGTTTTAACACCTACATAACATATATACACACACACACATACACATATAATACATATATACATGTATATACACATGTGTATAGAAATATACATAATTTAGGTCTAGATCTTTAAAATTAGGGTTTTAGGGTTTAGGCATACATATAACTCAATTAAGAGGAAACAAATCTGAATATATAGATAAAATAGGATAGTTATATAGCTTAGGGTTTTAAGTTTTTTTAGGTATTTAAGTATTTAGGTTTAGTATTTCAGGTTTAATTCTTTAAGAGAATGATTTTTAGGTTTAATAAAAAAACAAATGTTCTAAAATGTCCATGATGTACCAGATGGCTTCTTTGGATCCTGAAGAGAGAATGGCATGTCCTTGCACACAGTTCAAGTATCAAATTTATCGAAAACGAGGGATTTGTACTGCACATGTTAGAGAGTATGGATCCTTTGATAGGAGTCGACTGGAAAACCTACGCTATCATTCGCATGGTCCCCCAGGTGAGCAGATGGACCCAAATGACATTGCACCGGTAACCTCTCATGGACAAAAGAGAGCAAAAAAGGACTTAGACGTACAAGAAAGTACTAATAATATTACACAGAATGAACATATGGAAGAGATGCTTGAAGCATTTTATGAGATGGACAAAGATCATGATGGTGGAGAAGGTGTCAAGAGTTTTATGGACACAACAGAAATTCCACGATCAAAAGTCGATGAAGAATATGAAAACATGTGAAGACTAGCTCGTTTACCACTTTACAATGGAGCAAAGATATCTGTACTACGTACGTCACTCGAGATGCTCAATCTGCACTCCATTTATGGATGGTCAGATAGTAGTGTCACTGAATTGTTCAGGTATGTGGAGAACAAATTGGCTTTCATTGTTGTATCACAATAACTTTATTTACTAATATCGTTTTAATTGCCTATTGTAGGCTTCTTAAAGATCAATTTTAGCTAGAGGGCAATGACATTCCTCCAACGCGTGGAGATGCGAAAAAACTTTTACAGTCCATTGGAATGGATTATACTAAAATTCATGCTTGTCCGAATGATTGCATTCTCTTTTGGAATGAGTATGAGCATCTCCACGTATGTCCAAAGTGTGGAGCAAATAGATTTAGAGAAGACATTGTAGGTGAAGCAATCCCCGCAAAGGTTCTTTGCCACTTTCCTATCATTCCACGAATTAAGAACATGTTTAGATGCAAATCTATAGCTGAGTTAATGTCATGGCATACAAAGAGCAGGTATACAGATAATGTAATGAGAGTGCCTATTGACTCTGATGCTTGAAAGCACATAGATAGTAAGTGGCCAAAGTCTGCTAGTGAGCCTGGTCCATACGTCTAGGCCTAGGTATGGATGGAGTGAATCCATTTGGATTACGTAGTTCTTCATGGAGCACATGGCCTATATGTTTGGTCAATTATAATATCCCACCATGGTTGGCCACAAAGAAAGGTTATTTATTATTAGCTCTTATTGTACCAGGTAAGTATAAGGTAAAAAACATGGATGTATATCTTGCACCACTTGTGGAAGAACTGTGCATTTTATGGGATGGGATTAGTGTGCATGACATGTCTCAACCTATAAGAAGACGAGACGTGCACGTGCAAGGCATACTTATGTGGACAATGCATGATTGGTCTGGTTATGGTGAATGTTCAGGTTTATTGATTTTGGGTTACCATGCTTGTCCTTTATGCGGACCACGACTCGAAGCACGCTATTCCAAAGCACTACGTAAAATTGTCTATGAAGGACATCATAGATATTTGCCTAATGGACATGTTTTATGTGAAGGACAAATTGGTCGACAAGCGCAATGCCAAATGAAATCTAGCGATTGGAAACAACTTTGGGATTTAGAAAATCTAGTTGCTGGCATGAATCCGTTGTCCATTTTTCATGAACTCCCTTATTGGAGTGAATTGTTTATCAATCATTTGGTGGACCCGATGCATATTTTTAAGAATATGGGAGAGATTCTTTGGAAAACTTTGATCGGAAAGAAAGAAAGCAAAGCACAAAGGGAGGACTTAGAAGAGCAAGGTCGTATGTGAGAGTTGTGGGCAATTACTAAGCCCAACGGAACAGTATCGTTACCAAGAGCTCCTTGGGTGCTTTGCACGATGGAAGAGCAACAAGTGAAGAACACCTACTAGATGCATGAGGTGTCTAAAGACTGCTTTCACACAAAACGAGGATCTTGCAGGACTCAACTCTCATGATTGGCACAAGTTTTTACAGTTTGTGCTCCCTGTATCTCTAAAAGATTGTCTTTTAGAGTATGTACGAAGAACCATTTATAAAATTAGTTCTTTAGTGCGGTGGATATCTTCTAAAGAGATAAATAGAGATAGCATAGACAGTGCCAAACTCAATGCTATCAAGGTTGTTTGTATGGTAGAGAAATACTTTCCCATAAGTATTCTCACTATTCAACTTCATTTAGTGGTTCATGTGGTAGATGAAGTTGCAATAGCAGGAACAGTCCATAGTCGTTGGATGTTCTTCTTAGATCACTTTATGAAGACATTAAAAGGGTTTGTTTGACAGAGAGCACGTCTAGAGGGTAGCGTGGCAGAGGGATGGCTTGTACAAGAATCTCTTGTATTCATAACTGAGTTTCTACGTATGTCGGATCCCGAAATACCTCGCTTATGGAGCGATGAGAAGATGTTCGAAGGATTGCAAAGAAAAATGGATGCAGCTTGCAGAGAGAAGGCAACGAAGTTTTGCATAGTTAACTCTGAACCTATGCAGAAGTGGTTAGAAAGGTATGAGCTTGCCAAGGAAACTAACGCAAAGGAAAGAGCTCAATTTTCGAAGAAATCGTTCCACTCGATTTTTTCCTCTTCCAGATAGTCTTCGACCTCTTCCACCTTTTCCAACGAGCAGATGGCTAGATGCAGCGGTTTCACAAGCAAAGGCAGCTAGTGAAGATATCTCTGAAGAAGAAGAAGAACTCGCAAAAGGATGTGATTGGGAGTATATTGAATACGGTGCACTATGGTCTCATGGATGACACTTTCGAATCGCATGAATCGATCAAAATAGGTCTACTTTTGATAGTGGAGTGATGGTGAACTTTTTGCAAAAAAGTAGAGCGAGTGCAAGAGATGATAATGCTCTAGAAGGCGAGCTAGATTATTGTGGTGTGATTCAAGGCATCTTCAAACTATCTTTTAGAAAGTTTGATTACTTTATTTTTCATGTGAAATGGTTCAAAGTAGTCACCTCTACAAGAAACGCAACAGTGAGATGGGATAAAAGCGGCTTGCTTCAAGTTGACTCCACAAGATTATGGACAGATGAAAGGCATACATTTGTAGTTCCCGAACACTATGAGCAAGTTGTTTTTATACCAAATTCAAAAGAACTAGAGTGACTATTTGTTTTACAAGTCGCTTCACGTAGTAGAAAATTTTTTGAGAACATAGATGTAGAAGAAATTCCATCTCTAGTGAACTCGGAGATTCATTCGATAGTCAAGGAGGAAGAGATCATTGTTCGAGAAGAAGAGGTCATTGTTCGAGAAGAGAAAGCAATAGATGATGATCAGGAAGAAACAAGCATAGCAAGTGATTTAGAGATAGACATTCTCGGTGCATCGGATCTTCAAGAGGATGCTAGACTAGAGGACTTTTGAATAAAAGACTTGTACGTACTAATTTTTGTTTTTTTTTTTTTATTCTCTATATTACTTTTATTATCGCATGGTAATTATTTGAGTTCTTTTGTTACAGAGCACAATGGGAGACAGTCCTCCAGTCATTCCACATTCCATGATAGAGGAGCAGTTTTTGGAGTTCATCTCTCAGGTTCCTCCTACGTATATGGCCGTTGCATCATAGTATTGGATTGCTTGTGGTAGCACTCCTCTCGGCCTCACTCTTGGTGGCCTTACTCCTGCCAGCCTCACTCCCGCCGGTGTCACTCCCGCCAGTGTCACTCCTGTTGGTGTCACTCTTGCCATCTCCACCACGACCATCTTTTCAGCCATCTCCTACTGGGTCTACTATTAGACATGTGCATTCGACACCTCAACGCGATACATGTTCTGGCCGGTCTCGTAAACCAAGGTCACCCTTTGGAGCAAGAGGTTCTAGGATTGGATCTACAGGTAGGTTTGGAGGCGGAGGAGGCAGTTGTTGTGGAGGCAGTGCGAAAGACGTTATGTCGCCCGCTTCTACTCCTAGAATCAGTACCTCAGATGTAGGTACGCCATGCAGTACACCATGTGGAACACCACGTACACCTTGGGGTGCTCATGACCATGATGACTCCAAGAGTGACCACCAATTAGTTGGTACACTAGTTTTGGGGTGACTCCTTGATGATCCTTTATAGTGGTATCTTCTAGTGGGGCAACTCCAATTTTGGGGCACCCCCAAACTAGGCAATGATTTGATTAGATGACTCTTCAGGTGGGCGGTGCCTTGATTCGGCTAAATTCTCAAGAAAGGTTGTCCTTCCACAATAGTATAGAGAGTGATTTGGTATATGCATGCAGAGATATCTCACCTCATGTGCTAGTACATATTCTAATCATCCCAAGCATAGCGATGGGCTCACACATCTAATCAAGGTGAAGGAACGGGATTAGGAAGTGCTAGGTAATCTACTCTATGCAACAAAGCTTATTGCAATACAAGAAGGCTTAAAGGATAACGATGGTCCTATTATTAATGATGGGCCTAATGGATGACAATGGAGTCCAGGGACATGTCTTAATTTAACAAAGGAAACTACCATTTTGATGCATACTAGGCAACCACCATTTTTGTTCGGTGGTTACTTAATTGTATTTCATGATAACTAGGTCGAGTACTCTCCCTCCCTCTCCTCACAAGTAGGCGACTACCATTTTGATGCATACTGGGCGACCACCAATTCAGAGCATCATCCATTTGCTTGGGTGCCTATTACACTTATTGCATTACATGGCAACTGAGCGCTTCCCTTCGTTGGTAACATTATACTAGGCAACTACTACATATGTTCTCTGAAGTAAGGGTGACTACTACATAGAGATTTGTGGGCTCCATGATTCCTATATGGAAAATGACAGGCAAACTATATTTTGTGAGCAAAGTGTCCGAGTAAAAATAAATGTAGGGAATACCACCACCAAGCTTTGGTAGCGTCAAAAGCTAAAATTGGGGGCCTAATTGAAGTTGGCTACCAAAGCCTTAATTAGTCCACTCGTCCATCTCTTTGGCCACCATGTGTACATGTGCAGTGTCAAAAATGTGTGGATGCTCGATTGGTGGATCAAGTCAACTATCAAATCCGATGACACACGTCAGGTGCTTGGAACAATCTTAGGTGCAATGATAAAGACTCAGAGAGCGATTATTAGTAGTGCAATTGACAAACAATTCCTCATATTGATTCCAACATCATTATTAACATTCATAAATGATTTAAAAAACATTCATAAGGCATAAAACTTATAATTCCAGTTCAATAATAACTTTGACATAATTTTCCAACTCAAACACTTGATTTTCAATAGCAAAAGTCCGCAACTTCTAGTCGTCATCCTCAAAGAATATCAGTTTCTATATTCAATGCTGGAGGAATCATAGATTCACTATCACACATGGTTTCAAGTTGTCTCGTAAATTATGTAATTTGAAAGTCCTTTTCTTCAAGTTTTTGTGAATTCAAATTCCGAACGAACACTAGAGTTTTTGTGAATGAAGCTGACGTAACATGTTTGAGACCATAAGATTAAAACGTCAGCTGCGCAACATTTTTGACATCAAATCAACAAGTTTTAAGAGTCTATCTGTAGTATAGAATCTTTTTGTTTTTTTCTCAAGAAAATTGTTGAAACTAGACGTTCACTTCTTCTACAGTTAAGTTCACACAGTTCTATATCATATTGTTAGAATATATTAGCGTAATAAGGATCAAGAACTAATTTTTTAATTAGTATTTAACATAATAAATGCATATCTAAAAAACGATTTATTAAACCATGTAATGAACACATTTAGCGCACATCTCAAAAATGATTTATCCGCTTTGTCATTCTTCAACTTTTATCCTCGATTGAATCGTACGCACACATTGAACATATGAAGAGAGAGGCTTTCACATTCTTCCATAGCTCCCAGATGAGCGTCGTTAGAATCGTCTGATGCTTGCAGACATGGCGGAATCTCGATTTCTAGTGTCCATATGTCAGAAAATTATGATATTAATCTTTCAATTCTCCTCCCAGTTCATCATCTTCATCATTTGCTATGCTCTGAACAACAACGCTATACTTTTGCTTTCATTAAGTAGTATGCTCATACGTTGCTATAACAGACTATGGATAAAGAAAGCGGATCAAAAATCTTTCCGCATAGCTCCTAGCATCCGATATCTCCCTTCTGAAGATGATGGCATCACATCAATTTGGTGAAGTCAGAGAGGGCATGCTATCAGCCACAAATAATCATGATGAGTTATCATAACTTTGATTGTAGTTATCTTCAATTCTAAGTACGGATGATAGATATCGGTGTAGATATCAGTGCAAATATTGTCATACACCAGATGATGGTAAGGTGATGCTATCGATGATGGATGATTCAGAGGATTGTTCTTCATCATTGATAGTTGCTACTCATCTTCAACACATCAGCACATCAGGGATAATGGTAGTGTTCAAGATAACGAAGAAAAAAAAAATTCTTAGTATGATGTTGATCCGCTGTCGATAAGGAGTAGCCACTCAGTTGGTGGATCAAGTCAACCGCCAAATCCAATGGCGCACGTGGCATGCTTGGAGCAAACTCAAATGAATCATAAAAAACTTGACGAAAGGATTAATAGTAATTCCAAATAGCTCTAATTACTTGTGCATAAAGCTCAAATTGTTTTCCAATACTTGAGGAACATGAAAGTGTGCATTTGATTATGGAAGAAAAGTGTGATTTTCTAGGAGCTAATGCCCTATTCTAAGCTATGACCATAAGGTTGTGCAGCTCAAAATCTGGATAGACAATATTCATAAGATGCTGACACTAGAGTTTCACTAATAATACGGTCTTTGATAAATTCCTCTTCTTCTACTTCTTTATTAGCTTCATTCTCTTTAGGTTGAGTGGTAGTGTTAATAGGTGGTGGTAATAAAACCTCTATAATGAAAGATGTAGAAGTTGCATTTTCATTCACAGACTCACTATGCACAGACACATTCCTAGAGTGAGTACTCCTAGAGTCATTCAAAGGCTTAGTAGACATAAAAAATATAGAATTATGAAAATTACCAATTGATTAAAATTGTTTTCTTGATAATGCTAAAGACTTTTTGAGTAATAAATTTGCTATTTTTATTCAAAACTTTAATAGATCCTATATAGATATTTTGATGCAAAAGACTAATACAAAATTAAGCTTTAAAATTGGATTGGAATGTTGTGTTGGAGCAAATTCCGAGCCTTCACACTTGGCTAGGCATTGAAAGAAGCTATCGATAATTTTTTGAAGAACCACATGAACCACTACTTATGGTTTTCACCATTAACTTTTGTAAAAGTCACTTGACCTAGAAGAATCTTGTAAGGCCACTAAACTTGTGGAGTTAGAAGAACCTTATGGTACGAGTTTTCTCATGAGAGAATATCTCCTCATTTAGAGCAAGAACTTTTAAGTGGAGTTCTATTTGAATTTCAAATTCATTAAATTGGACAAGAGTCACTATAAAAGTAGGTTGAAGTCTCGCGGCCATTCAGTGCCCATTACTGAGCATATAGTTGATCATTTGATGTAGTTGAGATGCTTACACTATATCCTACTCCTTTCACCATCATTAGGTATCATATTCATTGCAATGATCATCTATAACATTGTTACATAATACAGTACATTGTTGATAACATCTATCTTAATCTCTATCATGTTCGCTCAGAATAGTATACTTTGAATGCTCAGATGCCATTCATTTCTCCATCATGTTCAACGATCTATAGATTGTTGGAAATAGCTCAAAGTCAACTACAAGTTTTCAAAGTTTGAGAAAGTTTCATTGAGCCAATTGGTAGAAAATCATCTTGAAGTGGTCAGTGGTCATTCTCTGTAGAGTTCCTAAAATATCGGGGGTAAGCTTGTACTTGCTAAAGACATTGCTTAGTGTGTGGTCTATGATTTTAAGGATTCTACTTGGAATCATTAGCTCGCTAAAGTAATTAGATACCCTGAAAAGGATTTCTTCTAATTGCTACTGCACTATGAGTACAGAGCAAAACATCGAGCAGGTGTCAAGACTAAAATAGAAACTTTCTGGTCACAAGCTAGTTGCAAACTTATGTGTTTTGATCTAAGTGTTTAAAGCATCATCTCCAAAGTACATATGCACTTATTTAGTGTCACTCAAAAGATAAAGGGGCCTACAACACAACTCTAAAAGCAAAGAGGACAGCTACAAAGCAGGGATTAGCAATACCAACTCCTTTCTTGAGGTGTCCTGATAAAGTGGACAGGGACAATTACCAAGCATGGTCCTTGAGAATAAAGACATACTTGCAAGGAAGGAGTCTCTATGGGTACATATCAAGAGATGAGGAGATGCCCATTTTCAGGAGCAAAGGACAACCTACAAGAGAGGAGCTTGAAAGAATCAACTCATTGTGTGCCAAAGATGCATTAGCAACATCATACTTACTTAAATCTATCTCTGACTTCCTTCTTCCATGCATTAGGAACTATAAAACATCCCAAGAGACTTGGGATACATTTTCTTCATACTTTTCTTCTAATACAAGAGCAAGAAAGAATCAATTCTGGATTGAGTTTACCACTCAAAGGAAGCAACCCAAGAAAAGTGTTTCAGAATATGTGACGAAAGTCAAGGATGTGTCTAACCAATTGGCAAGCATAGGAGAGGAGATTGAAGAGGAGCAGATTGTGAGACAAGTGATCAATGGCATCAAGGCAGATGACAAATGGGAAAGCTTCACAACTGCCATGGACTTATACGTGGACATGTAGATTCCAGATCTTACCACACTCATGGGGCAACTATTTACCCTTGGAGCCAAGCTCAACAGAAATGGAGAACCATCAAGAGTTAATAACTCTTCTGCCCTATACATAGATAAAGGCAAGATTGAAGAGAAACGGAAAAGCAAAAAGATTGAAGATGAAGGTACTACTTCTCAAGCTAACTATGTAGGGAGATGTAAGGACTTAAAAGGTAGGGGGAGACCTTTCAACTCTTCCCCATGCAACATATGTGGATTTTCTAATCACACTAGAGATGAGTGCTATATGAACTATAAAAATTAGAGAGGAAGAGGATATGAAAGAGGTGGATACTCATAATCAAGAATAACATTCAATCATACTCAATACTACAACAATAACTACAAAAACAACTACAAAAATAACTACGAAGGAGGCTACAAATCAAGAAAAGACTACAAAAATTACATAGAGGATCAAGAGGATTCCTTTCTAATTATGAATATGACCTCAAAGCAAGGTATGAATGATGAACACCTCTTCTATATTGACTCAGGTTGTTCAAACCATGTAGCAAGCAACATAGCTCTTCTCTCCGACCTTGAGGAACTTAAGGGAAAGCACCAACTACAAACAGGTGATGACCCCAAGCATCCAGTGGTCAAGGTAGGAAATGTTAAAACCTATGATGGGAATAGAAATCTATTGAGTAGGGTTCTTCATGTACCTACAATCACCAAGAATGTGATGAGTGTTGGACAGATTGTGGAAAAGGGTTTGCAGGTTAGATTCAAAAAATATGGAGCATTTATGGAGGATCATAAACATGGATTCAAGAGAATTGCCAAGGGAGAAAAGGCAAGTAGATTATTCACATTTGAACTTGAAGATACAAGGAACATCTCACTTTATAATTACAAGGATCAAACATTATCAGAGCTTGAGATTTCGCATAAAAGAATAGGGCATATTGGTGAGAGAACTTTAAAGCAACTATGTAGAGATCAATGTGTGCTTGGGATACCTAATGTATCCAAGCAACACACGACCTATAAATGTGGTGCATGTGACCTTGGAAAATCTCAGAGGTTACCCTTCTCAAAGAAAGGATATATGCATGAGGATTACTTGGAGCTTGTCCACACAGATGTGTGGGGACCAAGCAAGGACCCTTCATTTTTGGATCAAGCTATTATGTGTCTCTCATTGATGATTTTAGTAGGTGGACTATCTTGTACTTTATGAAGCACAAAGATGAACCATTCAGTTTCTTTAAAAAGTATCTTGCACTTGTGGAAAATCAAATAGGAAGAAGACTAAAAAAACTAAGGTCAAATGGATGGGGTAAGTACTTCTCAAATGAATTTGATGCATTCTTGCAGGATAAAGGAATTATAAGGGAAATTACAACAAGGGTATGCAAAATGGGGTGGCAAAAAGAAGAAATAGGTTGATTGTTGAGACAACTAGTTCAATGCTAAATGACAAAAGGTTACCTAATTATTTATGGGTAGAGAGTATATCTACTGCCACTTATCTTATTTACATGTTGCCATCCAAATAACTTGATGGGATGGCCCCATATGAAGCATGGCATGGTAGGAGACCATTACTTGATCATTGCAGGATCTTTGGATGTTTTTCTTATGTGCATATCCCATCTCAAATCAAAGGTAAGCTAAATCCTTAGGCAAAAAAGTGCAACTTCATAGGGTATGATTTAAATCAGAAGGGATACATGTTTTGTAATCCATCCAACAAGGGTTTTATGCTGTGTTTGATGAGAATTATTCTTGGTTTGAAAGTGAATGCAGGAAGGTTAAGTTGCCATATGACCTTGAAGAGGAGTTTCCAAGCCTCACCGAGGAGGCGCCAAGCCAAATTGAAGAATTCAAATCAAATGATGAGGACATCATCAACCTAGAATAATTCAAGGCATGGAAATCTAAGGGCAAAGTGAAGATGAAAAGGTTGGAAGACATACCTGAATCATCCAATCAAGCAATAAGAAGATCACAAAGGGAGAGCAAGAAGCCAATCACATATGGGTATGACACTTCCTTAGTTACCAAGCATTCTATTTATCTTGCTAAAGGTTTATCATTTGAAGAACCTAAATCATATGAAGAGGCAAAGACAAAGGCAGAATGGAAGGAAGCTATGGATGAAGAAATAGAAGCAATCAAGGAAAATGATGCTTGGGAGCTAGTGCCAATGAAGGAATCAATGAAGTTAATTGGTTCTATATGGACTTACAAATTCAAGACAAACTCAGATGGATCCATAAACAGGTATAAAGCTAGACTTTTGGCTAAGGTTTTTGCACAAACCCAAGGAGTTGATTATGAAGAGACTTTGTCACCTGTGGCCAAAATGCCAAGGTATTGGTAAGTGTGGCTGCATCAAGGAATTGGAATATGTACTAATTGGATGTAAAAACTGCTTTTCTTAATGGCTGGATTTCAGAGGAGGTTTACATGGGTCAACCTCCGGGCTATGAGGATCCAAGCAAGGTACATTGTGTGTGTAAACTAGAAAAAGCTCTTTATGGATTGAAATAGGCACCTAGAGCATGGAACCATAGGTTGACTACATAGGTTCAAGATGAACGATTCATCATGATCAAAGAAGATACTTCTCTGTTGGTCAAGAGAATCCATTTAGAGGTGATATATGTATGTGTGTATGTTGATGATATTATACTTAATGGTAGTGATGCCAATGGCATCAAACAGATCAAACACCTAATGATGCAGGAGTTCAAAATGAGTGATCTAGGATCACTAAAATATTTTCTTGGACTTGAATTGGTCTATACACATTCTAGAATTTACATCACTCAAAGAAAGTATGTAGGACATGTTGAAGAAGTTCCAGTTGGAGAATGCCAAGATAGCTAGCATTCCTATGGAGTTAAACCAAAAGTTAAGTGCTCATGAAGGTGATTTGCTTGAAGACATTGCAGGATATCAAAGCATAGTAGGAAGCCTAAACTATGCCACATTGACAAAGATTGATATTGCTTATGGAGAAAGTTTCTTAAGTCAATTCATGCACAAACCTAGAGCACCTCACTTGGAATCTCCCAAAACGATTTTGAAGTATCTCAAGGGTACTCAAAATCAAGGTTTATACTTTCCGTATATGTTAGATTTGGACATTAAGTTATATTTAGATGCAGATTGGGTAGGTTGTAAGGATGATAAGAGAGCACCTCAGGTTATCTTTGTTTTGTAGGTGATAAGCCCATTTCAGGATCTTCCGAAAAGCAACCTACTGTTGCTTTATCTTCAATAGAGGCTGAATATAGAGGATTAGCCAATGCTACTCAAGAAGCCAGATGGATGTGATATTCAGATTTGGGACTTCATTCTAACTCACTAATGATTTTTGGGGACAATACAAGCTCTTTACATCATGTAGCAAATGCTATCTATCATGCAAGAACCAAGCATATAGAGGTTCACTATCATTATGTGAGAGAGAAGCTATTAAGCAAGGAGATTCAACTGGCATATGTATCAACTAATATGCAATGTGCAGACTTATTGACCAAAGCACTTGATGGTACTAAACTTTGCAAGTTTAAAGCTATGATTGAATTGTAGGACATTCAAGAGGATTGATGAAGAAGAGCAAGCCAAGATGTTTGGCTTGAGGTGGAGCTATTGGAGCAAATTCCAAGCCTTCACACTTGGCTAGGCATTGAAAGAAGTTATGTGAAATTGTTTGAAGAACTACATGAACCACAGCTTTTCACCATTAACCTTTGTAAAAGTCACTTGACTTAGAAGAATCTTGTAAATCCAACAATCTCGTGGAGTTAGGAGAACCTTATGGTACATGTTTTCTCATGAGAGAGTATCTCCTCATTTCGAGGAAGGACTTTTAGGTGGAGTCCTATTTGAATTTCAAATTCAAATTGGACAAGAGTCACTATAAAAGTAGCTTGAAGTCTCACAGGCACTATGTGCCCATTTTCGAGCATATAATTGATCATTTGATGTGGTTGAGAGGCTTACATTATAGCCTACTTCTTTAACCATCATTGGGCATCGTATTCATGCCAATGATCATGTATAACATCGTTACATAATACATTACAGTATTGATTACATCTATCTTCATCTTTTTCATGTTCACTTAGAATAGTATACTTTGAATGCTCATATCCCATTCATTCCTTCCATCATTTTCAAAGCTCTGTAGCTTGTTGGAACTAGCTCATAGGCAACTACAAGCTATCAAAGTTTGAAGAAGTTTAATTTAGTGAATTGGGAGAAAAGCATCTCGGAGTGGTGTTGGCAATAGTCAGGGCATGTCAAGACAAGGGAGCCGACATAAGGATTCAGAGCAAAGAGAAGGGCCAAGTAGGCAAAGTAGTCAATGGAGATCTGGCAAATAGGCCCTATCATTTTTCACGAAGCAATATTTCCCAAATAGTTATCTTAGTCACTTCACAGCATTATAAATACCAGTTTTGATTATTTCTACTCCATTTTGTGCAAGGGGAGGAGTCCTCGAGCTTGAGGAGTATAAGTTGTATTTATGTACCGAACTTCATAATTTTCAGAGCTCGTTTGAGCCTCCAAAATAGTTTTAGAACCTAATTTTTAACTAGGCCAGACACTAGGTTTGGACAAGACCAAAGCTAGTTAAAAACTATAAAAAGAGCTAGAGAGCTCATTCTTTAGGGTACTTGTGGTAGATTTGAACTTGTATGAGAACTCTTTTGTAATAGAATTTACTCCATTGTCTCTCTCTTTGTTCTTGCCTTGTGTGCACGTGTGTGTGTATGTGTGCATGTTTGTGTGCTTCTCACTCACACACTTGTGCCATCACTTGTTTGAGGTCTTCATACCATCCTCACGTCTTCCTGGATTGACATTAAAGGAGGTGCTACTCATCACTAAGCTACACCAAATTTTGGTGGTGTTGCCAGGGATCGAGCTTTGAGGACAAGCATGTGATGGTAAAACGTAGAGTTGTGACATTGGCATTATAGGTAATTTCTTTACTTTTCCTTATTTTTCTCTTTCTTACTTCACCATCATCATCCTCACCATCTCCCACCTCCATCTCCATCATCCTGAAAATTTTATATTTTTGGTCATATTATCTTCCCCCTTCCATTCCCCTCATTTCACTTGTGGGAGAGAGTGATTTGTGTGTGTTGTTTTTGTATGTTTCTTGATTGTTCTTGCAGGTTCGACAGACCATGATGGACTACCACGTAGGACTCAGTCAATCATGATTGACATCGTCGATTGCGATCGATTGAAATTTCATTATTGACATATCAATCGTGATGGATAGACCCCACGATCGAGTCTGTCCATCACGATTGACACCGTCAATCACGAATGACATGTCGATCACGACTGACAGGCCCCAATGGACACCTCTGTCAATCACGATTGATAGACTTGTCAATCGCGATTGATAGGCATTTTCGGCTAAATTTTTAGGGGTTTCTATTTCAAAGTTTCACGTAATTGTGGGCACAGAAATCAAAGCACTTAAGAGCATTGTGAGGCCTCTACACAAGTAATTTGAGAAAGATCCTGTTTGTCTGCCAGCCTGTTTGAACCTTGTTTTAACCCTAGAACTGTGAATAGTCATAACTTCCTCATACGGAATCCGTTTGGAGTGATCTTAGGCTCATTGGAAAGCTCGAGTATAGATAAAGTATTTTGAAGTTGATCATACCCAGGGGTAGGAAAACTGAGGGGTCTTTAGGCTTGTTGTCCATAAAGCCAAGGGCAATTTGTTCTATGAGTTACATGAAGAAAATTGGTCTGTTGTGTTGATTGAATTTAACTCTTGGGCTAACTTTGGATCTTTTACAGGTCCACTAAGAGCATCGAAAGGCATTCAAGGCAAGAGTGAGTGCAAGCTTGAGAACGGGGTTCTTGAGCACCAAGGAGCAAGGCTAAGCAAGTGAGGTTGGATCATTCTCAACTCCCTTTGTTAATTCCTAGCTTAGGCTAAGAATGCATAGCATTGGAAGTAAGTTAGGGCAATGATAGGCACGAGAAAAGTTGAAGACTATCTAAGTAATCAAGTTCAAGCCAAGAGATAACCTGTGCATGCGATGATAACCTTAAAGGAAAAAGAACTAATTCTCTTGCGATCAACTTCAAGTGCAAAAATTCACTCAAGTATTCTTGATGACGCCAAAACAGACAAGACCATAAACATGATAACAAAATCTAAAGAATCCAGTGGTTGATAAGAGAGAATCAGCAACGAGGTTGTACCTTGGGTATAAAAAGTTAGGATTGTTCACTCAAGCATATGAACCTTAGATCGGGGTGACACCTAGGGAGGGATAGAGAAAGCCTTAGGTCCTCACAGGCAAGTGTCACTCACACTGCTAGATCTTGGGCCCAATAGTTGAGTGCTTATCTGCACTACCCTAACTCTGAAACTAGCGAATCAGAGATGTCTCAAAGTATGGAGCGACCCACAAGAAGTTCGGGCGTGGCTTACTTGCAAAAGGTTGAAGGTCCTTACAGGACTCAACTAGAATACCTTAGGACCAAACGATTAGGTGCTTGCATCTATGAGGATGGACTAAGAAGATCCGTGGTCGAAATTAAAATCCCAGATTAACCCATTGGACTCGAACATCTAACAGTCAAGTTTGAAAATGGTGCATATTTAGATAAAGAAGGGACAATATATGTAGTCACCAACCAACCAGATCGAACAAATGGATTTGGTAATGTGATTCCAGAGGCAAAAATAGGTGACATAGAGCAAGGGAACTTAGGAAGAGAGCCTAGAACTCCCTGAGGCAAATCAATCTTGACTAGAATCATCACTCGAGATGGGTCCCCCAAGACAATAAGAGCATAGACGTGATCTTAAATTAAAAGATTGATGATGCCTTTTGGAGGCATAAGCCTGACCAGCCTAATGAAATAGGAATGTTCACAATTTATGACTTCAAAGATCCTAATAGTCCAGGCAAAGTGACCTATTTAGATAATACTTTAGAGAGGATCTTTGTGGTCTCAGAACATGGTAGGCATGCCTACACTTGGAAGGCTCAAAGGGACAGGAGTAGAGATAGGCCCAAAGTGAGCTTTGCTAACCCATTGGGAATAGAAAGAACAAGAATAGAGATGGATAGAGTGGAAATTGAGAGACCTAGAGACCCAAGGAACCAAATAAATGTTGATGATTCTCCTTTGCAAAGGCCTAGAGAACACACTAGGACCTTACTAGATACCCATATGATCATGTGGCCAAGTTTAGGCAAGTCTTGAGAGCTAAAAAAGTTGAGGACCTATTCACGCAGTACAATGCGTTTGGTCCAACCCTTAGGAACATATCCCTTACATGGTTTCAACCATTGCATGAGAGATAGTTTGCGAACATAGACCAACTTCTAGAGGCATTCATTACTGAATTCTCTAAGAGCGGTATATGCCATAACACCTCCTTAGTGATTCACAGCTTCAAGCAGACACCTCAAGAGACCGTTAGACTTGTAGGAAGAAGGTTTAGGCAATACCTAGAGAGATGTCCTATTCTTGAATTAACCACACCAGCCAATCAAGTGGCTTTATTCTTGGATGGATTGCTAAGTACCAAATTGACATCATATGTGTACTTGAAGGACACTAGGACCATAAAAGAGTGTGTACGCATGTGCATCGATATTGAGAATAACCTAAGGGAGGAATTGGAACTTTCAAAAATCTATAGAGATTTAGATAGCTCTACTAGCCTTAACTCAAGTCCATCCACATCTATTAAGGAACTTGCGGAGAAAGTAGATTAGAAGTTAGGAGTCTCAAGCAAATGGATACCAAGGTTTTCCCTAGTGAAAAGATGCTATACTTGTGGAGGCGACCATATGGCAAATGTATGTCCCATTATGGCTCAACCCCAAGTGAAACCTAGCAGCCAATACTGCACCATAGAATGGAGATACACTAATCACACCATGCAAGATTGCCCATACAATAAGCAAGCAGTTAGGAAAACTTACCATTAGGCATACCCACAAAAAGGAAGATAGGAGAACCAATACCCACCACCACAGTATGGTAGACCCCACTAACCCTATCAATCACCCTATCAAGGGCAGCAGAGACCTCAACTAGTTCTAGCGTAGCAACCCCCTACTCAAGCCAATGTGATTCCAATGAAGTACGCAGCTGCAGAAGAGAATCTGGATAGATCCATAGTGCCAGTAACACCATTGCTTTTAGAAAGTGACCCTAGTGATCATAGTTTTGACTCTAGTCACATTGAAAGTCCAAAGGCTTACTATATGCAGTCACATGAGCATAATAAGTCATATTACTATGAAGATCCGAGTGAACCTAGTTGGGAGCCAAAGTATGCAAACGTCATGTACACCAATCCTAACTCTAGACCTCAACCTAGGTAGGTAAGACCCCCATTCCCTAGAAAACCGTGCTATCGATGTCAAGAAGATCACCTCACTCGTGATTGCCCTCTGCCTGCACCTACACAAACCCAATCTGTGACAATTCAAGGTTTTTGTCTCGATTGTGGGAAAGAACACCTCTTGCAAGATTGCCCTAAGAACTCCAATAATTTACCAAAAATCACCCTTATCAACGTTATTGGGTTAGTAGTAGACTCTATAGAAGTGTAACTTTCTCTACGCCAGTACAAGTGGTCACTAGAGCCCATGCTTTGCAACAAAACCAAGGGTCAGGCTAGGAAAAGAGTTCCAAGGTTAGTGAAACTGAAAGCATAACTAAGAAAGAACTAGAGCTTGGAAGGATAGTCGTGAGAGAATGAAAAGGCAATGGGCAAAGAAGATGAGTGAACTTGAGGAAATTCTAAGAGAAAGGAGAGCCAAGATAATTGAACTCACATCTCAAACTCCCTCTCACACTACTCCACCACCACCATTCCAACCTCCCTCCAATCCACCACCTTCCAACCCGCCTCACACAGTCCCACCACCCCTTGGAGTAGGATTAGTCCTAGCAGATCCCACTCACAAGGACCATGATGCTTAAGACATATCAGTCCAGAATCCAAGAAGGGCCTAACGTAACGGATCATGAAAAGTGTTACCTTAGAGCGGAACTAGAGCTTGAACAAACTAAAATTTGTGCCAAGATGGTAGAATTGGCGCAAACCATGTTTGAAGCCAGTCCCCTCTTTAACTTCTCTAGTTCAGCTAAGACGCAGTTGTAGTTTGATGGATTGCTAGAAAGATTGGAGAGGCTAATTGCACAATAAAAAAAAAAACGCCACTCAAAGTAAGCACAAGGCAAGTGAAAGAATAAGCCTTCCTCCCAAGGAAGCTTATGTGTCTAACTCCACAGAACCAAACACATCTTCTTCTATGAATCCATACTCACGAGAATTCCTATGAGAGATTCAAGAAGAGAAGTGGGCTAAAGAGAGTGAAGTTCCTTCTCCCATTGAACTTGTGGATGACTTGGATGATCAATTCCCACAAGACATACCTTCCATTTATGGAGAGCAAGATAGTACTCAATCTCATGAGTGATTATACTTCGATTCTAAATCCTTACTGGAATTACCCCATTTCACTGGCCCATGGGAAGCTAAGTCTACTTATATGAGGACACCCACGATCATGGTAAGAAACAAAGACTCAGTCATACCTAGGAACACAGAGGTAGTGAAAAACACTATAGTGAAGTGCAATCTCACCTTGGAAGAGCTTCTCAAGGTTAGGCCAGAACTATGGAAACATGTAGCCAACCAAGTGCCTGAAATAAATAAACCTTGTTCCCAAGTAGGCTTGCATAGAACGGTGCCAGAAATACCTTTGGACAAGATAGGAGACATGAGTGAAGGGGAAGAAGGAAACACCTATCTTCCAATTACCCATCAAGGTTACACCACAAAGGCAATTCTAGACTTAGGCGCAGGAGTTGCAATTGCTACCACTTCCCTATGGAAGCGTTGGGGCAAGCCAGCACTCAGGCCAATGAGAATGAAATTGCAGATGGCTAATGGTCACATTGAGAGGACCTTAGGACTACTAGAAGGAATAACTCTCACTACATGTGGTGTAGAGTTTGAACATACTTTTGCTATATGTGACTTTAGCAAAAACCATGCCTATTAGATGATTTTGGGAAGGCCATTTATGCAGCGGTTGCAAGTGGTATAGGATTGGGGAACCAATTCCTTATATTTGCAACAGTTAGGTGTCACGAACAAAGTTAATCTCAAGGATTATTCTCATAGAGATGTACCCCCCATCCAATGGAATCCCATCCATAGAGCCAAGGATGATACTGAGTCAGTGCATTCCTTAGGGTTAGGATCCTCATGGATGCATGGACACCCACTTATGGATGTGAAAAGTAGCCATAGAAGAAGGGGAAAGAGAAAAAGCGAGAGGTAGGTGCGAAGGAAACTCATAGATCAATTCAAGACCCAGCCTCTACACACGTAGTATTTCCTGATGAAGAATTTGAACCTCGTGGTTGGGCAGAGATCTTAGCAACCATGGATGTAGCCATCAATGAAGAACAATGGACACCACACTCTCATGAGGATGGCTATGACATTTTAGTCTTCTCAATAGATCCAATCATGTGTGATTTGGCTATTGAAGAATGTGAACCTAGAACTGATGCATTTGAGGATGCAAGTGGCTCTGATCTAGAGTCAATCATTATGGACCCACCTTTTGCATCAGATGAGGAATATTTCTATGAAGTAGAAGTTCACCCTAAGAGACATGAATAGCTTACAAATGATGTGAGGTTAACCACGCAAGTGACACCTAAGAATGAAGGAAAGAAGAGGAAGAAGAGAGAAGTCACACCAGAGGAGGAAGAATCCTTGTTTGACGTCCCAGAAAACGTCAAAAAGTATGAGATAAATGATAGGAGAGTCATGATAAGAATTCCAAAACGTGATGCACAAGCAGGAGAGGCCTATGATAACAAGGAAACCACCAAGCAAATTGTTGTAGCAATAGAGGAAGGAGAGGAAAAATGCACGTACATAGGACATGACTTGATGGAAGAAGAAGAGCAAGAGTTGATAACCTTGCTAAGAGAATAAAGAGATGTATTTGCTTGGAGTTAGAAGGACTTGAAAGGTGTAGACCTTGACATATGCTCACACACGATTCCCATGACCTCACGCGCCAAACCCTCTAAGCAACAGCCATACACATATAATGATAACTATGCTGCTAGGATCAAAGAGGAGATAGATAGACTGGTGGAATCTTGATTCATCTATGAAATTGAGCACACTGAATGGGTATCCCCCATTGTAGTGGAGCCCAAGAAGAATGGAAAGTTATGTGTATGCATGAACTTGAAGAAGGTTAATGCAGCCACAGTTCGAGATAACTATCCGCTTCCTATCACTAAGCATCTATTAGAAAGGGTAGTAGGTAAGGAAGTGTACAGCTTCCTTGATGGATTCTCTAGCTACAATCAGGTAGCCATTGCTCCAGAAGATCAACATCAGATGGCTTTTGCCACAAAGTGGGGCATATTTGCTTTTCAGTAATGCCATTTGGTCTCACCAACGCACCTACTACCTTTTAGAGGCTAATGTGCCACATGTTTAAGGAATTTTTGAGGAAGAGTTTGAAAGTCTATGTTGATGATCTTTGTGCTCATTCCAACATTACACAGACCCATATACCTGAACTCACGCAAATCTTTGACAAATGTAGAGAATATCCAGTCTGCTTGAACCCAGAAAAGTGTGTTTTCATGGTCAGGCAAGGCAAGATTATAGGACACATAGTGTCAAAGAATGGCATATCCACGGATAAGGAGAAAGTGAGAACTATTGTAGAGCTACCTAGGCCAAAGGATGTCAAGGTGGTACAGGCTTTCATGGGGCATTGTGGCTATTATCGCCGATTCATTCATATGTATGTCGTCATTGCAAAGCATCTGTATGCTCTTTTGACTAACTTTGAGAGGAGGGATGAGTGTGAGAATTCTTTCAATGAGCTTAAACGGCCATTATGTTCAGCACCAATCTTGACCACACCAGATTGGAATAATCCCTTTCATGTTCATGTGAATGCATCCAATTATGCCATTGGATGTGTACTTGCACAATCTATTGGTGAAGGTAATATGGGTCTTCCAATTGCCTACGGTAGTAGACAACTGAATGCAGCTGAATGAGACTATATGACCACGGAACAAGAAGGATTAGGCATGGTATATGCAGTTAAAAAGTTTAGAAACTATTTGCTTGCAAATAAGTTTAAATTTTTTACTCATCATCAAGCACTGTTGTACTTGGTAAACAAGCCATGCAACACAGGCAGATTAGTAAGATGGTTTCTCTTACTAATGGAATATGACTTTGATGTTGTGGTGAGGGAAGGCATGACTCATTTGAGAGCACAACATCTCTTTAGGCTCACATCTAGAGAGGCCACACAAAGAGTATCAGATGACCTTCCTGATGCTTACTTGTTTAATTTGGAAGTTGTACCTCAGTGGGCTCAGACATTAGTGCCAGTATTAACATACGGACCTAACCAGGCAATAATAAACACTCAAGATAACAAGGTATTAAAAGCTCATGAGTACCATATCATGGCAGGGAGTATGTACAAACATACAGATCAAGGAATATTAGCTTGTTGTGTGGAAGAGGACGAGTACGCAAAGTGGTTGCATTTAGCACATGTGGGTGCATTAGAGCAATACTACTCGAGGCAAAGAACTTTACAGACACTAAGGAGACTCAGAGTGCACTAGCCAACTATGGAAGCAGATGTCCAGAAGTTGTGTAAGGAATGCCCAATCTATTGTATTAGACCACCTGTGGAGCATGCTACACTATACCAAATGTCTCCAATACCAGATTGGAGTGAACCATTGGCTACCTTCCTGAGGAGGAAAACATTCCCTCAAGATATGACCCTGGCTAGGTAGAGAAGCTTACAACAAGAAGCTTTAGACTATACTCTCATTGGTGATAATCTATACAAGCATGGAAAAGATGGATATCTAAGACTATGTGTTCATGAGAGCGAATATCTTAAGATCTTGGAAACGGCTCACCAAGGTGTAGCAGGAGGACACTTTGGTCCAGACTGGGTGATTAAGGCGATCCTATTTGCAGTATTGTGGTGGCCAACCCTTCACATGGATGCACATACCTATGTGAAGCGGTGTGACATTTGTCAGCAAACTCAATTTACCATACGAAAAGATGAGATGCCTTTGAAACCTATGATGGGTGGATGAGCATTCTCTAAGTGGGGAATAGACTTTGTCAGTCCTATTAATCCCCCAGCTAAGAGTTCCCATGCGCAGTATATCATTTTTTCCACTGATTATCTGACTAAATGGGTAGAAGTGAAAGCCACAACAAAGAACGATGCTCAAACGACACCTAAGTTCTTATTTGAGAATGTGTTCACAAGATACGGGCTACCTATAGAGATGGTAAGTGATAGAGGCACTGACTTCTTGAATGAAGTCATTGAAAATCTTCTTCAAGAGTTCTTCACAACAACACATAAGGGGCATACCGATGCTGCATATACCGACGGTCATAGTCGACGTCGGTATAGCCCTCGGAAAATCTCACTAAGAGATACCGACGGTCAAGTGACCGTCGGTATGACCGTTTTAAACGGATCGTCGGTGTGGCCTGCAGCCGCCGGTATAGGCGTCAGTATAGGCGTCGGTATATGCGTCGGTATGAGCATCGGTATAAGCGTCGGTAATTTATTGGCAACTACGGACGCATATACCGACATCCATACTGGCGCCTGTACCGGCGACGAATTTTTAAACATACCGCGAACCCGAGAGAAAAACTTCACATTTCTGCACTTGTTTGAGTACTGTCGATCTACTATCAAACTTGCACACGCGAACCTGCATTGTCTTGTGCACACACACACACACACGGATCTCTCTCTCTACACACACACACACACTCTCTCTCGGCTTAGCTCTCACATCTTGGTAAGTGCTACGCGTACTGTTAGCATTTGTGTTTCTCTATGCTTTAGGGTTTCTAATTTCTCTTTTCGTTGATTTTGCAGAAGTTCGTTGGCATCGATTGTTTGGAATTGGACGAGAGACGACCTACATTACGCTTTGACGACAACAATTCAAAGAGAGACATACTTGTAAGTGATTCTTTTATTCGCTATTGATAGAGAGAGAAGGAGAGAGAGAGAGAGAGAGAGAGAGAAGAGAAAGGAAGATACACATTAATTTACACATGCATACATACACACATACATGTACACACATGCATGCTTACATACACACACCTATACACACATGCATGCTTACATACACACACCTATACACACATGCATGCTTACATACACACACACATATACACATATGCATGCATACACACACACATAAATTTACACACATGCATACATACACACACATGCATACACACATACATACACACACATATATATACATATGCATACATACACATACACACACACACATATACACACATACATACACACACGCATATATACACACATATACACACATGCATGCATACATACAAACACATATACCGGCATGCATGCATACACACATATATACACACATGCATACATACACACATATACACACATGCATGTATACATACACACACATGTATACGCATACATACACATACACACACATACACATACATGCATGCATACATACACACACGTACACACACATGCACACACATGCATGCCTGCATACACACACATACACATACACACACATGTATACACATGTATACATACACACACACATGTACACATGCATACATACACACAAATATATACACACATATAATCCTATTTTTATTTTGAAGTTTTTGTTTTACATCAAATATATAAAAATAGGATTAGGGTTTTAGGGTTAAATATTTAAGATTAGAGTTTTAGGGTTTTAAATAGGATTAGGGTTTTAGGGTTAAATATTTAAGATTAGCGTTTTAGGGTTTTAGGTCTAGATATTTAAGATTAAGGTTTTAGGGTTTAGTATTTCAGATTTAAGTCTAAGTCTTTCTGATTAAGGTTTTAGGATTTTAATACGTAGATAACATATATACACAAACACACATATGCATATAATACACACATACATGTAGATACACATGCATAGAAAAATATACATATTTTAGATTTAAATCTTTAAGATTAGGGTTTTAGGGTTATAACACCTACATAACATATATGCACATGTACACATACACATATAATACATATATACATGTATATACACATGTATACAGAAATATACATATTTTAGGTCTAGATATTTAAGATTAGGGTTTAAGGGTTTAGTATTTGAGATTTAAGTCTAAGTCTTTCTGATTAGGGTTTTAGGATTTTAATACGTAGATGACATATATACACAAACACACATATACATATAATACATACATACATGTAGATACACATGCATACAAAAATATACATATTTTAGATTTAAATCTTTAAGATTAGGGTTTTAGGTTTATAACACCTACATAAGATATATGCACACATACACATGCACATGTAATACATATATACATGTATACACACATGTATACAGAAATATACATATTTTAGGTCTACATATTTAAGATTAGGGTTTTAGGGTTTAGTATTTCAGATCTAGAATTTTAAGATTAGGGTTTTAATTAAATATATATAATTAAATATATAAAATTAAATATATGAAAATATGATTACGTAAGGAAAAAAATCTCAATATATAAATAAATATATATATAAAATAAGATAATTATATACATAAATAAATATAAAAAGAATTAGTGTTTTAAATAATTTAATTAAATATATAAAATTAAATATATAAAAATAGGATTACGTAAGGAAAAAAAATCTGAATATATAAATAAATATATATATAAAATAAGATAATCATATACATAAATAAATATAAAAAGAACTAGTGCTGTAAATAATTTAATTAAATATATATAATTAAATATATAAAATTAAATATATAAAATTAAATATATAAAAATAGGATTACATAAGGAAAAAAATCTGAATATATAAATAAATAAGTAGATACCATATATACACAAGCACACATTTACATATAATACATACATACATGTAGATACACATGCATACAAAAATATACATATTTTAGATTTAAATCTTTAAGATTAGGGTTTTAGGGTTATAACATCTACATAAGATATATGCACACATACACATGCACATGTAATACATATATACATGTATATACACATGTATACAAAAATATATATATTTTAGGTCTACATATTTAAGATTAGGGTTTTAGGGTTTAGTATTTCAGATTTAAGTCTAAGTCTTTCTGATTAGGGATTTAGGATTTTAATACGTAGATTACATATATACACAAACACACATATACATATAATACATACATACATGTAGATACACATGCATACAAAAATATACATATTTTAGATTTAAATCTTTAAGATTAGGGTTTTAGGTTTATAACACCTACATAAGATATATGCACACATACACATGCACATGTAATACATATATACATGTTATACACATGTATACAGAAATATACATATTTTAGGTCTACATATTTAAGATTAGGGTTTTAGGGTTTAGTATTTCAGATCTAGAATTTTAAGATTAGGGTTTTAATTAAATATATATAATTAAATATATAAAATTAAATATATAAAAATAGGATTACATAAGGAAAAAAATCCGAATATATAAATAAATATATATATAAAATAAGATAATTATATACATAAACAAATATAAAAAGAACTAGTGTTTTAAAAAATTTAATTAGATATTTATAATTAAATATATAAAATTAAATATATAAAAATAGGATTACGTAAGGAAGAAAAATCTGAATATATAAATAAATACATATAAAATAAGATAGTTATATACATAAATAAATATAAAAAAAACTAGTGTTTTAAATAATTTAATTAAATGTATATAATTAAATATATTAAACTAAATATATAAAAAGAGGATTACGTAAGGAAAAAAATCTGAATATATAAATAAATATATATATAAAATAAGATAATTATATACATAAATAAATATAAAAAGAACTAGTGTTTTAAATATTTTAATTAAATATTTATAATTAAATATATAAAAATAGGATTAGGTAAGAAAAAAAATCTGAATATATAAATAAATATATATATAAAATAAGATAATTATATACATAAATAAATATAAAAAGAACTAGTGTTTTAAATTATTTAATCAAATATATATAATTAAATATAATTAAGTAAAGAAAAAATCTGAATATATAAATAAATATATAAATGCACAAACACACATACTTATATACCTATCTATATTCACATATATATACATATACACATATATATACACATGCATACATATATATACATGTTTTAGTTCTAGGTCATTTGGATTAGGGTTTTAGGGTTTTAACACGTACATAACATATATACACACATACACATACACATATAATACATATATACATGTATATACACATGTGTATAGAAATATATATAATTTAGGTCCATATCTTTAAAATTAGGGTTTTAGGGTTTAGTCATACATATAACTTAATTAAGAGGAAAAAAATCTGAATAAATAACTAAATATATATATAAAATAGGATCAATCAAGAAAAAATCCAAATATATAGATAAAATAGGATAAGTATATAGATTAGGGTTTTAAAACAGGTCTACAGATAATGTAATGCGAGTGCCAGCTCACTCTGATGCTTGGAAGCACATAGATAGTAAGTGGCTAGAGTTTGCTAGTGAGCCTCGGTCCATACGTCTAGGCCTTGCTATGGATGGAGTGAATCCATTTGGATTACGCAGTTCTTCATGGAGCACATGGCCTGTATGTTTGGTCAATTATAATATCCCACCATGGTTAGCCACAAACAAAGGTCATTTATTATTAGCTCTTATTGTACCAGGTAAGTATAAGGTAAAAAACATGGATGTATATCTTGCACCACTTGTAGAAGAACTGCGCATTTTATGGGATGGGATCACTCTACGTGACATGTCTCAACCTATAAGAAGACGAGACATGCGAGTGCAAGGCATACTTATGTGGACAATGCATGATTGGCCTGGTTATGGTGAATGTTCAGGTTTATCGATTTCGGGTTACCATGCTTGTCCTTTATGCGGACCACGACTCGAAGCACGCTATTCCAAAGCACTACGTAAAACTGTCTATGAAGGACATCATAGATATTTTCCTGATGGGCATGTTTTACGTGAAGGACAAATTGGTCGACAAGCGCAACACCAAATGAAAGCTAGCGATTGGAAACAACTATGGGATTCAGAAAATCCAGTTGCTGGCATGAAATGGTTGTCCATTTTTCATGAACTCCCTTATTGGAGTGAATTGGTGATCAATCATTTGGTAAACCCGATGCATATTTTCAAGAATGTGGGAGAGATGCTTTGGAGAACTTTGATCGGAAAGAAAGAAAGCAAAGCACAAAGGGATGACCTAGAAGAGCGAGGTCATATGCGAGAGTTGTGGGCAATTACTAAGCCCAAAGGAATAGTATCGCTACCAAGAGCTCCTTGGGTGCTTCGCAAGATGGAAGAGCAACAAGTGAAGAAAACAATTTCAGAGTTTCGTACACCTACTGGATGCATGAGATGTCTAAAGACTGCTTTCACATGAAACGAAGATCTTGCAGGACTCAAGTCTCATGATTGGCAGAAGTTTTTACAGTTTGTGCTCCCTATAGCCCTAAAAGATTGTCTTTCAGAGGATGTATGAAAAACCTTTTATAAAGTTAGTTCTTTAGTATGGTGGGTATCTTCTAAAGAGATAAATAGAGATAGCATAGAGAGTGCGAAACTCAATGCTATCGAGGCAGCTTGTATGGTAGAGAAATACTTTCCCACAAGTATTCTCACTATTCAACTTCATTTACTGGTTCATGTAGTAAATGAAGTTGCAATAGCAGGAATTGTCCATAGTCGATGGATGTTCCTCTTAGAGCGCTTTATGAAGACATTAAAAGGGTTTGTTCGACAGAGAGCACGTCTAGAGGGTAGCATGGCAGAGGGATGGCTTGTACAAGAATCTCTTGTATTCATTACTGAGTTTCTACGTATATCGGATCCCGAAATTCCTCCCTTATGGAGCGATGATGAAGATGTTCGTCTCGTAGGTGATGAACCACAAGGTAAAGGATTGCAAAGAAAAATGGATGCAGCTTTTAGAGAGAAGGCAATGAAGTTTTGCATAGTTAACTCAGAGCCTATGCAAAAGTGGTTAGAAAGATATGAACTTGCCAAGGAAACTAACGCAAAGGAAAGAGCTTAGTTTCGAAGAAATCGTTCTACTCGATTTTTGCCTCTTCCAGAAAATCTTCCACCTCTCCCACCTTTTCCAACGAGCAGATGGCTAGATGCAGCGGTTTCACAAGCAAAGGCAACGGGTGAAGATATCTCTGAAGAAGAAGAAGAACTCGTAAAAGGATGTGATTGGGAGTATATCAAATACGGTGCACTATTGTCTCATGGACGACACTTTTGAATCGCACGAATCGATCAAAACCGGTCTACTTTTGATAGTGGAGTGATGGTGAATTTTTTGCAAAAAAGTAGAGCGAGTGCAAGAGATGATAATGCTCTAGAAGGCGAGTTAGATTATTGTGGTGTGATTCAAGACATCTTGAAACTATCTTTCAGAAAGTTTGATTACTTTGTTTTCGACGTGAAATGGTTCAAAGTAGTCACCTCTAGAAGAAACGCAACAGTGAGACGAGATAAGAGCGGTTTGCTTCAAGTCGACTCCACAAGATTATGGACAGATGAAAGGGATACATTTGTACTTCCCGAACACTGTGAGCAAGTTGTTTTTATACCATATTCAAAAGACCTAGAGTGGCTATTTGTTTTACAAGTCGCTCCACGTAGTAGATAAATTCTTAAAAATGGAGATGTAGAAGAAAGTCCATCTCTAGTGGACTCAGAGATTCATTCGATAGTTGAGGAGGAAGAGATCATTGTTCCAGAAGAAGAGTTCATTGAAGAAGAGGTCATTGTTCGAGAAAACGAAGCAATAGACGATGATTAGGAGGAAACCAGCATAGCAAACGATTTAGAAGCCATCAATTTAGAGATAGATATTCTCGGTGCGTCGGATCTTCAAGAGGATGCTAGAATAGAGGACTTTTGAATAAAAGCCTTGTACGTACTAATTTTGGTTTTTTTTTTGTTTATTCCCTATATTTTTTTTCTTATCGCATGCTAATTATTTGAATTCTTTTATTACAGAGCACGATGGGAGACAGTCCTCTAGTCACTCCACAGTCCATGAGAGAGGAGCAGTTTTGGAGTTCATCTCTCAGGTTCCTCCTACGTATATGGCCGCTGCATCACAGTATTGGATTGCTCATGGTAGCACTCCTCCCGGCCTCACTCCTGGCGGCCTTACTCCTGGCGGCCTTACTCCCGCTGGCCTCACTCCCGCCAGTGTCACTCCCGCCGGTGTCACTCCCGTCGGTGTCACTCCTACGGGTGTCACTCCTGAGGGTGGTGCTACTCCCGTAGGAGGTATGTCTCCTAGCTTTGTGACTCCACCACGACCATCTTTGTAGCCATCTCCTACTGGATCTACTAGTAGACATGTGCGTTCGACACCTCAGCGCGATACAAGGTCTGGCCCGTCTCGTAGATCGAGGTCACGCTCTGGAGTAGGAGGTTCTAGGAGTGGATCTACAGGTAGGTCTGGAGGCAGAGGAGGTGGTTGTTGTGGAGGCAGTGCGAGGGACGTTGTGTCGCCCGCTTCTACTCCTAGGATGAGTAACTCAGATGTAGGTACGCCACGCAGTACACCACGCAGTACACCACGTACACCTTGGGGTGCTCATGACCATGATGACTCCAAGGTGTATAGTATCCGAGATGTAGCTCCGGTGATGGATGCGGCTGGCAAAGCAATGCGTGCATGCATACGACAACTTTGCTCCATCCAGTTTGGACACTCCATCATGCGAAAATGGAGTGAACAGGATAAAGATCGGAAGAATTATATCACACAGACGATTTACTAGGAGTTCCGACCAGCTGATGAACAGTCGATTGTCAGTTCAGAGTGGATTCTGCATACCGCACGTGAGGTCATGTCGCATTGACGATCCGAGGCTCATGATGCATTCAGAGAAGGCTTACCAAAGCCTGTGTGGTTAGATTCTGAGGAGTGGGACATGATTCATGATGAGCAGCAGCACACTCCTGATCGATATCGCCAACAGCAAAATTCCACAGCCACACGTCTAGACACGATTGGACCGTCACATTTGGACAGCGGCGGATATGACACGATGCGTCATGAGTTTGTAAGTACCATTTCATTTATAGAATTTATTTGTGTTAAATTTCTCATATATATTTCTCTAATCTTTTTATATTTGTTTCAGGAGCTGGCAATGGGTCGTCCTCCAACACGATCGGAGGAGTCTTATGGATATAGTCATGGGTTGACTACACTATTGTACGACTTGGAGGGACGCGGTGTGGTAGTTTCATGGGAGCGTTTGCGATGAGGTAATTAATTTATAAACTTGGTTTTTACTTGTTTGTAATTTTCATGTGAATTTATCTCATTCCATTATTGTTCTTTGTTGCAGGACTGTTGATATGGAACGTTCTTTGCATGTGTATGGCAGTGGAAGACCAATATTTTGTATTTGATTTCCATATGGCAATACATTGCTTTGCCACATTTTGTAAAAGTGTCATATATGACAGTGGTTTGCCACACTCTTGTACATGCTTCATTATGGAAATATATAACTTCTTTTGTACATGGTTCATTGTTCATTCTGATTATCGATCTCTTTTGTGTACAATAATACTCTGTTTCATGAAATCATATTTTGGTTGTCATTAGAGTAGACATCACATGTACTCGATTTTTTTTGGGCAGAGTGTATTGTCTTTTATTCAGCAACATGATGGTAATGTTGCTATAGCAAAGGACAAAACATTCTGCCAAAAAAAAAATTTGCAGGTATGGTCGTCTGTATAAGCGACGCTACTCCCAGTAGTGTCATCGCAATAACCGTCGGTACACCCAGGAGGCGATGTAGCGAAAACCGGTTACCGACGCATATACCGATGTTTATACAGACCCATATATCGATGGATATACCGACGCTTTTATCGATGTCTAGACCGATGCCTATACCGACTCTTTGGTACTGACGCGGAGACCGATCTTTACACCGGCGTCGCGGCAAATAAAGCCGCATTCATTTTTCTCGGTAAAAACCTCGGTATACCATCGATCTGTTGTAGTGCTTGGTGATACACAAGAAGTATGCCCCCTGTCACCCACAAGCTAAAGGGCAAGCCAAAAGCACCAATAAGATTCTATGCAATATGTTGATCAAATTAGTGAATAATAAACCCTCCAATTGGGAGAAACAGCTACACCATGTTGTTTGGGCATACCGAGTTGCATATAAAATAGTACTCCAAGCCACACCCTTTCAGCTGGTATTTGGCAGAAATGCAGTGCTACCATTGGACTTCTTCATACCTACACTGAAAGTAGCACAAGAGCATGAGTGGATAGGGCATGAACTCTCTTCTATGATCTTTGATCTTGAACGGTTAGGTGAAACAAGACTGAGAGCTGTCGCAGGGATTTATGTTGCTTAGAAAAGATAGAAGGCATACTTGTATGCCCATGTAAAGGATAAAGGTTTGAAAGCAGGAGACTTAGTTTTGGTGAATACCTTGAAACAACATGCACGGAAGCTAGAGAAGTGTGGTTATGGACCTATGATCATAAATAGGATCTCAACTAGTGGAGCAGTTCAATTAGCTACAGTGGAAGATGATGTTCTCGCTAGTTACATCAGTGGATGTAGAGTCAAACTATATCAAGAACATCTCACTGAGGAAATGCTCAATCGACTCAACAGTGCCAAGAAACGTAAGGAAGAAGAAAAATGAATTTGAGAAGAAGCACAAGCAGAAGCATTTGAACCCATCCGAAGAATGAAATTGAGAAGACAGGGTCCCCTCTACATCCAAGATATTCTTATGAGAGTTAAGGTAGTAGTGTATCAAGATGAGGATCTCACATCTATGATCATGCAATCAACCTAAACCTAAGAAGTGGACTTCTTCATGTCTCGGTAAATCAGAATCCCATTACAATTGAGTTAGAAAATGAAGCACTCAAGGAACTAGGAAAGGCACCAACTCCTAGTCCTTCTAGGAGTACTCATGAAGATGATAATGCTATTCTTGTCCAAAACTATGTGATGCAGAGGGATGATTTTCTCAACAAAGACATCAAGGACACGATGGAACTCCCTTCTTTTCCAAAGGTCATAGAGACACGGCAACCAAAGGAGTACCAAATGAAGAAGAAGCAGACAACCTATGCTCAAAGCCAAATGAAAGTACAAAGCAAGGTGTCTCCGCCACCGAAACAAGTATGGGTACGGAAAGGCGAGAATCTTGTTGCGATCAAGTCACAACCACTGACTCATTGTCATACTAGAAATCAATGACAAGACACTAATAAAAAATCTTTCAATAGTTCTTCTAGGAAAGTAAAGTTTATCTAGGTACCCAAGAAGTCAATGAAGGCTGACCCACAATCAAGACAAATTTGGGTGCCTAAGGCTTGCTTGCGGGCTCAAATAGACACACATAAACCACACCATGTACAACATGATACATGCACTTGAACAGCTAATACCCACTCTTATCCGAAATGCACAAACACATATTCGTCCATGAGCACGAGTAGAATCACTTATAAATGGGTCCCTAAAAAGCCTCATTTCCAAGCAGACATTCTTATAAAGCCCTCCAGAGTCTCCACAACATCAACAAAAAGATCCATCCACTGTGTTTGGTAGCCCAAATCTTGTAATCAACCACCTGACCCCATTGTAAAGCCACCTCCACTTACTAACTATATCCACACTACAACCCACCACCCCAATTAGCACATAGGAACCCTCCATCTGCTAACCACACTTCACACTCACAACCACACAAGCACTAAATAACAGACTAACTATGTCATAGTTCATCATCCTAATGTTGGAATGGGGACACAAGATCACTTTGTGTCCATTGCAATGTTAACATTCCTTTGTATATTCTCACAGAACCGACAACCGATTTCCTCAACATGGGCGAGGCTGCACGAGCAAGCTCCTAGGTAGGCACAAGTCCTCAGATAGTAGACATTGAAAGTCTCCCTATTTAGGAGGAGTTCAAGGAACGACCATGGGTGTTAAGAGCAATACATGTAATACCAATTCCAAATCTTTCTCAAGGGCACACAACACCAGTTAGCAAGAACTCCCATTGGTTCAGTGAAGTAGTAAGAACCCTTGGAGAAGGCACCTATTTATGGGAGGCTGAGATAGAGTTTAACGGACGATGGGGCCAGTATCATTTCTTTACATGAGAGTTTGAAAGGCTTCAAAACAGTGAAGGACTGCAACCAATATGGACGAAGGACTGCTGGATTGGATGATTACTTCAAAGTTGAGTTACCAAAGCTGGACTTCCTAAGGTGTTCATACCTAACTGGCACACTCACTCCCAACAAAGATAAAAAGGGGATGAGCACCTTTGTACTACCCTCTCTCACCCAGGGAAATGAACTAAAGCACTTTAGATTGACCAACTATTTGGTAAGGGAAGCTATAGAAATGAGAGGCATGCACATCCCTATGGAGAAGGAGACAATGATCCCGAACAACATGAAGAACAGGAACGTGACTAAGCTAATGGACATGGTGGTGATGACTCCAATGATTTCCATCCACCTCCGATGTGCATGCAGCACTTCACATTACCAGCCCAAGAAAGATTTATGATGCCACTCAAGAAGATTTGTTTTAGTTTATACTTGGTAGACATGCTGAATCTGACAATCAATATGCCACATTGGATCATTGAACAGATACATCTTGCACATCAATATTGGTACAAGAAACAAAATTCAATGCTCTATGGATGTTGTGCACTTACTAGAATTGTTTATCGGTGCTTGGCATATGATGTGACAATTCAAAGGGCACATGTTTGGACTAGAGTGCAAGAGTTTCAACAAAGAATATCAGCCGCAAGGCCTCCATCAAAGAAAATGAGGGGAGCTATTAAGATGCCATGAGCACAGGCTTGAGGTGCTACGTTAACACTAGACATGACTTTGCCACCCCAAAGGCGACTGCAACCCTTTACCATTAGATTACCAAGGCATAGTGAAGAAGGGCATAAGCTGATCTTCCACCAATCCCCACAGATTTAGAGTTTCCTCATGGCTTCATGCTTGAGGATTTAACTGATGAGGAAGTGGCTAGGATAATCAATGTAACTAACTTGGAAATCGAAACAGAGTAGTTAAGTGGACAACAGACTCTCACGGACCAGCCCCATCCAACTCAACGAGTAGTAGTTGAAGTAGAGGAAGATGAAGGTGAGATTGAAGAAGAGGAACAAGAAGGACCATCCGACAAAGGGGAGCAAGAATATGAGCAATACATTATACCAGAACTTGCAGGCACCCCACCATACACAAAGCAAATAAAAAGATTGTATGATATTGTGAACCTCGTTCAGGAACAACACCGATTATCCTTGGCAGCAGAGAAAGACTTAATGAACCAAATACTTGAAGAAGAGGATGTGGATGATCAATTCAGAGCTTCACTAGACTTGCTCACAGATGCATTTGGGGTGCCAAAGACGGTGCACACTACCCTCACACACTCTCAGACGTTTGAGTGAAGACACGGGAGACGACCACCAAGATCAAGGAAGAAGATACATATTACAGTATTAGAACCACATGGCAACACCTCCACAACCACCGGCACAACACAATCCATTCAACACACTAAAGAAGCCCATGCCTGAAGTGCACCTCCATCACCACCCCTACCACCCTCTCCTCCAACTCCACCCCCCTCACCTCATACCACCACTGTCCCCACTACGGTCATGGCCACAATCTTCACTTCCCTTAGTGAATCACACACTGTGAGTCAACCGTCACAACCCTCACAACCTGACACCACCACTATTATAACTACCACCACAAACAATGTAATTCTAACTATAGTCACCAAAAATCCCATTCCTCCCGTCACACTTCTCGGCAGCTCACATGCACACCTACACACACCATTATACACCTTCATTACCATCACCACACCTACCATTCCCATGTACACGATAGCTCCCATAACTGCATCCATGAAGGACCTCATGAACATATCACACACTTCTGCACCTCCCCCTCCCCCCATATTCCCACAATCTCCTATTCCCCCACCACCCACTTCACCATGCTCAAGCACATCATACACACTCCCTTTCTCTTTTCCCTACCCTCCTGCATTCCACACCTTCTCAACATCCAATCCTGTAAATAATGTATTCAATAGTTTGCATCAATGTGTGTCTCAATTACAACATCATTACCAGCATTTAGATGCTCAACATAGGAGCCTCTTCAGAGCCCATGAAATGCTACAAGAATGGTTCACAAAACTTGGAGAAGGAGAAGAGGCTACTACAACGTCATTATGATACCTTGCAGAGACAACATGACAAATTAGTGGCCAACCCCCAAGCCAGATTCACAGGCACAATAACACCTCGAAGAAATGCTATGTCTCCAACAAGGAAAAAACCTCAAAACCTGTCCTAACCTCGCATTATTAAGGAAACATATGTTAGCCGCACTAGAAGAAAATAAAAGACTCCAAAGACAGAATGAAGAGAACCTACAAGCAACAATTGAAGGATCCCCACAGGAGATCGACCCGGAGTGCTTCAAAGCCATCTTGTCAGCCAACATGTAGATCATATTGGACACCCATGCTTACCTACTAGAGGCACATAATGTCTTAGAAAAAGAGCGTGATGATTTATGGAAGCAATTGGCCAATCAGCTAGAGCCACCAAAAGAAGTAGCAGCCACAGCTGACACGTCGGAAGAGGTAATAGAATTGAGAGCACAATTGATGGAGTTGCAAAATAATCTTCTCCAATACGAACATCAACCCTCTCCCCTAGTGGAGCCGGAGCCGGAGGAACTAGTTCCAATTGAAGTATATGAGACATTCGAGGACCTATATGAACCCATTCCTACACCTTGCGGCAAACAAACAGAGGAAGGAATCGATACGTTTGAGATTGAAGCTCCAAAATGGATGCAAAGATCAGAAAAGATAGGCCCAACTCATGATAATAGAGTAGCAGTGCAGACACAGTCCATGTCTTGACTGGAAGAAGTTTCAATCAAATTGGATTACTTCAAAAACCTATCCCATCATCGATGGATTGACACTTCAGATGATTTGTATGTCCCATTTTGTATATTATTGGCAGATTATAATGCTGAGATAAAACATTACACCATGAAAGAGCCAACCTCTGCAACACAATTTGCCCGAGACGACATTCCTAAAAGCGCAACGCACGGCAACATATTAAAACCTACATGGAGAATATGCTTACTTGAGACCTACCCCAAAATGGTATGCACCTAGAACAATATGCCCTTGTACATTAAGTATAACCCTTGCTATTTCCCTGTTTTTCGACGAAGATCATGGCTTGACTTCACTAACAGAGTAAAGACCGTAAAAGGATGTGACAAATGGCTAAACTATGTATATTTGGCACCGCCTCATGCCCCACCAATAGATGTGCCTCAAAATATTTGAACTTATGCTGGTCACATTCCAGACCTTCAAAAATGTTGAAGAACCATACTTTTCAGCCCTAAGTTTCAATGAAGGCAACCACGACCTAGTCTATGATATGAGCACCACCCCTTCCGTCAACGTTATATATGCGTGGCATGCTCGAATCAAATACCTATTGGCATGTTTCAAACAAACATTTGAGGAAATCTTTGTCACCAGGTTATGGTAGTATCACTCAAAAAATTTTATACCCAAACCCTCTCATTTGCTACATTTATTTGTGGTGGAACAGGCTCTGCACTCTGATAAGTTCCATATGCCACATCCGAACATACCCGGGCTAGTCGATTGGGATGCCCTACTAACAGATTTAGCTAGAGGACTGCGGCTCGAAGAGCACCACTTGGCCACAGATGTCGTCGAGTACTATGTTCAACGCTCAGCTCAACAAGGGTATGTTAGAGACGACAGACGCGAGAGAGGGAGGAGTGTTGGTAGCAGTTCAGGGCATGTCAAGACAAGGGATCCAACATAAGTAATCATAGCAAAGAGAAGGGCCCAGTAGGCAAAGCAATCAATGGAGATCTAGCAAATAGGCCCTATCATTTTTCAAAAAGCAATATTTCCCAAATAGTGATCTTACGCACTTCACACCATTGTAAATACCGTTTTTTATTATTTCTACTCCATTTTGTGCAAGCCGAGACGAGCTTGAGGAGTATTAGTAGTATTTATGTACCAAATTTCATATTTTTCAGAGCTCGTTTGAGCCTCCAAAATAGTCTTTCAAGCTAATTTTTAACTAGGCTGGACACTAGGTCTAGACAGGACCAAAGCTAGTCAAAAACTATAAAAAGAGATAGAGAGCTCATTTTTAAGGTAGCTTGTGGTAGATTTGAACTTGTATGAGAACACTTTTGTAATAAAAGTTACTCCATTATCTCTCTCTTTGTTCTTGCCTTGTCTGCATGTGTGTTTGTATGTGTGTGCATGTTTGTGTGCTTCTCACTTACACACTTGTGCCATCACTTGTTCGAGGTCTTCATACGATCCTCACGTCTTCCCGGATTGACATTAAAGGAGGTGCTACTCATCACTAAGTACAAGTGTTCATTGGTCATTCTCTAAAGAGTTCCTAAAATATCCGGGGTAAGCTTCTACTTGCTAAAGACATGCTTAGTGTGTCACTTATCATTTTAAGTGATTCCACTTGGAATCATTAGCTCTCTAAGGTAGTTAGATACCCTCAGAAGGAGGTTTTCTAATTGCTATTGTGCTATGAGTAGTGAGCAAAACATCCAGCAAGTATGAAGACCAAAATAACAACTTTTTGGTCACAAGCTAGTTGCAAACTTATCTGTTTTGATCTAATTGTTTGAAGCATCATCTCCAAAGTACATAGGCACTTATTTAGTGTCATTGAAAAGATAAAGGAACCTACAGTAGAACTCTGAAAGAAAAGAGGGCAGGTGCAAAGTAGGGATTTTGGGTTAGATAATAATTTGTAGTTTATGCAAGAAAAAATCCATTTTTAGGTCTTACATACCTATAGAGAAACAGTCATAAGAATGAGCATATGGCACTATGTGTTGGCCTAGTGGAGGTTAGCCATCTTTTTTGGCAGCATTGTGGTTTTATAAAAATCTCCCATCACTATTATCAGAGAGTTGTAGAGGCTTGGAAACATTCGTTAAAACCTTTTCCGAACTTGGATGGATCAAGAAAACTCGTGGAAGTAGGAGGGGGAGTTATCAAGTCAATAAGATATTAAAAGAAGGTTGTATCAGTCAACTCAAGTAGTTAAGGATTACAATGGGAGATTCTATCTAAAGCTATCATCCATGTTGGGAGTGATGGTTGGATGCACTCAAGAAATGAGTTGAAGCTGCTAGACCTGCTTTGCTTCAGTACCCTTTAGCTTCAGATATGCATAGTACACTTACTTAGCTTCCAAATGACACAAAGAAACCATATATGTACTTTGCAAATGGTTTGTGTATTGATCAAACCAAAACAGATAACTTGGTTCCTTCACAAATCCAAAAACTTGCTATTTTTGTAATGATACCTGCTCAGTGTTATGCTCAGTATGACCAGCACACTTGCAATTGAAACAATTCCTTTTGGGGGAATTAAAGTAACTTAATAAGCTACCATTTGCAAGTGGAATGAAAGGAAATGATAAACCACATCCAGAGAAATTGATTTAGCAAACTTAGGAGCACTCCCGACTTTTTAGGAACTCTGCACAAAAATACCAGTGACGACTTCGAGTAAGATTTCTCCAAGATGGCTGATCCTTTGGCCTTGAGATTTTGTAGGCATGTAGTATGCTTAGATCGGATTCCAATGTGCTTTGAATCACTTGATTTGGTCCAGTAGATCTTGAGATATGCTCCTTTGAAGTTGACAGACTTGAAGTGGAAAACACAGAAAACCAGATATGATGAATGTGTAAATATCTATTGATTGGTATGATTATACAAGCTCATTAGCATGACAAGCATAGCTAATTGAGGTGTGGTAGTGTAGGCTATGAAGTAGCACTAACACATACTCATTTACAAGAGCAATAAGCCTCGGGAGTTGAGCTACTACAGAAGAGCTACAGCCGCGACTTTTTCCATAGTTTTTATAGAAGTTTTACTATGATTTGAATTTGAAATTCAAATGTAGGCTCCCTAGAATATCTCTACTAAAAGTGGGGAGATATTCTCTCCATTAAATCATCTAAGAATCCACGACTAATCAAGTTGGTAAGTGGTTACATAACACTCCAAGTCATTTTTTACTTTTACAAGAAGTGAATAGTAATAGTCATAGGTATGGGTTCCTTTGCACTTCTTTTAAGTGAAACCTTCATGAATATAATTAGATCAAGCTTCCAAGCTTCATGCCAAGTGTGAAGACTTGAAGTGCACCAACAGCGCCCCCTCAAGTCAAACACTTTGGCTTAAGTCTTCTCTTTTAATCCTCAATCACATCCTGCAATCCAATCATGGATTTGAATCTGCCTAGCTTGTTTCCATCCAATGCCTTTGTAAGTAAATCTGCACATTGCATATTAGTAGACACATAAATCAATTGAATGTCTTTACTAAGCAAATTCTCTCTCACATAGTGGTAATGAACCTCTATGTGTTTGGTTCTGGCATGATATATTGGATTAGCTGCAAGGTGAAGAGAGCTAGTGTTATCTCCAAATATGATTGGTGGCCTTGTACATATGCCTAACTCTGTATATAGAAGCTTCAACCAGATAGCTTCTTGAGTGGCATTGGCAAGCCCTCTATACTCTGCTTCAGTGGATGACAATGCCACTGTAGGTTGTTTCTTGGCTGACCAAGAAATAGGCTTATCTCCTGCAAAACAAATGTACCCCTATGTGCTCCTCCTATCATCCTTGCATCCTGCCCAATCTGCATCTGAATAAACTTTAATGTCAATATCTGATGTATAAGGAAAGTACAAACCATGGTTCTGAGTTCCCTTCAAATACTTCAAGATCTTCTTTGCTTCCTCTAGGTGAGGTACCCTTGGTTTGTGCATGAATTGACTAAGCACACTAACTCCATATGCTATGTCAATTCTTGTCAAGGTAGCATAGTTCAAACTGCCTACCATACATTGGTATCCTGTAATATCTTGGACTTCATCTCCTTCATGAGCACTTAGCTTATGGTTGACCTCCATTGGAGTAGTTGAGACTTTAGCATCCTGCAAACCAAACTTCTTGACCATATCCTGTACATACTTCTTTTGAGTGATATATATACCTGAGTTGGTGTAGACTAACTCAAGACCTAAGAAGTACTTCAATAATCCAAGATCATTGATCTTGAATTCTTTCATCATCTGTCCTTTGATGTGTCTAATTCCATTGACATCATTGCCTGTAATGATGATGTCATCAACATAAACACACAAGTAGATTACCTCTGTACTACTTCTCTTTATGAATAGAGAAGTATCTGCTTTACTCATCACAAATCCTTGGTCTTGGAGGTAGGTTGTCAACCTGTAATTCCATGCTCTAGGTGCCTGCTTCAAACCATATAGAGCCTTCTTCAATTTACAAACATAATTTACCTTATTGGGATCTTCATAGCCAGGTGGTTGTGACATGTAGACTTCTTCAGATATCCATCCATTCAAGAAAGCATTCTTGACATCTAATTGGTACATGTTCCAATTTTTTGATGCAGCTACACTTACCAATATTCTGATAGTTGGCATCTTAGCCACAGGAGAAAATGTCTCCTCATAATCAATGCCTTGGGTTTGTGCAAAACCCTTGGCTACCAACCTAGCTTTGTACCTGTTTATTGTTCCATCAGAATTTCTCTTTAGCTTGTAGATCCATCTGGATCCTATCACCTTCATAGAGTCCTTCTTGGGTACCAAGTCCCAAGTATCACTCTCCTTGAGAGCTTTCATTTCTTCATCCATAGCTTCTGTCCACTCTAGTTTGGTGATTGCTTCTTCATATGTACCTGGTTCTTCATTCAACAAGTTCTTTGCAAGATATACAGAGTGTTTAGTTACAAGTGATGTGTCATACCCAAATCTGATAGGCTTCTTCTTTTCTCTCTGAGATCTTCTCATTGCTTGAGTTGAGGATTCTGGTGTATCCTCTAATTGCTTCATCTTCATCTTCCCTTTGTACTTCCATGCCTTGAATTCCTCAAGGTTAATTGTATCATCATCATCTGAGTTTGATTCTTCTTTCTGAATTGATTCCTCCTTTGTGAGCTTTGGGAAATCTTCTTCCATATAATAGGGTAGACTAACTTTCCTGCATTCATTCTCATACCATGAGTCATTCTCATCAAAGATGACATCTCTGCTTACCTTGAAGCCTTTGTTTGTTGGGTTGTAGAATCTGTATCCTTTTTGGTTCAAATCATAACCAATGAAGATACATTTTTCAGCTTTAGGATCTAGCTTTCCCCTTACCTGTGAGGGAATATGCACATATGCTACACAACCAAAGATTTTGCAATGATCCAGAGAAGGTCTCTTACCATGCCAAGCTTCATATGGTGTCATGCCATCAAGTGATTTGGATGGCAACCTGTTAATGAGATAGGTGGCTGTGGATACACTCTCTGCCCAAAGATAATTTGGCAACTTCTTTTCATTAAGCATAGATCTAGCTGTTTCTACAATGAGTCTATTCCTCCTTTCAGCTACCCCATTTTGTTCAGGTGAGTACCTTGTAGTAATCTCCCTTTTGATGCCTCTTTCCTGCAAGAAATCTTCAAATTCATTTGAGAAGTATTCTCCTCCACCATCTGACCTTAGCCTCTTCAAGCTTCTTCCTGTTTGATTTTCAACAAGTGCAAGATACCTCTTGAAACAATTAAACACTTCATCTTTATGTTTCATAAAGTATAAGATGGTCCATCTGCTATAGTCATCAATGAAGGACACATAATGCCTTGAACCTGAAATGGAAGGGTCCTTGCTAGGTCCCCAAACATCTGTGTGTACCAAGTCTAGGTAGTCTTCATGCATGAAACCTTTCCTTGAATATGGCAACCTGTGAGACTTACCAAATTGACATGCTCCACACTTATAAATCATGTGTTTCTTGGACACATTAGGTATCCCAAGCACACATTGATCCCTGCACATTTGCTTTAGAGTTCTTTCACCTATGTGACCTAATCTCTTGTGCCATATCTCTAACTCTGAAAGTGTTTGATCCTTGTAATTATACAAAGCAATATTCTTGGTGTCTTCTAGCTCAAAAGTAAACAATCTACCTGATTTATCTCCCTTGGCTACCCTTCTAAATCCATGTCTTGGGTCCTCCACATATGCTCCATGTTGTGTGAATCTGACCTGCAAACCTTTCTCCACAATCTGACCAACACTCATTAGATTCTTGGTGATGGTTGGTACATAGAGTACCCTGCTCAATAGATTCTGATTACCATCACATGTCTTCACATTTCCAATCTTTACAACAGAGTGTTTAGTATCATCACCTGTTTGTACCTGATGTTTGCCCTTGGGTTCTTCCAAATCAGAAAGTAGTGCCACATTGCCAGCTACATGGTTAGAACATCCTGAGTCAATATAAAATAAATGATCATCATTTGTACCTGCCTTGGAGGTCATATTCATGATCAATAGGGAGTCATCTTGCTCCTCTGTGTAGTTGTTATAATCCCTTCTATTTCTGAATCCACCTTGGTAGTTACCATTGTGGTTGTGGTTGTAATTGTTGTTGTATTGATTGTTGTATCCATTGTAGCTTTGATGTTGGTTGAATCTGCCTCTACCTTGAGAATATCCCCTTCTTGAGTAGCTTCTTCCTCTCTGATTCTTGTAGTTCTTGTAGCATTCATCTGTGGTATGATTGGACAATCCACAAATGTTGCATGGTGATGAGTTGTAGGGTCTCCCCCTACCTGACTTACCTCCTCTGCCTCTCCCTCTAGATGATCTACCTCTCCCTGCATAATTAGCTTGGGAGGTAGAGCCTTCTTCATCCTGTTTCTTCCCTTTACCTTTATCCTTAACTTTCTTATCAGTATAGAGAGCAGAGGGGTTGTTACCTTTTGATTGATCTCCTGCCTTTGTAAACTTTGCTTCATGTGTGAAAAGTTGGCCCATGAGTGTTGTGAGATCTGGGGTATGCATGTCCATATAGAGGTCCATTGCAGTGGTGAAACTTTCCCACTTATCATCTGCCTTGAGTCCATTTGTTACTTGCCTGACTATTTGCTCCTCTTCAATCTCTTCTCCAATGCTTGCTAATTGGTCTGCCACATCTTTAATCTTTGTCACATACTCTGAGACAGATTGCTTGGGCTGCTTCCTGAGGGTTGTGAATTCAATCCACAGTTGATTCTTCCTAGCCCTTGTGTTGGAAGAAAAGTAGTTTGACAAGGTTTCCCAAGTCTCTTGGGAAGTCTTACAATTCCTTACATGAGGTAAAAGAAAATCAGATATAGAGTTTAGGAGGTAAGACCTTGCCAAAGCATCTTTTGCACACCATTGGTTGAGCCTCTCATGTTCATCCTTTGTGGGTAGTCCTCTAGTTTTAAATGAGGGCAATTCCTCATCTCCTGATATGTATCCAAATAAGCTCCTTCCTTGTAGATAGGTCTTCATCCTCAGAGACCAAGCTTGGTAGTTGTTCCTATCCAATTTGTCAATGAATGAAGGAAAACCATCTCCCATGTTTACCTTATTTGCTCTGATACCACTGTTGGGAGTGATGGTTGGATGCACTCAAGAAATGAGTTGAAGTTGCTAGACCTGCTTTGCTTCAGTACCCTTTAGCTTCAGATATGCATAGTACACTTACTTAGCTTCCAAATGACACAAAGAAACCATATATGTACTTTGCAAATGGTTTGTGTATTGATCAAACCAAAACAGATAACTTGGTTCCTTCACAAATCCAAAAACTTGCTATTTTTGTAATGATACCTGCTCAGTGTTATGCTCAGTATGACCAGCACACTTGCAATTGAAACAATTCCTTTTGGGGGAATTAAAGTACCTTAATAAGCTACCATTTGCAAGTGGAATGAAAGGAAATGATAAACCACATCTAGAGAAATTGATTTAGCAAACTTAGGAGCACTCCCGACTTTTTAGGAACTCTGCACAAAAATACCAGTGACGACTTCGAGTAAGATTTCTCCAAGATGGCTGATCCTTTGGCCTTGAGATTTTGTACGCATGTATTATGCTTAGAGCTGATTCCAATGTGCTTTGAATCACTTGATTTTGTCCAATAGATCTTGAGATATGCTCCTTTGAAGTTGACAGACTTGAAGTGGAAAACACAGAAAACTAGATATGATGAATGTGTAAATATCTATTGATTGGTATGATTATACAAGCTCATTAGCATGACAAGCATAGCTAATTGAGGTGTGGTAGTGTAGGCTATGAAGTAGCACTAACACATACTCATTTACAAGAGCAATAAGCCTCGGGAGTTGAGCTACTACAGAAGAGCTACAGCCGCGACTTTTTCCATAGTTTTTATAGAAGTTTTACTATGATTTGAATTTGAAATTCAAATGTAGGCTCCCTAGAATATCTTTACTAAAAGTGGGGAGATATTCTCTCCATTAAATCATCTAAGAATCCACGACTAATCAAGTTGGTAAGTGGTTACATAACACTCCAAGTCATTTTTTACTTTTACAAGAAGTGAATAGTAATAGTCATAGGTATGGGTTCCTATGCACTTCTTTTAAGTGAAACCTTCATGAATATAATCAGATCAATCTTCCAAGCTTCATGCCAAGTGTGAAGACTTGAAGTGCACCAACAATCCACATGTTTTGAAGCATAGGTACACTCAAAGAGAGAGTAGGAGAGCATAGTATGTTGAGATAAAATAATAGAAGAAGAAGAAGATAATTCTTCCTTGTCTCAATCTGAGTGTGTGCTTCTCTTTGATTGTGAGAGTGTGTATGTCAGCTCTCTTCCTTATCTCCTTCCTCATGAGATGCTATTAGAGCTAGTGTGGCTATAGAGAGCTCGTGGAGAAGGATGAAGGTGAAGAGTACACAAGATGGCATGGAGAAAGCCAGACTCACACACGACCTCACATTGCTAAAAAATTTTCCCTGAAGGTAGAAGACCTCAAAATATTTTTGGGAATTATTCCTTTAGGGTCACTTTTTATTGTCAGATCAAAGTTTGAGAGCCATCTCTCCATTTTGATCCTGCAAGGTGGGGCCCATAGAAAAACTAGTTCAGTTTAACAAAATATAACTTGCATCATGTTTGCCAACACCCATATATTCTAGATTTAGAATTTCAAGCAATTCCGTGTACTGTTGATACACGAAAAATGTGTTTTCCTGAGATCAAACTATCACGCCATACTGTGAAAGTGTTCAAGCAGACGTGCTGCTTGTAGTGTTTTGCAGTGTTCTGAATGGCTACAGAAATGGCCAACATAGATGGAATGAGTCAACATATGAGCGATAAGCTAGACAAGAACAACTTCATGCTTGGAGATTAAGAATGAACAATTTCTTGATGGGAAAAGGCTACTGGAAGTACATCAAAGGACAGAAGGAAAGTGCTCCACAGTTACCAGAGAGGAATCAGACTGCAAAACAGTTGAGAGCATATGAGGAATAGTATCAACAACACGAAAGGTAATGTATTGGCTATCTCTTAGCATACAGGATGGCATGATTGGGCACATATAGGATGCCAAGGGTCCGAAAGAGGCTTAGAATAGTTTGGTCACATTGTATGAGACCAGTACAAAAGGCACAAAAATTGCAACTCAAGAACGAGCTCCAGACATTGGAAAAGAAGAGCATGTCAGTAAGTGAATACACCCTAAAAATCACAAGCATATGTGAGTCACTTGCATATATTGGCATGAATGTACATGATGATGATAAGGTGGAAGTGATCCTTCTTGGTTTAGGAGCTGCATATAAGCAGTTCAGAACTTCTATACAGACCAGAGAGAATTTTCTGAATTTTTCTCATTTGGTATCCATGTTGATTGTTGAAGAAAAGAATCTTGGTGAGGATTCAAACTCCCAAGGAAAGCCTAGTTCTGAGTAGGTATTCTACTATGGAAGATGAAGAGGTAGAGGTAGAGGTTTCAGAAGTGGAAGAGGAAACAGTAACCAAGACCAAGGGCAAGAACAAAATCATGCAGGAGGAAGAGGGCAATTTCGAGGTAGGGGGAGCAAAACAGATTGCAAAAATTTCCAAAGAAATGATTGAGGTAATGATAGTAAAGGATGCTAGAATTGTGGTAAACTTGGACACTTTTAACGTGATTGCAGATGATTCTGAGAAGCTATTCATGTTTCAACATCACATGATGAGTATGATGTCTGCTGGTCTTTCAAAATCAAATGATAATGTCTGGTATGTTGATTCAAGTGCTTCAAATCACATGACTAGTCATGTAGAATGGTTTAGTGCTTTGCAAAAATTATCAGTTCCTGGATATCTTCAAGAAGCGTTCCAAGTGATTGAATAAGTAGTAGTCATTGCCAAAAGCATTCAGTGTAGGGATGCACAATATCTCTTTCTTTCCATCCATAAGATGTCCATAATGGATGAGCATATAAATGGGGCTAGGGAGGAAGGAAGGACTCCTTGATCTTTTCCTGAAATGGGATTCATATGATCGGGTGCTTGGTGCTATGCCTCAAAAACGTCCACCATAATTGAGCTTTACCCATCAAATAATTCGTAGAAAATTTCACTTTTTGAATTTTGAATATGATTTTTTAGAACAAAACTCATTAAATTGGGATGGGCATGAAAGAACAAATTGGCCATTTTTGCCCATTGAATCAAGAAAATTGTAAATTTTAGGCACCAATCTTGGAATGCATGCATTCTTCTTGAGAGATGATAATGGCCTTCACCATCCTTACTAGGATATTGTGCTCACTTTGTATTTATTGGAGTAAAACATCACATTCTTTTATGTCATTTTAGGCATCTTGAAGCTCATGCCACAAAATCTCTAGTTGTTTCTCAAGCTATACCCCAAGTAGGCGTGATGTACCAAACTTCTTTGTGGTATGGGAAGGATCCATGGTCTGATATAGAACCAAAACCTATTACTAATCATGTGAATAGAATTTTCCCAATATTGGAATTGAATAGAAAAGAGAAGGTTTTTTTTTTAATGTAAAAAGGAAGTAAGAGATAGAAGTAATGTTAAATATAAGTTAAAAGAATCGGGGTATCAATATGTGAGAATAGGATAATGGATAAAGCATATCTCTTGCAAGTGAGAAGTGGTGGGTTCAAATCCGTACATGCTAAATAGGGAAAAAAGTAAGCTCTTATTGCTACTCATTAGCTAGAGAGGGTTTGGTTGCCAACAGAACCAAAGGGAACCAAGAAAACCATGAGTGCTAGAGAAGCCAAACATGTCATAGTTATGCCATAGTTCTATGCCTTAGTTGATGCCTTACAGTAAGCCGCAAGAGTAACCAAATTGATAAAATGATTTGATAAACAGACCAAAACCAAACTAAGATAGGGCATAGTCCATAGTGCACACTAAATAAAGTTCTTGATAGAAGTCCTAAATATCATAACGATAGGCATCCCTTGCAAGTAAATAGTGTGTTAGGGATACTACCATGCAATAATATTGAAGGGAATTCATCTCAAGGGGAAGGCATATCATGAACCAGTGGAGAAACACCATACCATTTCTTTAGTTCTAGGTTTCAAAGCATACTAGAACTGAGTTCGATGCAATCTTGTGATAGTATGGTGACCAGTATTGGCACCACACTTGGTGAAATTTAGGTGCCCTCCGAAGCGGTTCAGTGTTCAGTGATCGTGCTGAATTCGGTAGTATTATGGGTACAAAATCCAAGAAATAAGTTATTGAAGATACCAATAGACCTATTAGAACTGGTGAGAAAATCACTAAGAATAACCTTGCACTAAGTACCCCTATGGAGAATTTTTTTCAAAATGAACCTTTAATTTTATGGGGTAACAAGAAAGTCTCCATCACCGAGTACCTGTTGAAAGAGTGGGATCCAACACATCTATTAAGACTTAAATTCTCTGACTATTCATTTCTCAACCGCAAACCAGTACAAGTGGAACACCTAGAGGAATCAGTAGATAACTCTCCTGCAGATCAACTCGAAGCATCAATGTACATTCCTGAATATGAATGACTAGTAGACCCCGATCTAGAATTCATGGCTGAAAACCAGAATCAACAGCAGCAACAAGAGGGTGGTGTCATAGAGGGGTGTGAAGGGAGGCTAACGTTCATCTAAAAGATTCATGCTAACCTAACCATGTGACTACACGCGGGGTGCTTCTAAGTATGCTTCAGGTCTTAGATTGAATTTTCAGTTTAGGAGTGATAAAAGCTATAGGTTTCTAATCTGTTTGAGTATAATCTAAAAACTAAGATTCAAAAGAACTATCTAATTTTTCATTTGTCGTAACAAATTTTCTTATCATTGCTAAATGCATAGATATATGAAATCAAAATGTAAAGAAGTTAATTGATTATGAAGAACTTCGAAATTAATTTTTAAGCCTATACAAATCTTGTGATAAGTGCTATTACAATTTCTTGAGAATATCCTATACAAAATAATAATTCTAAATGATCATAAATTACTTCAATCTTCAACTGTCGCAAACTCGTAAACTCCTAAACTCGTAATCTTGTATTCTCCTTTGTAGTGATCTGCAGAAAAAGACGTTAGCAAACATAAGTATGCTTTTAGTAAATGTAAAACACTCATTTAATAATTTAGCATTCAATACATAACTTAATCTTTATACTAACACATATATACAAACATTTCTAACTTCCTAACTTTAATGCATATGTAAACATTTACTTTATATGCAAACATGCATCATACAACACTTCAAAAACTCTCATGTATTCATGCATATCAACATGCATACAAATTTATATTTAACATGCACTAACTAATGTATATCTAATATGTATACACTAATTCATATTTAATCTACATAATATATATATGCATTAAAATGCATTAGCATATACATGCATTATTTCACATTCTTACATGCATGCTTATCTATCTTATCATGCACATGCATACATATGTACTCTAACTTAACATGTACACTCATGCATTCCTCATACACATGCATACACATGCTAATTCAATCTTAACATGCACATGCAACACATTCTAAGCATACATACACATACACTCTACTCTTTAACATGCACATGCATACACACACATACCATGCATACACATTCACTCTACTCTTTAACATGCACATGCATACACACACATACCATGCATACACATGCACTCTACTCTTTAACATGTACATGCATACACACACATACCATGCATACACATGCACTCTACTCTTTAACATGCACATGCATACACACACATACTTGGCATACACTTGCACTCTACTCTTTAACATGCACATGCATACACACACATACCATGCTAATCTTTAACATGCACATGCATACACACACATACCATGCATACACATGCACTCTATTATACTCACTCCTCTTACATTCATACATGCATGCTTACATGCATACACATGTATACATACTCACATACTATATGCATGCAATTATGCATACATGCATTTATTTACTAATGCACACATATGCATACATATAATCATGCACACTCATGCATATACACACACATGCACATACCTCACTTATGCACATGCATACATTCACACACTTATTTATACATACATGCACACTCAGATGCTTATGCAAAAACACACGTGCATACATACAAAATTTAAAAACACATGCTTATTATATATATGATATGTTTTTCATACTTTGAATTGGAAAAGATACCTGGTACATCTTGGATTCTCCCTCTTAAATGCGCATTATACAAAAACACACATCTCACTCTTAATCTCGTTTTAGGAGATGTACTTGCGCGCACATATACATAATAATACACATTGTCTCATTGATATCTTGAGAGAAGAAATATCGAATACACATTGGATTCTTTATGTCTCTCCATCTCTCTCCTACGGTTTTTTCTCTCTTTCTCTCTCTCTCGCTGTTGCAACTTGTTGTGCTGTCTTTGATTATCTCTGCCTGCAATCTCCTCCAACACCTGATTCTCCTTCAACAGCCGATCTATGCTACTACTTCATCAAGAGATGCTATAGGTAGGCCCATGGAATCCATGGTCAGATCTTTCACTTGAACATAATAGAGCGGAACAAAAAATTATGTAGTTGAAGAGCAAAGATTATATTCGTGTCTGGTTCAAGTATATGGTAAGATAATGAGTTAGAAAACAATCGCAGAAGCAAACTTTGTGCACCAATCAAACACGTAAATTGTGTGCGCATATGTATGTGTCTGTACACAAGCATGGATGATTGCGTGATGGAGAACACAAGTTCTTGAGTTCGCAAGTAGGATGTTATGTCCTCCTTTGAGTCCACTAATTTCCGCAAAGGATTAAGGTCTTCTATCTCTATACTGAGCAAGGATTAAAGCACTTGACGGGGAAAAAGTTTTGTCTCGTTGTAGAACTAAGCTACATTGAAGTACTCAGGCTTAGTTCTAACAGATGAGAAGCTCGTTTTCCTGTTGTCTTTCATTTCTAGTCTCTGATGCCTTGCTGATCAATCTAAACAGACGAAATATTCCTTCTTATGATGAATCACAAACAAAGTTAGTAACAGAGGAGCTTCGCTAGAAGTGCTGCAGAACCCTTAATATCGATACAAAGAAATGATGCTAATATCAGGAATCCAGCTCCATTTCCTCATCCGCGATTATAACAAAAAGAATCTTGGAAAGGATGTATCTCCGAAATTGAATTGCGGGCTATCTGGCTGTTAGCGCAAAACAAAAATGGGCTAGTCATCTTTCTCTCTCTCCCTCTGGGCCTGTGCACGACGGACATACAAATACAGAGATCATGGAAACTGATTTCCTACACAAAGTAGCCACTCAGAATAGTCGCCTATTTCAGTTCTACGACAGTTTTCTTCTCTCCAACAGAGCATGGAAGCCAACACAAGCTCTATCCTAATTCATATGGCCTTCATCAACGAAGCTTCTTTCTCTCTCTCACGTTCTCTGCGCTCTGAAGTCTCTCTCTCTCTCTCTGCACAGGCGCACAAACAATAACAATTAAAGAGATGTTCCTTTCACAACCTTGAACATAAATAAAACATTTCATTTCATTCCGTGCACACGTTGTTCAAATATCATCACCATTTTTGAATCAAAACTAAACATGTCTCTAAAATTGTTACTGAAACCGAGCTACTTAATTTTCTATGCAGATGTCGTTTTGGAACTCTGATAACACCATTCACCAATTCGAGTAGGAGACATGAGGAGTTATATCGAACGATCTTCTATAAGGACTTCTGGGGCATTGAATATGGTTGTGGTGGACCATCTTCATGCCCACAAACTCCTATTAACTGCACAGGACGGACATGCTCCGTCGCATCGCCAAAGATGTCACCAATGCTCTCACCAGAAACAATCGAGAGGAAAAGTGTAGATATCGTCACCTAGAGGCACTGCAAGTCTGTCGCCACCTCAACTGCGCACATGGTCTCCAGCTCCCTCACCATCCCCAACACTTGGAGTTCCGGACATAAGCCTTCCGCCGGTTCGAGAACCTCTACAAGCAAAGCTGCCTGTATCCTCTACTTGCCAAGGCTCTATTCCGGAGTTCTGCATGGACAACGATCCTAGCGAAGTAATGAATCAGTTCGGTGGCAAACACTCTCAACATTTCTTTACTCGTATCATAGAATATTGTATCATCGAGTGGAGAAGTTCATCGAAGACGCATCTCCTTCGTGAATGGCAAATGGATTACAAAAGACGAAGATTGTAGTCTCTCTCTCTCTCTCTCTCTCTCTCTCTCTCTCTCTCTCTCTCTCTCTCTCTCTCTCTCTAAAAAAAAGCATACCTGCAAAAAAAGACGTTAGCAAAAAAAACATTCAATCACACATATGTAGATGCATTTTAGTTTATACATATCATGCAGATGGTTAGTTAACTAGTTAGATAAATAGTTAGTTTACTAATTAGTTAACTAGTTAGTAACACGCATACCAAATTTAACTATTAATTAACACACTACTTATCTATAAAATACACACGTAAAACTTTTTATAGTAAGCTATATTAAATAATTATATCAATATTATAACTTAATTATTTACTTAATGTTATTTTTGTTAATTCATAAATCAATTAAACAAACATTTATGGCTTTTAAAACAAAAATTAATCACAAAGTATAATCACGTAGTATATAAATATTAATCCTAACACATAGGCACATACTCAATCATATTAACATATATACATATATAAATTATAAAAGACTAATCAATTTATGGACTTAGATGTAATCTTATTCTTTTATGGAACTCGATTTTTTTTAACCATGCTTAGGTTAGTGCAAGTATATAAATATAGGTGCAGAACTCATACTTATGGCATAAACCCTTTATTCATATACATATTCATAGGCACATAATTGTCTTTATATAATTATGGATATACATAAATCATTTAGAAATGAACATTAAAAAAAATCAAGAGTCCAAGTAAGGGTTCAATTAATCCTCCATCTCTATTCAGAACATATTTTCCTCTTTTGTGCCCAAGAGATAGCACTAGTCATTTTAAATCAGTACATTGAAAAATATGAAAGAGAGATATCATTTACTCCACTCTAAAGCAAAATATTTTTATTTTTTCATATGACAATTCGAGTGAGGAAATCCTTCCGACATCAGCCCCCACCAAACCTGCACATCGCCCTCAATGGGCCAACCTGTAGTTTAATAGGAAAGCAGTATCAAATTCTTTTGGAAAATATTTCTTAGATTATTATCAAACTTATATGAAATATGATCTTAAAGCTAAGTACAACTTCTGATAATCAAGAAAAACTTTTAAAATTATGTAAACTTCAATCACAAACATTTTCGTTCAGTGCATGAATTTGAAAACAAGTTTTAGTAATTCCTATAGAAGTCAATCAGACAGTTGTGGTACTTGCTCTTCTATTAACCCATTCAAAACTAATAAATATTTTATATAAATTTTCTATCCCTCATTCCCTAGACACTTGCCATAAGATGCATCTAACTAATTCCTCTATAGCATAAATCCGTCTCATATTGCCCGTAAAGTATTTCTGAAGTGGTTTCCAGAACACAACTGAATCATGATAACTTTTTTTCTTTTCTTTTCTTTCTTTTTCTTTTTCTTTTTTAATTTTTCTTTTTTCTAATCATTTTTTTTATTTCTCATAATGCAGCAACCATTAATGTACTGCTTTATGCATTTTTCTTTTTTTTTTCTTCACAACTTTTTTGTTAAGGGGAAAGGCTTAACCCCTATTTAGAGCAGAGGTGCTAGAGGAATGCTATAGTTGGAACTAGGATCTCATTAGCGAAATGGTTTAGAAATAGGTAGCCTACTTATATAAAATAAGTTCTCTTCTACTAGAAGTCGCAAGTCAAGTGTTCCCTTGCCTATCCTTATGAAAGCCATAGAGTCTCTAATTCTTATCTTCTCTTCATACACATTCCTACTTCAATTTCAAATTCATTGTTTCATAATTTTAATAATCTTCCTTTCCTATTAGAAGGATGTACACATCTAATCATGAATGCAAGAAAGTTTATCCTGATTTCTTTTATTCATCTTTTATGTCGCTTGTCATTTCTTCGATTGCCAAGATTTTAGGTTTCATGTGCTATCTTCAATCTCTAGATTCTATCAAAAAATCTTCAACAAAATTCATGTTGATAATCATAAACTACAAACTACAAGTTAAGTAGCTTTTATCACTCATCATATAAAAACTCATACTAACATGCATACACTCATGCATACATAAATACTAAGTAACATGCATACAATCATGCATCATCACTTATCATATTTCATCAAACCTGTTATAACATCATCATCATTTTTTATTTTTTTTATATCATAATACTGGTAAAAGAAAATCATATGAAGGAAAAAAAATAAAAAACTCCCCTTTCTCATACTTACCTTTTGATGAGGGAAAGGTAAAACTCCCGAACTCATAATTACCTTTTGATGAGGGAGAGGTAAAACTCCCGATCATATTTTTTGTTAATTATGAGGGAGAAAAATACAAAACTCCCGATCATTTTTTTTTAATTCTAAGGGAGAAAAATACAAAACTCCCGATCATATTTTTTTTAATTCTGAGGGAGAAAAATACAAAACTCCCTAATCATATTTCTTTTTAATTCTGAGGGAGAAAAATACAAAACTCTCGATCATATTTTTGTTTTTAATTCTGAGGGAGAAAAGTACAAAACTCCCATTCATTTTTTTTTTATTTTGAGGGAGAAAAATACAAAACTCTCATTCATATTTTTTTTAATTTTGAGGGAGAAAAATACAAAACTCCTTATCATATATTTTTTAATTGTGAGGGAGAAAAGTACAAAACTCACGATCATATTTTTTTTAATTCTGAGGGAGACAAACACAAAACTCTCGATCATATCTTTTTTTAATTAGTAGGGAGAAAAATACACAAAACTTCCTATCATAATTTTTTTAATTGTGAGGGAGAAAAATACATAAAATTCCCGATCATATACTATTATGTTTGTTTCTTCTTAATCATCATGTTCTTAATCCCTAATAGCAGGTTCTAATTACTCTCTAAATTGTCTAAATATATCACTAGTTCATAAAGGCAGGAATGTTGGCTTACCCTAGTCCTAGGCTTTACTAGTTCTAATCTTCTCTTCTTAAATCTTTTTGATTTCTTAAATCTAAATTTTTTCACTATCTCTTTTACTTACTCTTTTGAATTTAGAACTTTTTTAAGAATTTAATTTTTTTATTTTTTTTTATTTTAAAGGGTTTTTGATAAGGTAAATTTTATAAAATAGGTTTTCTTGATTTAAATCTTTTAATTTACTTTTAGTTCCTTTAATATTAATTTCTTTGAAGAAATAAAAGCATTAATTATAAGTCAAAAGAAACCTAAATTTAAACTATCTTTATGCTATAGTTTCCTTTTTATGCAATAAAGCAAACAATCTGTCTTTTTCAAAAAATAAAATCTTTTCTTTTTAATGATGATGCAAAAAATAAATTTCCCTAAAATCTAAGATGCAGATATTTAAATGCTTTAAGTAAAAATTATCTTTCCTAAATACAAAAGAAAGGTTTTAAATACTCTTTTAATGCTAATGGAAATACTCTTTTAAATACTCTTTTAAATCCGCTAATGGAAATAACTTTCTTTTAAAGTGATGTGTGTAAACTAAAAATAAAGAACTTAAAATAAATACCTTACTTGATGATTGCTTGCTGAAGAGGTTCTAAAGTGAACGTTAAACAATCCAAAACAAAAACTAAAGTGACTGTGAATATGTCTTGTTCCCCTTGTATGTTGATGGGGGGGTTTGAAGCGACGAAGCTCCTCCGATTGGAAATCCTTCTTCACGTGGAGGTGCTCAGGTCTTACAACCACCCTCAACACCAAGGGAAAAAGGAAACACCAAACTCTTCACGTTTTATCACAACTTCTATCTTCAATGTCTTGCATACAAGAAAAATATAAAATTAATAATTTAAATTAAAACTGAAAATACAACGTAAGCCCTAATCACACTATCGTCACGTTTCACGTCGGGTTCAACAAGGTTGTCGTAGAGGGGTGTGAAGGGAGGATGACGTTCATCTAAAAGATTCACGCTAACCTAACTATATGACTACACGCGGGGTGCTTCTAAGTATGCTTCAGGTCTTAGATTGAATTTTCACTTTAGAAGTGATAAAAGCTATAGGTTTCTAATTTGTTTGAGTGTAATCTAAAAAATAAGATTCAAAAGAACTATCTAATTTTTCATTTATCGTAATAGACTTTCTTATCATTGCTAAATGCATAGACATATGAAATCAAGATGTAAAGAACTTAATTGATCTCCAGAGTAATAGTATGAAGAACTACAAAATTAATTTTTAAGCCTACACAAATCTTATGATAAGTGCTATTACAATTTCTTGAGAATATCCTATACAAAATAATAATTCTAAATGATCATAAATTGCTTCAATCTTCAAATGTCGCAAACTCGTAAAATCGTAATCTTGTATCCTCCTTTGCAATGATCTGCAGAAAAAGACGTTAGCAAACATAAGTATGCTTTAGTAAATATAAAACACTCATTTAATAATTTAGCATACAATACATAACTTTATCTTTATAGTAACACATATATACAAACATTTCTAACTTCCTAACTTTAATGCAGATGTAACCATTTACTTTATATGCAAACATGCATCATACAACATTTCAAAAACTCTCATGTATTCATGCATATCAACATGCATACAAGTTTATATTTAACATGCACTAACTAATTTATATCTAATATGTATACCCTAATTCATATTTAATATACATAATATATATATGCGTTAACATGCATTAGCTTATACATGCATTATTTCACATTCTTACATGCATGCTTATCTATCTTAACATGCACATGCACACATATGTACTCTAACTTAACATGCACACGCATGCAATCCTCATACGCATGCATACGGATGCTAATTCAATCTTAACATGCACATGCAATACATTAACTTAAGCATACATACACGTACACTCTACTCTTTAACATGTACATGCATACACACACATACCATGCATACACATGCACTCTACTCTTTAACATGCACATGCATACACACACATACCATGGATGCACATGCACTCTACTCTTTAACATGCACATGCATACACACACATACCATGCATACACATGCACTCTACTCTTTAACATGCAAATGCATACACACACATACCATGCATACACATGCACTCTACTCTTTAACATGCACATGCATACACACACATACCATGCATACACATTCACTCTATTATACTCACTCCTCTTACATTCATACATGCATGCTTACATGCATACACATGTATACATACTCACATATTATATGCATGCACTTATGCATACATGCATTTATTTACTTATGCACACATATGCATACATATAATCATGCGCACTCATGCATATACACACACATGCACATACCTCACTTATGCACATGCATACATTCACACACTTATTTATACATACATGCACACTCAGATGCTTATGCAAAAACACACATGCATACATACAAAATTTTATCAAACATGCTTATTATATATATAATATGTTTTTTATACTTTGAACTGGAAAAGATACCTGATACATCTTGGATTCTCCCTCTTAAACGTGCATTATACAAAAACACACATATCACTCTTAATCTCCTTTTAGGAGATGTACTTGCGTGCAGGTATACATACTAATACACATTGTCTCATTGATATCTTGAGAGAAGAAATATCGAATACACATTGGATTCCTTATGTCTCTGGATCTCTCTCCTACGGTTTTTTTCTCTCTTTCTCTCTCTCTCTGTTGCAACTTGTTGTGCTGCCTTTGATTATCTCTGCGTGCGATCTCCTCCAACAACTGATCCGCCTTCAACAACCGATCTGTGCTACTACTTCACCAAGAGATGCTATAGGTAGGCCCATGGAATCCATGGTCAGATCTTTCACTTGTACGTAACAGAGTGGAACAAAAAATTATGTAGCCGAAGAGCAAAAGATTATGTTCGTGTCTGGTTCAAGTATATGATAAGATAATGAGTTAGAAAACAATCACAAAAGCAAACTTTGTGCACAAATCAAACACGTGACTTGTGTGCGCATATGTATGTGTCTGTACACAAGGATGCATGATTGCGTGATGGAGAACACAAGTTCTTAAGTTCGCAACTAGGACATTATGTCCTGCTTTGAGTCCACTAATTTCCGCAGAGAATTAAGGTCTTCTATCTCCATACTTAGCAAGGATTAAAGCATTGGACGGGGAAAAAGTTTTGTCTCGCTGCAGAACTGAGCTACATTGAAGTACTGAGGCTTAGTTCTAACAGATGAGAAGCTCGTTTTCCTGTTGACTTTCATTTCTAGTCTCTGATGCTTTGCTGACCAATCTAAAGAGACGAAATATTCCTTCTTATGATGAATCACGAAAGAACTTAGTAATGTAGGAGCTTCGCTGAAAGTGCTGTAGAACGCTTAATATTGATACAAAGAGATGATGCTAAAATCAGGAATCCAGCTCCATTTCCTCATCGGCGATTATAACAAAAAGAATCTTGGAAAGGATGTATGTCCAAAATCGAATTGCGGGCTATCTTTCCATTAGCGCAAAACAAAAATGGACTAGTCATCTTTCTCTCTCTCCCTTTGGGCCTGCGCGCGATGGACATACAAATATATTGTATATAGAGATCATGGAAACTGATTTCCTACACAAAGTAGCCACTCAGAATAGTCGCCTATTTCAGTTCTACGGCAATTTTCTTCTGTCCAAGAGAGCATGGAAGCCAACAGCAGCTCTGTCCTGATTCCTACGGCCTTCATCAACGAAGCTTCTTTCTTTCTCTCACGTTCTCTACGCTCTGAAGTCTCTCTCTCTCTCTTTGCACATGTGCACAAACAGTAACTATTAAAAAGATGTTCCTTTCAGAACCTTGAACATAAAAAAAAACGTTTCCTTTCATTCCGTGCACACACTGTTCAAATATCATCACCATTTTTGAATCAAAACTAAACATGTCTCTAAAATTGTTACTGAAACCGAGCTGATTAATTTTCTGCGCAGATGTCGTTTTGGAACTTTGATAACACCATTCACCAATTCGAGGAGGAGACATGAGGAGTTATATCAAACGATCTTCTCTAAGGACTTCTCGGGCATTGAATATGGTTGCGGTGGAACATCTTCATGCCCACAAACTCCTATTAACTGCACAGGATGGACATGCTCGGTCGTATCTCCAAAGATGTCACCAATCCTCTCACCAGAAACAATCCAGAGAAAAATGCAGATGCCATCACCTAGAGGCACTGCAAGTATGTCGCCACCTCAACTGCGCACATGGTCTCCAGCTCCGTCACCATCCCCAACAGGCGGAGTTCCGGACATAAGCCTTCCGTCAGTTCTAGAACCTCTACAGGCGAAGTTGCCTCTATCCTCTACTTGCCAAGGCTCTATTCCGGAGTTCTGCATGGACAACGATCCTAGCAAAGTAATGAATCAATTCGGTGGCAAACACTCTCAACATTTCTTTACTCCTATCACAGAATATTGTATCATTGAGTGGAGAAGTTTGTCGGAGATGCATCTCCTTCGTGAATGGCAAATGGATTACAGAAGACAAAGATTGTAATCTCTCTCTCTCTCTCTCTCTCTCTCTCTCTCTCTCTCTCTCTCTCTGTCTCAAGAAAAAAAAGCGTACCTGTAGAAAAAGACGTTAGCAAAAAAAATCATTCAATCACACATATATAGATGCATTTTAGTTTATACGTATCATGCAAATGATTAGTTAACTAGTTAGATAAATAGTTATTTTACTAGTTAGTTAACTAGTTAGTAACATGCATACCAAATTTAACTATTAATTAACACTACTTATCTATAAAATACACACGTAAAACTTTTTATACTAAACTATATTAAATAATTATATCAATATTATAACTTAATTATTTACTTGATGTTATTTTTGTTAATTTATAAATCAATTAAACAAACATTTATGGCTTTTAAAACAAAAATTAATCACAAAGTATAATCACATAGTATATAAATATTAATCCTAACACATAGGCACATACTCAATCATATTAACATATATACACATAAAAATTATAAAAGATTAATCAATTTATTGACTTAAATGTACTCTTATTCTTTTATGGGACTCCATTTTTTTAAACCGTGCTTAGCTTAGTGCAAGCACATAAATATAAGTCCACAACTCATACTTATGGCATAAACCCTATATTCATATACATATTCATAGGCACATAATTATCTTTATATAATTATGGATATACATAATTCATTTAGAAATGAACAAAAAAAAATGAAGAGTCCAAGTAAGGGTTCAATTAATCCTCCATCTCTATTCAGAACATATTATCCTCTTTTTACTGGATGTACCCAAGAGATAACATTAGTCATTTTAAATCAGTACATTAAAAAATATCAGAGAGAGATATCATTTACTCGAATCTAAAGCAAAATATTTTTATTTTTCCATATGACAATTCGAGTGAGCAAATCCTTCGACAGCGGTAATCAATAGCACCTCTACATCATGTTGAATGGCATGCAAGCATAATGGAAGACTATGAGAGGGTATGGCTTGGATTGAAGTGAACTCATTATTTTTCATTAAATGGTAAATCAGATGGCTACATATAATCTTTTTTCTAAATGTGTTATCCTCTGTACTATTATTTTCTTATCCATAGACGCATTTAGTCCATATAAATGTGAATAGGGAGCTTGTAAATGAGACTTTATATTATGACGGTATCAAAACATCCCTTAAATTGTGATTTTTATTTCCTATAGTTTTTTATTTCATAGCTTTAAATTTTATTGTAAGTCTTATTTAATTATGTTTTTGTATGCTTCTACTCTAGTTTCTCCTATGTTTAAGTATCAATAAACTATTTTAAAACACTCTCTTGAGATAACTCACTTCATTTAACACTTTACAACTTGTAAGAATGCATGCACAACGCAAAATGCAAGGAAAGACCATGTGGTATATCCTAGATATGTGCATGAAACTTAGTGTCCTCCATGTATGCAACCCCATATGAGATTTTCAAGTGCTACCGTAACCACTTCTAAACGCCTCTCACATGATGGCACACCCTTTTGGAGCAATCCATCATGTGAACATGAAGTCACAAATAAAACAAAAAAGGGACTCACCTCAATAACATTCAAATTTAGAGTTTGAAGATGAGCCACCACATAGGAGGCCCATCAAGGCAAGGCCCAAATAGGTGGCTAGGAGGAGGGTTCTATATGACTATTATTTGGATCTATACTCCCCATCTAATGGAGAAAGCTACATTGAACCAACATGGAATGAGACACACACTCCAAAAAGCCATAGTGTACTACATGCATGCAAGAAAATGCTGAGGGACAAGGAAAAATACCCACAAATGAGGAAAGGGAGAAAAGCCAACACAGATATTGACCACAAAATGTGGAAGGTGAAGCTAGACCTTCAAGGCACGTACAATAAAAAAGAAGAATTTTGAACCAAGCTTTAGAAAACAATGAACGCAACCAAACATTCCCCCCAATGCAAGAGCCCCATAAGGATGAAGGAGGTACTATAGAGCATTTCTAGAGATACTCAACCATCAAAATTAGTTGAACTTATCATACCAAGAAGAGCATTTGCGAGAGTCTTAAAGGAAGAACTCGAGAGCTTTTGTGTGAGTGAAAGAATACAAGGAATAGCACTTGATGGATTCCAAGAGGCGACAGATGCCTACCTCATCTCCATGCTTGAAGATGCCAACGTTTTTTCTATCCCTTCAAATAGAATGGGCATACAAGCTATGGACATTCAACTAGCTAGAAGCAGAAGAAGAAATAACCCATGAGCTTTATAACTAATCCGTTTTCACAAACACATTTTAAAATGTAATTCAATAATCAATGAATTCTTTTGTCTTATCCTTAATTCTCTATCTGTATCCGTCTCTCTTTTTTTATTATCTTGTACTTATGTTTTGAAAATAGATAAGTTATTTTTATCTTTCTCTATTTATATTCTCTTTGAAAACTGATGTGTGCACATGAGCCTTTCCATGTCTTACAAATGCAAAAATTACAACTAGTCTTATAACCATGAGGAAAGGCTATGAATAATCTTTGTAGGGCCTAATCCTATGTTTCTATGTCTACGATCTTTTAGAAATTTTAAGCCACCAAAAGGCTTACATAAGTATTTTTTGTAAGCTTTATTGTGCATTCAAAATGTGTTGGCTTGCTTAAGTGCCAAGGGTTTACATTTAGAATTCTTAGAGTCTAGAAATAGAGTTCTTTGATATATGTTACACCTTTGAACCTCTTTTCTATCCTTACTCTCTTTGAATAATGAGGCGATTATTCCCTGCACTACTCTCGAAGACTCAGATGTGCAAAAAACACCCTAGCCACAAAAATTTGGAAGAGGTTCTATAAAGACTTTGAAAGGTCTAATCCCACGTTTCTATGTTGGATTTTTTTTTTGTCACTTGCAAACCTTGGAAATGCTTTCACATGTATTTAAGGTACTATTAAGTTTCATTCAAAGTGTGCTGGCTTGAATACGTGCTAAGGATTTACATTTAGAGTATTGAGGGTTTGCATCTAGAGTTCTTTGATATATTTAGCCCCTCTCAATCCTTTGTCTACCATTATTCTAATTAGATATTGAGCTAATATCTGCATGCAAGTCTCTCGAAGGCTCACAAGTGCAAAAAAGAAACCCAACCACACAATTATAGGATAAGGCTCTACAAAATGTTTGCAGGAGCTAATCTTGTTGTCGGAAGGTTTTTGTCACTCTGACCAACATTCAAAAAAATAATTTTTTTTCTTTAAAAGTGGTTAGTTCTTAACTCTCAAAAACATCCTTGACATAAATTATTGAATTGATAAACCTCTCTCTAGTACTTGCGCACAACAAATTAGTCAAGATGTATACCTGATTAGGGATATCACCATATGAATCCTTTATATTTATGACCATTTGAACCTTCTATATAAACCCTAAACCTAAGTTTATAATTACCATTGCAAGGACTACTATATGAATATGTTTATTTAACCTTCCATATATGTGCTTATGTACTGTGTGTGCATGGGTATGATTAAGTATGTGTCCATGAGTATGCATGTGCATTGATGTTGGATGCATGGGTAAGCATGTATTGTGATGTATATGTGGATGATTGTGTTTATGCATGTGTGATTGCATGTGTATGTGGAAATATGTATGTATCTGTGTGTCCAAACACGCTCCTAACCTTGCATGCCTATGTTTGTCTACCCAAATGTACTCATGTTTTTAATAATATTTATGCTTATTTGTGTGTATGTATGTATCTATGAATATGGCTAAGTGTGTATTTATACCTATGTGTGTCAAAGTGCATGAGACCATCTATATACCCTACGTGTGCATATGTGTTACTAGATTTTATCATATGTGTTTGCCTAAACGTGTTTACAAGAAACCCTAGAATATGTGTGGGTTCAACCCTATGTGTGTGCCTAATGTTGTGCACGACTCTATATGTTATACAAAAAACCCTAACTTATTATAAGAACTAATGTGAATTACCCACCTTAGAACACAACCCTAAAAGTAAACTTTATCCTAATTACTTATAAATGTCTATATGCATGTCACTAAATGAAATAACAAGTATTGAACTAACAGTTAAAATTAAATAACGAATAATTTAGATTATGTGTGAGATGTACTAATGTTTTATCCCACACACAACCAAAAATGCATTTAAATCACAAGACATGTATCACCCCCTTGATTAGGATAGAGGGTACCTATTTTACATGCTCACAGATTTTACTCATAAGTAGAATATGTTCCAAGCACATAAAAGCTTTGGACTTTTCTTTCAATGGATACACAAATGCATGCGATGCGAATCCATTAATAAAGGTCACAAAGTAAAGGCATTTCCGAAAAGAAGGTCTCTACATAGGACCATAGACCTCACTATGGACAAGCTATAATTTATGGGCGCGTTGAACTAAACCATCTTTAGGGAAGGAAGAATGCTGCATTTTTCCCGAGATACAACCTTCATATACATTTTTACAAGGTTCCTCAAGTTTGGGCAGAGAAGACACCATTTCAAATTTTTGTAGGTTTAACGAACTAGCATGATTCAGATGACCAAAGCATGCAATAAAAATCTTTGCATCTGAAATAGCTTGAGAATCTTGAACTACACATGCTAAATGATTCATAGGTTTTGCATAATCTATTAGATTACACATGCCACAACACAAAATGCGAAAACAAATTATATCACCATTTCAAATATCATGAATTGTACATCTATCATCAACAAATTTGACAACGAAGCTAGTCTTGGCTAATACTAAAACTGATAACAAATTTTTCTTGATTCATGGCACATAATAAGCATTTGACAATGTGAAAGAAATACCACGAGTAGTATTCAAAATGGTCTTACCAACTCCTATTATAGGATAAGAGGAGTTGTTAGCACATTTGGCAATATTCTGTTTAGGGGCATGCTCAAGTGTATTGAAGAGAGTGCACTGTGAGGTACTATGTTTGGTTGCTTCACTATCAAAGTACCAAACATACAAAATCTATATATGGGTTAAGCACAAAAATAACAAAACTAATTGCATAGTTGCTATATAGTGCCTTTAGAGTCTGAAATGAGCTAAGATCAAAATTTTGATGCTATGACCGGAGGGGTGTTGATGATGCCCTAGATGACATAGCAACTTGCTCTGATACCAATAGTTGGATTTTGAGGTCAATGCATCCATGTGAACAACACAAGGAAGAAGAAGAATCTTGGAGTACAACAGACAATGTTGAATGTATTACCAAGTGAATGTACAAAGATAAGTGACCTGTTAGGGTTATAGGCTTATATAAAAGTCAAGGCAGAAAAACCTCATAAAGAAGGAAAAAAATGCCGCAAGAGTCTTAAGTGTGTTCACACACATCAGTATTGAAATATATCAATGACACCATAGTGATGGTTTCTGCCACAAAATCACGTAATGGGATAGATTTATTTTCAAGAAGATCCAATGTCTTATCAAGTGGAAAATTTGACATTTTTGGAAAAAATAGTTAGACATTCATCAAGCGGAAGTATGAATGCTTTATGAACGTCATGAAGAAATACAAATTCATGGCCCCCCCACAAAGATGGTGGAGAGAAAATCAATTTCCAACTCTGGTTTTGTGGGCTCAAACAAGTTGAGATTTTCTCTTGGGTGCTCTTCCATGTTTGATTTCTTACATAATTTGTCCTCCACACCACTAGAAAATTCTCTTGGAAATATTCCATTCTCTTTTAGTACATTAATAGTTTGCGTTTGAGGTTCATTTTCTCATGAAAACACCCACTAGGGGAGGTCTATGGGTGTAGGCTTGAGCTGGTCATTAACGATAAAAATGGTTGTTGCAATGTAAGAAAGAAACCAACCAGCCATCCTATTTTTTATTTATAGAGTTTTACTAATGGTAGTGTGCCATTGAACTGTGCCTTGCATCCTCAATAATTGTCATGAAGCACTTAAGGCACTTCATAAAAGCTTTATCACCTTTATGAATATACAGCAAAAGGTCACATGGGACCTAATTGCTCTCATAACATCGAATATTGATTGAGTAGCACAAGATATTGAGCTCAAGAATTCTACAATTTCCTCAAGCACATCAAAACTAGGTTTGATGTCTCATTAAGATTCATGAATCTAGATACAAGGTCATACAAATGTGATGTACTTTGTACCCACTGAATTCTAAGAATTCTATAAAGACTTATCAAGGGCTTTTGACAAGAAGGCTAGTAGAGATGGAGGAAGCCATTGCACATACATGGAACATGATTGCTAGTATGTCTTGATCTAGGAGTGATTGTAGCTCTTCTAGGTTACGAAAGTGGGATGTGAGAGCACAAGAATTTCTTTTATTGTAGTATTAGTTTTTTCAAGTGTCTGACATCCATTTCAAGGTAAAAGAAAATAGATGTAAGTATAAAAATCATGCATAGAAATTCTAGAAAAAAAATATTTCTCATAAAAATGATTATTCGGATTGTCATTTAACATGATATGAGCAAGCATATCTATGGAGTAGCAAAAAAAATCTAGAAACTCAAAGATTTTAATATTTCCATGGAAAAAACTATAAATAATTGTACAATCCCTACATAATATGGAGATCCAAAATTTTCAAAATTTTAATTTCTTGCATGTGCAAGAAATCTAGAGGAAGAGGAAGAATTATGAGAAAAAAAAATTGTTTATGGATACATTATAGTATTTAGGTAGTATAGGAGCTATGAAAATCAAGTTTGAGTTCCATCTACACTCCAATTAGGAAGGACTCTAATTTTATCTTCCAACTTCCTTCCGATCTTTAGAAAAAAATAACAAGTAAATATCTTTAATGAATATCAAAGTATGTATATATAGAAGAAGGAAAAATGTAGATTTTCACCTTATCCTCTTGTATTTTGAGCTTGGATTCATGCAGATCATTAAATCCCATTATTTATAGATGTTATCTCACATTCACGAGGATCAAATGATAATTAACTGAAATGATTTCAATTTCTTTGTTGGAAAAACTTATGGTAATTTCAAAGAAAATTAGAAAACCCATGAAAACTTTGTGATGATATCCATTCACCAATTTTACACATCCAATAATCATAATAGAATCTAATGTACAATAAAGTAGAATGTTTTAGATATTGAAATCCTATGCCTATTGCACCAATCTCACAAAGGTACACATCCCCTTTGGCACATCCTTTTCCAGCTCCCTAATTTTTTCCTAGTAAACCCTCCACTTGGTCATATGTAAAATCTTTACACATAAATACTTTGGAAGTCTCTAGAACATTGAATGTCTAAAATAGATGTACAAAATAATGGATAGGAACACACTAATGTATTCCTACATATGTTCAAACACTTGTGAAGTTCAAATAATTATGTATATGCATTATCCTCTTATTCCTCAAAGATGTCAAGGACTATATATCAGGTTGTCGCCACTCTAGGTTAAAAAGAGAATCTACCTTAATGTAACATTCCAAAATCATTTGATAGAGGGTACAACATATTTATCTATGTAAAGGAAAATTCTTTCATGTAAAAGATGAGCAAAATGTACTTTTTGAGATACTAGTGACCCAACATCCTCATCCAAAGCTTGGGAAGTGCATGTAAGAATATAAAGTGGTTGCTCCTCCCCCAAGGTAGAAGGAAGTATATTTGCAATAGAAAGAAACATATTTAAATAGGGTAAATAAAGAGAAGACGAGGATCCAAACAATATTATGTACTAATTCTTACAATTGGTAGCATATCTCATTCTGTTTGAGTATTTCAATTTCATGGTTGACATTGTAAAAACATTTTGTATAACGAAAGAATTCCCACTACATTTGAGATTCTTGAAGGCCAATATCTTTCGTTTCCAATGAAGGTCCAAGCTTCCAGCATCTCTAGTACGATGAAGGCCAACACTAGATAGTTTGCATTCACACGCATGCACATTTGTAGAGCTCATATCCTAATCAATTTCTTTCTATAACGTTTATATTGAGACATTTTAATGTGAGAAATTTATCTTTTGTATGCATATAAGCTTTAGATATCTCGATTGCAGTTCATGATATGGAAGTGACAATATGAATTCAAAAACAAAAGATGGAAAAAGACACAAATGGAGGCATTAGAGCTCCAATGGTGTGGTAGGAGTGAAAATAGCAAAAATAAATCAATGTTTGGGACTTGGCTGTGGAAATGTGAGGTCTAGGAGGGACAAACTCTATATTATAGGTTATTTTTTCAAAAGCCACTTTTTTTTTATGCTAGCACATTAATGAAATTTGTATTATGGGCCAAAAAAGAACTTTTAACCTAAAAAGGGATTGGCAGGTCATTGCATGGTGTTATGATGAGTTTTAAAACTTTTGATTTTTTTTGCTTTTTTTGTTATTTTTGGGCCTAGGTTGATTATGAGATTCCCTTCTCTCTCTAGAGTTAAAAACTAAAGAAAAGGGTATCTTGTCCTCTCTTCCCCCTCCTGCATAGTAACTATGACCTATAGAATTGTCCACCACCCTCTTTTAATTGGTCCATAAGGAATCAATGCTTAATCCAAAATGCACATGCAAGGTTCATGTTTTCCCATAATGGATGATGATTTTCCTTAAAGATCATCACACTTTGAAGTACATATGATTCTAGCACAATCTATTGGGGACAAAGGCTAGATGTTTTGTGCTTGGCAAGATTTGACATGGAGATTTTATATAGGAAAGGAAAAAGGAAAACATTTGCAAATGCATTTGTTCAGCCTAGATAGTATTTTGATCAATAAGATTAAACAATTCCAAAGTGAGGGTGAATTGTAAATAAAATATAAGATAATAGTGAGAATAGTTCATTCTATTTTACAATTTGAGAAAGACTTGATTAAAGGAAAGGGAAAGATTTTTATGCCTAGTTCTCAACGAGGGAAGTTCAGAAAGTAAGTCATTTTAAAACCCATGATGCTCCTTGTGCATGACATCTTTCTACTGAGGAAACTTTACAATTCATCATACACACATTTTGGTGGCTAGAAATGCCCAGAGATATTTAGAATTATGTGAATATGTTTTTTGAGTGTCACGTAAATAAGAAAAGGATAAAGGAAAACATTTGCAAATGCATTGTATTCATATTAGATAGTATTTTGATCCATAAGATTAAACAATTCGAAAGTAAGGGTGTATTGTAAATAAAATATCGGAATAGTGAGAATAGTTCACTCTAGTTTACAATTTGAGAAAGTTTTGATTAAAAGAAAGGGAAAGATTTGTATGCATCGTTCTCAACGAGGGCAATTCAGAAAGTAAGTCATTTTTGAAACACATGATGTGCCTTGTGCGTGACATCTTCATGCTGATGAAACTTTACAATGCAATAGATGCACATTTTGGCCGCCAGAGATGGTCAAAGATATTAAGAATTATGTGAATATGGGTTTTAAGTGTTATGTAAATAAGGAACAAAACATACACCCCTACGTTTGTTACAACCATTCTAGATACCAAATTATGAAGTGGTGCAATGGGGATGAACCATAGTGGATTCTCGTTCATGAGAGCTTCTCAATGATGCCCTTGTAGTACAAAAGTGAGCTCCCAGTGTTGCACATAGTAATCCACACTAGACCTAGAGAATAGATAGAGTTACCACATAGTTCATGGAATCACAAGGTTCTATAAAAGCAGTCAAACTTAGAGTCTAGGGATGAACAGTCCACTATATGGTTTAGTACAAAACATATAGAAAAGAATCCATAAACCATTTGGCCTTTCACATGGACATTAACATCACGAATCTCCCACTAAAGGCCAATATGGCCAACTTGAGCTATGGGAAATAACAAAGAGTGATAAAGGATACCTCAATGTAAGTATACAAACTATACCTTGCACCTGATGGCATGTTACATCATGTTCAAGTGATTTTGCAAGATCAGGAATAAAGTAACCTCGATCAAGAGATAACACTTTCAAAAGCTATCCTATGGTAGAGCTTTAGCAAAGCATCTACAACATTATCTCAAAAATGATCCTTTTCAACAATAATAAACTCATTTTCTTGAGTAGCCTATAATGAAATGATACCTTGCCTCAATATCCTTGGTCTTTGAATGATAGAATGGATTCTTAGACAAACCAATGGCACTTTGACTATCATTGGAAAAAATGAGGTACATGCTGAGGTAGACCCATATTACAAGCAAGATGAGAAAGCCACAATGCTTCCTTACATGCCTCACGAACTCCAACATAATCTACTTTTATAGTAAAAATAGCTAACATTCTTGAAGAGGAGATCTACAAGAGATACCACCTCCAACAAAGTGAAAATTGCATCCGCATGTAGACTCTTGATGGTTTACACAACTAGCATAGTCATGATCTTTGTAACCAATAATGGATGCCATTCCTCTACCCAAGCATAGACACTTGTTCTTAGTGCCACTAGAATATCTCAAAATCATCATCAACACATCCCAATACATCTTTCCAAGATTAGACATATATCTTCTCAGAACTCTCATTGCAAAAGCAATGTCCTGTCTTGTAGCTACCATAGCATACATGAGACCACCAACTATTTTTCAGTCATCTACAACAAAAAAGAATCCACCCTTCACCAATATTTTTACCAACATACAAACATTTTGAAATTAGATCATCGTTGAAAACCACACTAAAATTCACAATCCAAGTTTGTATGGGAGAAACTTTTTCTGTTTCTTTGTACAACACTTATCATCATTATAAACTCAAAAGTATTGTAATTCTTGAGATGTCTTTTGTTAGTTTTTTCAACAAAATACTTCCGTTTAAGAATGCGTTGACATATGACGGAACATGAGAACGATAAACCGCGTTTAGCGCATTTTCTTTGATACCACTTGGAAAGCAAAGGAAGATCTTCAATTATATGAGCAAGTTTGAAGTTAGCGCATTTTCTTTGATACCACTTGCAAAGCAAAGGAAAATCTTCAATTATATGAGCAACTTTGAAATAATTTTAAGAGACATTGGGAAGATCTAATAGACCACTACCATTTTTAAGACAACTGCATTTTGACAACTTATTTTTAAAGACAACCACATGCTGACAAATTACTATGTTGCGACATTCCCGACTCTTAAACGCTCTCCTTCTTTTTTTGTTTTTCTAATTTTAGGAGGATATAGAACGGATGTCTTCGTTGTAGAGTCATAGGAAAGACTTCGGAATAGTCAAACGGTACAAAGTTGAACAGTTGTTTTGATAAGGTTAGCATGCAAAGATACAAAACATCAAAATCGACGTTCAAAAGCTCTAGAAAACTTATGCAAGTAAGAAAAGAAATGCAAAATTCAAGCATCTCTGAAGAGAAGGCTCTGAATGCCTCTTCTGACTCTGACGTCGTGCATGTTGTTATTATATGCGCTCTTGATTATTGTATCCTAACAGTTATTGTCATTGAATGTGATTATTGTATGTGATGAAGTCAATAAGCGCACTTAGTTATTATTTAAAGCCAGTGTCAGTTCTGAATGGCAAAGCGCAAGAATGTCAAACAGAAAACAATTCATGTTCCGAACAACTCATATCTAGAATGAATTACGATGACATGTAGCTTCCAATGGAATAACAGTTGTTAGTTGACAAAGAGCTCTGAATGTTGTATAAACTGACAGACAGGACAATGAAGGCAGGGTAGGTCCTCGGTTCGGACGCAAGAGAAAGAGTAAAGGAAACCAATAGATTCCTTGAACGCGCATCATTATGTCTAATCTATGCTCGATTAATTTAATTTCTCTTCAAAACCATGTAATGTTTATATTAGAAAAAACATTTATTTACAGCACTTAAATAAAGAGGGTACAATCAAAAGCCATGTACAGAAATCCACTTTTTCTCTTTCGGAAATTTCATTGAAACAAACAAAAACGATGTCACAAAGCATGTCCATTTCTTAAGACTTTTTATTCATGGGATCTGAAATCTTCACACACCGCAAAAAATAAGCACGCAAACTTCTTTCAAAAATTGTCCCTCCTTGTATGTAGCTACATTTCTTCAGCTACTTTTTCTTGTTTTGAGATTTAAATTGTTTTTTAGCTTACAAAATGCAACAACTAGAGGAATCCTTCAAGACAATTTTATAAGCCGCAGGCTGTATCTATTAAACTTCGTATATTCTTAATTCGTTCAACGAGAGAATAGGAAAGGTTTGAGCTCTTATATTCTCCTTGAGCACATTTTTCAATACGTCTAAAGAAATCCTAAGCTTCATTTCTATGCATGAGATGATGAATTGCGGTGAGGCATGGACACTAGCTTCTCGTTTCCAAATAGGTATCACGAGGAAAGAGATGTTTCCATCACTACCACATAAACGATTTAAAATTTATTTTATGCGCGAGATCGTTAATGACGGACTACATGAAATGAACTTCTTCTACTTGAAAAATAGGTATCACGAAGCATCTGATTTAAGACTCCATCAGTACTAGATGCATGCAGCTGTGTTTACTTATACTAAGTGACTCACATGAAAATCTAAACTCCAACATATGACTTGACATTTGTACTGGTCAAACCTGATCCCCTTTGAGACATGAATATCTTTGATGTATCGAAAGATTTTCTTTTAATGTGCGTACACATGGATCGTAGATCACTTGAAAGAAAACGTTAATAAAAAAAATATAATTTACATGTGCTACTAGTTACCTCTCATAACAATGTAACTATCTTGTGCATGGAATATCACAATTGTGTCTCATGCATCACCATGCAATGCGGTCCTATACCGATTGTATATCAAACCACATTGAAAGTATGAATGTTTAATTAGCTGACCTAGTTTATTTAGATGACCTAGTTTGAAACAATTTTCAGAGACATTGGGAAGATTTTATAGACCACTATCATTGTAAAGAAACCTGCATGTTAACAACTTATTTTAAAGAAAAGCACATAGTGACAACGTATTGTGTTGTGACACCGATAGCATGCAACATACCATAGCATGGAGAATGCAGCTGTTACGCGACTGGTAAAGGCTCTCAAAGGACTTCAGTTTTCTTTCGATTGGTCCGCGTGTTCAGGTGCGATATAGAAATCGAGCATAGATTCCATATAATGATGTGCGCTTAAGGAATCTATTCTCGATTGTTTTGCGTCGAACCGAGGACCTACCCTGCGTTCACTATCTTGTCTGTTAGTTTATACAATACTCAGAGCTCTTTGTCATCTAACAAGCAGTGTCTAAATTTGATGCCCAAAATGGGGATCAAAGGGGGTTTGGGCATCAAAGGATGCCCACTTTTAGGTTTGGACATTTGAAGGATGTCTATGTTCAATACCTGGGCATCGCTGACTATACACAACACATGGCAGACATCGCTTGTTATTTGTCAAAAATGAAGCCAATGTCTCATATTTATGTCGATATGATTTGTAATCTAAGTTGTAGATTTTTCTATGTGTGATATGATGAAAATGGATTACTAATTCTTTGCTAGCATTTTTCTTGAACACTCCTCATTTTTATCGAATCATAGAGTTCCCAAAGTATTTTCTAAACACATTTTTGGCATGAAAATACGATTAAAAGTTCCAACTTGAAGTGTCTAACATTTGTCAATTGAATTGCTTTTCAGAGATTGTAACCTTAAAAAACGAAAAAACCTCTCTTTTTTTCTTACAACATAAATTGTAGAAAATCATTTACAAACAACCAACGCATGGGTAATCAACCATCTTGTGTGTAATAAGTCAACATAATAATCTAAATTCTATCTCACACATTGGAAGCATGCGTTTGAATGGTCTTTAAGGATGTTGTCTTTTATCCCTCGGGCATCCCTCAAATTTTGGTGATGCCCAGGGTCGGGCATCAAATTTAAGGACCGCTAGTCAGAAGTGTTATTATATGGGAAGCTACATGTGACCGTAATTACATTCTATATGTAACTTCAGCGCTCACCGCGGGATTTGCACAAAAAGGAGAACATGAAGGTCTCAAGCAAACAAATTATTCGTGTACAAAAGAATGGGTTTCCTCTCCTCTTTCTCTCGCGTCCAAACCGAGGACGTGCACTGCCTTCATTGTCGTGTCTTTCAGTTCATACAATATTCAGAGCTCTTTTTCATCTAACTACATGTTCTTCTATTCGAAGCTACATCTCACCGTAATTTCATTCTATATGTATGTACACTCAGGTTCGGACCGTGCATGAAGCACAAAGCCAGCAGAGGCATGCGCGGAATTTGAGAATGACTCTGTAGACTATCATCGACGCATTTTGCGTATACCCAAAACGACTGAAGACAAAGAACGGAATTATTACATGAATTGTTTTCTGTTTGACATTTTTGCGCTTTGCCATTAACAACTGACACTTTCTTTATATAATAACACAGACGACTTACTAACTTCATCGCATACAATAATCACGAACAATACAGAGCGCATATAATAACAGCAGAAACATTCAAAGTATTCAGAGCCTTTAGAGACACGAGAAACATTAGAGCCTTGTCTTCAGAAATTCTTTCCAGAATTTCGCATTTCTTTTCTTATTTGCACGATTTTGTTTTCCTTTTTTTTTTCTTTGTCTAGCTTATGATTACACAACGAAGACATTCGTTCAAAAACAAGAACGCAAAAATAAACCAAAAAAAAGGAAAAAGAGGAACGCAGAAATATCTCTAATTCATTCTAAAACAAGAGGGACATTTAGAAACTGCCATTGTCTTCTCGTGCTTCAACACTTGCAAGCTTTATTTCTTATAGTAGAAAAAACATTTATTTACAATGTAATTCTTATATTAGAAAAAAACGTTTATTTACAGGACCCATTTTTCGTATACCCAAAACAACGGAGGACTAAGAACGGAATTATTACATGAATTGTTTTCTGTTTGACATTCTTGAGAACTGACAATGGCTTTATATAATAAGTCAGAGGACTTATTGACTTCTGCGGCAATCAAATACAGAGGCTACAATTAAAAGAGATGTATAAGAATCCACTTTTTCTCTTTGGGCAATTTCATTGAAAGAAACAAAAATGATTTCACAAAATATGCCTATTTTTTAATACTTTTTATTCATTAGATCTGAAATCTTCACACACCTCAAGGAATAAGCAAGCAAAGATCTTTCAAAAGTTGTCTCTCCTTGTATGTAACTACGTTTATTTTTAGCTACTCTTTCTTGTGAAATTTAAATTGTTGTTTAGCTTACAACATGCAACAAATAGAGGAATCCCGGAAGAGAAATTTATAAGCCGCAGGATGTATCTTTTGCACTTCGTTCAACGAGAGAATAGGAAAGGTTTGAGCTATGATTTTTTTTTTCGAAACAAAAAGAAAGCTGTATTAATAATAGTAAATGTACATGTTTCCAGGTCATGCTAAGCACGTTTGGAAGATTGTTCAACCCTACTGCTACAAGCTCAACATTCAGTTTAGTTACACAGAAATCCTATTGGGATCCTGCAACAGAATGGATCCTGTGTTATGGAGTTTGTGGAGAGCTCATACTCTGTGGTACATCTAGAAAAGCAGAAAGGAAGCTGTTTTCAACAAGTGATTTAATTGCTTCTACATGTCCTTTTATCAAGGTTTTAGAAAGATTGCATTGAAGTGTCTCTCAGCAATTAAAGATGCTCCGACTATAGACTTTCAAACTGTCCAGATTTTTCCAAGATTTACCTCCCAACCAATGGAGAGAGTTCTTAATGAAGTTGTATTGGAGTTCCAAATTGGATATGATTTTCTCTTGTATTAACACTTAGCTTGTGATTTGAAGCCCTCACTCTCTTGAGCTTGCTATTTGCTGTGTATCTTTGTAATACTGGTTTCCTATGCTTGTTGTGGCCTTGTATTTTTATGGCCAACTTTCACTTGTTAAGGTTTGAGCTATTATCTTCTCCTTGAGCAGACTAAGTTCTCGTTGTTAAATAGGTATGAAGAGGAAGAGGAATTTTTATTCCATCACAACCACATACACAATTGAAAATTTATTTTCTGTGCGAGACCATTAATGACGGAGTACTGTGAATCACATGAAAATATAATCCTCCAAATCTAATAGGTCATTAGGTAATCAAATTTCACCAAAGAGTAAAAGTATCATTTGTTGGGTATATGAGCCTAATATTGTAAATTTTTCGAGTTATAACGTGTACTTTGAGGTCTCATTATTTGACTAGTTCATGTCCACACTTTGAACTTGTATGGCCTTCAACTTGGATCTTCATTTATAACGCTCACCCCGCATGTTCTAGTATTTTGATATTTTTCCATGTTCCTTCACAGATATTCAGATTTCAAACATGAATATCTTGGATGTATCAAAAGATTTTGTTCTAATGTGACACTTTGTGCTTGTCTTCCTAGTAATGGAACATAAATTGTAGATCACTTGAAAGAAAACTTTAGTAACAAAATATAATTTATATGTGTGATTAGTTACCTCTCATAATAATGTAATTTAGATCTATTTAGCGAGAAGGTTCCTAACCATTTTGGTGGGAGAGAGAACACCTAATCCATCTGCATACTTACGAACACAACATATTTCTCAATCCATTATACGGATTCTAGAAGCACAAGCACCATCGGCCCATACACATCTCCTGGATAGTACACATATCTATATGAATTGCTTTTAACATGGCTTCCAACAACTAACAAAGTAAGTTTCCCAGTAGAACCCTCATCACTTTAGCTCTAGCCCTAATTTGTTTCCCAATAGAACCCTGATCACTTCACTTCTACCCTTTCTTTGTGGGTTACCGGGGAGCCCAAGGGTACTATGAACATTTATTATACAATTCTCATTCTCTTAATTAGTTGATAAAAGGGAGAACAAGCTTCAGAAACTTCTAGTTGAAAGCAAAAAACAAAGTAATTTTAAAGAAATAGCAAATAATGATTCAACACAATGAGCCTAGTAGAGCTAGAATTAGAAGATCATAATAATTAAACAATGTCTTCCTGAATTTGTTTGTAAAGAAATCCCTCCTTTGTGAGAGTTTAATGTTTAATCCCATATTAATATCAAGAAGCTTGAACATCGGCTCGATTAACTAGCGAGCATTAGGAGATCCAAAATTATCACCGGCTAGATTACGATATCCAACAAAGCATTGGGAGATCCAAACTTATCATTCGGTAGATTGGTTTTTTCATAATCTAACGTTTAGAGGTCTAGACTAGAAGGGGAGTTAGGAATTCGTATCATTCGCATAAGACCATCACTGTGAGAGTCCTTGACAAACTATCAAAGAGCATCATTAACGATGGAAAAGAGTAAAATAATAAGAGGACCGTACTATTTAGTGGATCTATGGAGTCCAAACGATTTGGAAATACAACCATTTATGGTAATTGGCCACTAGGTCTAGTAGAATAAGAGTTCGATGCATTCAAGGTCACAATATCGAAATTAATCATATTATCAAGGGAGATCGAAATACATTGATGGAAATGGTTTTGATCCACATCCTTTATGATGTAAGAGAACAACACGGAAATCCCAGTAGCAGCCCCACCTCTTTGAGAAGGCTAGTTAGTACACGACCAATTTACGACTAGAGGGGACAATGTTAAGGTAACAAGAAAGTGTACTATGAGTAGCCTTAGGTTTTTAAGGCGAATAATATCAAGAGAAAAAGTTCCTTCTTTCCACCAAAAGTTGACCGACATAGTATGAACGAGTTGAAAGATTCCTTTGCATTTTCAAGACATAAAGCTAAGGGAGGAGATCACCCTTCTCTTACTTTTTTTTTAAGTCCGTAGGAAAGGACGATGAGGTTCTATTGATGTCGTTATTTCCATTTCATCTTTCTTTTGAATTTTTGAGATAGGAAAGAGGGTACTTCTTTAGTATCATCTTGAGACATTAGCATATCATCATGATCAGAAAGACCATTAGCTAGGTTTTGAATACGTTGATGGTATAGCACCTCTAATTCAGAGGAGAACACAACATTGTGATAGGAGCTCATGTTCTTGTCAGCTAATGTTGGTGTCATATCTTGAAGTACTAAAAATGTTAGAATATTTTCTCTTGGCCAATTAAAGATGCTTATTAAATCTTCTACAACAAGAAGGAATACACCCTTCACAACACTTTTTACCAACATAACTTCGAAACGATTGTAATTCTTGAGTAGAACAAGGAGGAATCCACCCTTCACTACACTTTTTACCAACATACACACATTTTGAAATTAGATCATCATCCAAAACCGTACTAAAATTCACGTTCGAAATTTGTACAACACACCATCATCACCGTAACTTCGAAAAGATTGTAATTCTTGAAAATGTTTTGTTAGTTTCTACAACAAAATACTTCCGTTTGAAGGTCAGTTGACATAAGACGGAACATGAAAATGAAAAAAACCACGTTTGCAGCATTTTTTTTCGATACCACTTTGAGAGCAACTATCAAACCCCAAGGACTTGACCAAGGGAAAATGATTAATGAGATGACCTGGTTTGAAACAATTTTAAGAGACATTGGGAAGATTCGATAGACCACTACCATTGTAAAGACGACTGCATGTTGACAACTTATTTTTAAAGGCAACCACATGTTGAGAACTTATTGTGCTGTGACACCGATAACATCTGACATACCATAGCATGGAGAACTCAGCAGTTCTCCGACTCTTAAACGCTCTCAAAGGACTTGAGTTTTCTTTTGATTCTCGCCTGTTTAGGTGCGATACATAAATCGAGCATAGATAGATAAATTATTACATGAACTTTTTTCTGTTTGACATTCTGCGCTTTGCCATTAAGAACTGACACAGGCTTTGTATAATAACTCAGAGGACTTATTGACTTCACCACATTCAATAATCATATTCAATGACAATAACTCTTAGGCTACAATAATCAAGAGCGCATATTTTAACAGCGCGCACAAGTTCAGAAACAGAAGAAGCCTTTTCCGCCGATTTTTGTAGAGCAATTCAACGTCGATTTTGATGTTTTGTATGTTTGCTTGCGAGCTCCATCAAAACGACTGTTCAGATATGTACTGTTTGACTATTTAGAGGTCTAGCTTATGACTCCGCAAGGAAGACATTCCTTCTAAAAACCTGCTAAAAATAGGAAAACAAAACAAAAAAGAAAGGAACCCAGAAATATCTGTAATTCATTCTAAAACAGGACGGACATTCAGAAACTGCCATTGTAAACACCAGCGAGCTTAATTTCTCTTTAAAAACATGTAATTCTTATATCAGAAAGAACTTTTATTTACAGGACTTAAATACAGAAGCTACAATCAAAGGCGATGTATAGGAGTCCACTTTTACTCTTTCCGCAATTTCGTTGAAACAAACAAAAATGTTGTCACAAAACTTGTCCATTTTTAACACTCTTTATTCATTGGATCTGAAATCTTTAACCACCTCAAAAAATAGGCACGTATGGATCTTTCAAAAATTGTCTCTTCGTTTTCTAAGCTACTTCTTCTTGTTTTGAAATTTAAATTGATGTTAAACTTACAACATACAACAAATAGAGGAGTCCCGGAAGAAAAGTTTCTAATCCGCAGGATGTATCTATTACACTTCGTATATTTTTAGATCGTTCAACGAGACAATAGCAAAGGTGTGAGCTATTATATTCTCCTCGAGCAGATTTGTAATACGTCGAAAGAAATCCTAAGTTTCATTTCTGTGCATGACCTGATGAAGTGTGGAGGGCATGAACAGTGTAAGTTCTCGTTGACAAATAGGTATGACGAGAAAAGGGATCTTTTATTCCATCAGTACCAAATAAACAATTTGAAATTTATTTTATGCGCGAGACCATTAATGACGGACTACATGAAATGAACTTCTTCTAGTTGAAAAATAGGTATCACGAACAATTTAAGATTCCATCATTACTACATGCATGCACACGCGTAAACATCCATACATACTAAAAAAACATCAGCCAGCTCTCTTAGGATGGAAGCAAGAATGAGGCTTAGTTAAGCATACATCTGACTTCACTTATTTAGTACAGCTTTTAAATGAATCCAAATAAAATCTAAAGTTCAACTCATGACTTAACTTGTTTACAAGTCAAAAGTGATCCTCCAATTCTACGAGGTCATTAAGTAATCGACCTTAACGAGAAAGTAAAATTATGATTTGTTGGGTAGAAGAGCTTCATATCGAGAGTTTCGCAGTTACATCGTGTACTTTGAGGTCTCTATATTTGACTAGTTCATGCCCACAATTTCAACTTATGTGGCCTTTAACTTTGATCTTCATTTATAACGGTCACCCGGCATGTTCCAATATTTTGATATTTTTGTCCACGTCCTGTAGGACAGTTGGTTGAGCTTTGGCCTCTTGAGGCGGAGGTCCAAGGTTCAAGTCTCAGGCTGGACATGTTATGGCTTATGCCAGTTAAACCCAGTTGTAACCATGTCTCTCAGTTGTAACCTTGTCTAACCCCTGCTTTGTGGGATACGGGGGGTCCCACGGGTGCTATGCCCATTCACTTGTACAGTTGCAATTTCAAAGTTAAAGTCAGGGGGAGTAGGCTTTGGCTGAACCTCCATTTAAAAAAATATATATATTTTTTGATATTTTTGCATGTTCCTTCACACATATTCAGATTTCAAACATGAATCTTTGATGTATCGAAAGATTTTGTTCTAATGTGACAATTCATTGTTGTCTTTTCAGTAATGGCACATGGATTGTAGATGACTTGAAAGGAAACGTTAGTAACAAAATATAATTTATATATTGCGTAGTTACCTCTCATAACAATGTAAATATCATGTGCATAGGATATCACAATTGTGTTATATGCATGACCATTTATTCTGGCCCTATATCGAATGTATACTGGAGCTGCCAATTATCTTAAAAGTCTTGCAAATGATATGGCTATGCAATTATAAATAGGGTTTTTATTCTAAGACGATTTTCCTAAATTGCTACAACACCTTTAGAGATTAAAATTTACCATTATTCCATGATTTGCTCGTGTGGTATTGAAACTAATGGATACTGATGACGTTGATGGGAGAATTTACACCTTCTATGATCACTCAAAATGATGATTTTGTGATATCTTGAAGAATGAACTTGATCGATTTTGCACATTGATACTATACTATGAGACCCTCCTAATGCAGGTCATCGCACTCAAAATCTTACTGCTTATTGTTTTCATTAGGTATGCACACAGAGACCACTGATCTCTCCAGAACTGATGCTCTCAGAATATGCAGAGTTTAGACTTGAGCTTCAAAAAAACTTTAGATGACAATAATGGATTTCTAAAAACCCAAAGCTGAAAATTGAGATGGACAATATAAAATTTTTAGGGAACCCTGCTCTAAATTGAATCTTATCTAGCTCCTCCTCTTTCTCTCGCGTCCAAACGGAGGACCTGCGCTGCCTTCATTCTCGTGTCTGTGAGTTCATATAATATTCAGAGATCTTTGTCATCTAACAAGAGTTATTATTATTCAAGCTACATGTCACCGTTATTTCTTTCTATATGTACATTTGTGTTCAGACCGTGCACGGGATTTTATAATGACTCCATTGTCGGCCCATTTTGTGTATACCCAAAACGACGGAAGACTAAAAACAGAATTATTACATGAATTGTTTTCTGTTTGACATTTTTGCGCTTTGCCATTAACAATTAACACTGACGACTTATTGGGTTCATCACAATATAATAATCACATACAATACAGGACACATATAATAACAGCATGCACGAGGTCAAAGACAGGAGAAGCATTCAGAGTCTTCTCTTAAGAGAATTTTTCCAGAATTTCTTATTTCTTTTCTTATTTGCACGATTTTTTTTTTTAATTCTTTGCATTCGAACTCTATCAAAACGACTGTTCGGCTTTGTACCGTTTGACTATTTAGAAGTGTAGCTTATGATTACACAGCGAAGACATTCGTTCTATATGCTCCTTAACTTAGAAATGCAAACAAAAAGAAAAAAGGGAGGGGGGAACGCAGAAATATCTGTAAGTCATTCTAAAACATGAGGGACATTCAGAAACTGCCATTGTCTTCTCGTGCTTAAACACTTGCGAGCTCAATTTCTTGTATTCGAAAAAACTTTTATTTAGAATGTAATTCTTATGTTGGATGAACGTTTATGTACAGCACTTAAATACACAGGCTACAATCAAAAGCGATGTACAGGAATCCACTTTTTCTCTTTCAGGAATTTCATTGAAACAAACAAAAATGATGTCACAAAAGATGTCTATTTTTTAATACTTTTTATTGATTGGATCCGAGATCTTCAACACACCTCAAAAAATAAGCACGCAAAGATGTTTCAAAAATTCTCTCCTTGTATGTAGCTATGTTTTTAAGCTACTTTTTGTTGTTTTGAATATTAAAATGTTGTTTAGCTTACAACATGCAACAAATAGAGCATTCCCGGAATAAATTTTATAAGCCGCAGGATGTGTCTATTAGACTTTGTATATTCTGAGTTCGTTCAACGATAGCATAGGAAAGGTTTGAGCGATTATATTCTCCTTGAGCAGGTTTCATTACCATGCATGAGATGATGAATTGCGGAGAGCGTGAAGATTAAGTTCTCGTTGAAAAATAGGTATGAAGAGGAACGGGAGTCGGGATTTTGTATTCCATCACAACCACATGAACAATTAATAACTAACTACATGAACTTAACTTTTTCTAGTTCAAAAATAGGTATCATGAACAATGTGGTTTAAGATTTGATCATTATTACATGCATGAGCACATGGAAACATCGAAAAATTCTAGTGAAACATGCAGCTAACCTAGTTGTACCTTGAGATTTCATACTTAGGATGGTAGCAGGAATGATAGCTGCTGAATTTACTAATTTAATACAACTACTAAGTAAGTCGCATGAAAATATAATCCTCCAAATTTAGGAGGTGATTAAGTAATCAACCTTCACCGAAATGTAGAAGTATAAGTCGTTGGGTATATGAGCCTCGTATTGAAAGTTTTAACGTGTACTTTGAGGCCTCATTATTTGACTAGTTCATGTCCACAATTTGAACTTGTATGGACTTCCACTTGGATCTTCATTTATAACACTCCCCCCCCCCCAACTCCTCCCCACGTCCCAATATTTTTATATTTTTACATGTTCGTTCACACATACTCAGATTTGAAACTTGAATATCTTTGATGTATTGAAAGACTTTGTTTTAATGTGACACTTTGTTTTTGTCTTTCTATTGATGGAACATGGATTATAGATCACCTGAAAGATAACGTTAGTAAAAAAATATAATTTATATGTTTGACTAGTTACCTCTCATAATAATGTAAATATTGTTATGCTCCTATGCCCAAGGAAAAGGTGTGAAAATACATGTATGTTCTACCCAATTTACCCATAATCCACCCACTTTTCCTACTCTCTTTTCCTTTTCTCCAATTTTCATGCACTCTTTCCACTTCTCACTCTCGTGCACCTATGCACTCATTCTCCTCCACTCCCTTTCTATCTCTGTCACTCTTTTCTTCTATCCTACATGCCACCATGCACACTCTACCTCTTTCTTGATTTATTCCTTTCTCTCACACTCCCACTATGTCCACCTTTTATACTTATGCACACACTTAAACATACGTACACTCATCCATGTCCTCACACTTGTATACCCCAAACACACATTGTGCCCTCACTTTCTACCACCCTCTCTTTGTACTTGCGCACTCTTTCAATCCCTCATGCTTGCACACTAACTCATATATCCCCAAGCACACACACACTTACATATCCACATTCTATTTCTTACTTTTCCATCAGACTCCCTTCACCCACACTCGTGCACACTCTCTCTTTCCTCTCCCCCTCTCTCTAGCTCTTTTTCTCTCACACACTCTTACACACACCTTATCACTCTCTTCTTCTTCTTCCTTAACCTCTTTACTTCCTTGCCCTCACACTTGTCCATCTCTGTATCACCCTTTTTCACTCCCCTTCGTTTCACTCTCTTCACCTTACTGCTTTTCTCCTTTTGAATCTCATTCTCGCTCTCTTTTTCTCTTTCTCTCTCTGCCCCTCTGTTTCCTTTTCCCTTTTTTTTACACTCTCACTTCCTCACCTACCCAAGATCGCCTCTATGGCAACACCTATGCATACAGACCAATGATCAACGCAAGTGCTTAGGTGCACATACACTTATGGACACATGCACAAACATTCATACACAATCCCTTGCGGTAGAAACATAACCCTCCCTCTCTCTTTTTGTCTTAATCTTACACACTAGTGCACATGTACAGTTATACACTCACAACTTCACTAATACGTTTGCATATAACTGCACAAAAACACACTCTTCGCCCCCACTCTCTTTCTAAGTATTTTTCAGATTTTTAGCCTCCATGTAGTACGGGGAACCTAAGCTCAATCCTTCTCTCAAGATCTTTTGGAGATGATGCCTACCTCGTGATTTGAGTTTTTTATTTCAGTTGCACTTGCTTCATTCCCTTAGTAATGTAATGAGCTAAGTGAGAAATTGAGCATAGAAATCAAAGGACTGAGATGACATTTACGAATCTCGCTTGGAATCGTTTATCACCTCATTCACTACCTATGGCCTTTCCCTTTGTAATCTACCGCAGCAAGGTCAAGAACACGTCACATTTTACGCTCTTATCCACGATATTTAATGACGTATTAGCTATCAAAGAAAACATTACGCGCAAGACTCTGCCACACAGTTGCATTTTAATCATCATTTCCCTCTGGACACTCATTCTCTTGTGCTATCTGATAGAGTGATCAGATATCTCCAATCTTTTAGGCTCAAAATTGATCACCTCTTTGGACCTGTAGACCACGCATTGAGCCACTATTCACCGATTATCTTGCTTCTAATGTCATAGATCGGAGAAATATCAATCTATCATCAAACCTCTAAGTTTTTGTCAAAGAAAACTACCTACACCTTGTCTATTGAAAGATTACAATGTCTCCTAAATTACAAAAAATCCATGAGACTATAAGAAATGTAGTTCAAGAATCTATATAATTAATCCATCAAAAATTACATTGATTCGACTCTCCAATTGGGAATAGGACTCTCCTAAGTAACCCCTATAGACACTCGAGGGAATCAACTTTTCATAACACAACTTAATGAAATACATCATTTAATCTATTACATAAACTCAAACGTTCAAAGGATCAACCTTTCTTTTATAATACTTTATGTCGACCTCAATGTACAGCAATACCTACTTAAAAGCATGAGTAAAATGAATGTATCCAAATCATTTCTTAAAGCATTTAGAGTGATCTTTGATGCTATCCCATCAGAATACAAGCATGGAAACATAGAAACTTATCTCAAAATTCTTTGTTAGTAAATGAAGAAATACTCCCAATGGTGGTCAAGTAAAACTTCTATCATCTCAACTCATAAGTAAATCCAATAAACTATATTCTTTGCCATTGAAGAGTATATATATGCATTTAGTTATGGAAAATGTAGATAAATTCATAATCCAACCCTTCGCTTCTTTTTTTAATATAATGGAAGTTCGGCATTAGCCTACTCTCCCGGACTTGAATTAAATAAAGAAAAGTACAAGGGAAGGGGAAAAGTGCCCACGGGACCCCCCAAATCCCACAAAGCAGGGGAAGATTTTATAGAGCTTATATGGCATTACAAAGAAGGTTAATTACCCTCTCATCACCCTCATGTGGGGCCCACTTGGCTTTAAGCTTGTTATTGATCAAAAGGAGTACTTGATGATGCCTGAAGGGGGGGTGGACTTCTTATAGTTAACAATCCTTTTGTCAAGGAGGAACAATGATTTCTCAATTGACCACTCTTTGGGGGAGTCTCCAAAGTTGAAAGCACATCTTCCCCACCAGATTTTCCATAAGACCTCCCCTCTGATGGCGTTCCAGAGGGTCCCAGAGCAGCCAATCGCTTCTCCTAGCAGTGCTTGCTGCCCAATGAGATGTTTCTAAAGTCTAATTTTCTTTCCAACCGTCTGCCAGAGTCTGTTGGATTTGGGGCATGTAAAGAAGATGTGTGAAACATCTTGGATAGACCGGTAGCAGTGTTTGCACTAGGGAGGAATCCCACAAAATTTGCTAGCCTTAAGGTTGGTCCAGATTCCATGATGAAGAATTTGCCATAGGAGGACAAACTTTTTGATTTCTATGAGGGGGTGCCAAATAGCCATGAACTTCATGTCCCACTGAAGCCGTGTCCATGACAGGCACCACTTCTTGTTGAGGTTAACCTGATGGTCAATCGTTTCTTTGATGTTCGGGATTTTTGATAGGCTATTCACATTGTGCCATTTGAGACCAAGCGAGCTTGACGTGTCATGTCCCATGAGAAGGCAAACTTTGTGTCGGTCCTAGGCGAGACATCTGCTTTGCAAAGTGTTCTATTCTTTGTACGAAATGTTGATGCAACGGTCAATAACCTCGAAGTTGATCCATGGTTGGTGTCTTGTTTCTAGAGATCTTTCCATTTTTTGAAGCCTTTGTTCCATAACTTCTTGGCATTTTGAATGTTCCAAGATTCCACACTCCGGATGCCGTGGATCGGAAACCAGATAGAGTCGTTTTGTCTGATACCGGCTGCCCACTTCTAGTCTTCACTTATTCTCGTGTAGCTTTTGACTTTATTCCAACTCTTCCATAGGCCAGACCTCAGGTTCATAAGCTTTGACTTCTAGTCCCAAAATTCCCCTTTGTATTGCTCAAAATCCCTTGGGGCCCCCTTGGTTCCCTAGTCCCACTTGAGGGTCAACTTCAAATTATCATATCTCAAAATCAACGTGTTATTCTTGAAAAAAACAGTTGAGATCGTGTAGGATTTGAAACGAGCTTTCCAACGAGCTATAGAGCTCAAAAAATGGACTTTGGATGAAAAAGTTATGTCAAATCAGGCTCTTGGGGGTCAAAACAGGCAAACAGGACCTTTTGGAGAAAATCGCGATTTTGTGAAATCAGGGAATCGCGATTTTGTGAAATCAGCGAATCGTGATGCTATGAATTCAAAGAATCACGATTTTGAGCACAGAATTGTGTTTTTGAAAATTGCAATTTTGAGCACAGAATCATGTTTCAGAGAATCGTGGTTCACAAAATCGTGGTTCAGAGAATCGTGATTCACAAAATCGTGTCTTCACAGAATCGTGTTTTAGAGAATCGTGTTCTAGAGAATCGCGATTTTGTCTTAGAGAATCGTGGTTTTCAAAATTTAGAGAATCACGATTTTGAGTACAAGCACAAAATCGTGTTTTTTGAAAATCGCGATTTTGAGCACAGAATCGTGTTTTAGAGAATCGTGTTCTAGAGAATCGCGATTTTGTCTTAGAGACTCGTGGTTTTCAAAATTTAGAGAATCGCGATTTTGAGTACAATCACAGAATCGTGTTTTTTGAAAATCGCGATTTTGAGCACAGAATCGTGCTTTAGAGAATCGCAATTTTGTCTCAGAGAATCGTGTTTTCACAGAATCGGGGCTCACAGAATCGTGATTCACAAAATCGTGTTTTCACAGGATCGTGTTTTCACAAAATCGTGTTTTCACATAATCGTGTTCTAGAGAATCGAGATTTTGTCTCAAAGAATCGTGATTCACAAAATCGTGTTTTTCACAAAATCGTGGTTCTCAAAATCATGTTTATTTTTACATGAAAATCGCAATTTTATCTCAGAGAATCGTGTTTTCACAAAATCGTGTTTTAGAGAATCGTGTTCTCACAGAATCGTGTTTTTGGCTGAAAATCATGATTTGTGAGAATCGCGACTTTAAGCACAACCACAAAATCGCGATTCTGAGAATGACCACAGAATCGTGATTCTTTCAGCAAGCTTTTAGGCGGGAAACAGAAAATCGTGATTTTCAAAAAAATTTGAATTTTCACATAATCGCGATTTTCATCACAGAATCGCGTTTTTTGGCGAGAACTTCGAATTTTTGAGCGCCGAGCAATGGCGAGCTCTGTATGAGCAAAAAATCATGAAAAACACAGGCGCTTGTTCTCCCTTGCACTTCCTAACTCCTTCCCACACAATAATGCATGAAAAATGGTATGAAAATGGTGAAAATGCACTAAAAAACAAGAAATTTCTATGAAGAAGAAGATGGAAGAAGGTGGAGATGATGATGATGAAGAAGATGAAGAAGAAAAATCAGAAAATGAACAAAAATGACAGTTTTTTTACCTTCCAATGTTGCAAATCTACGATCTTACCATCACAACGCTCGTCCTCGAAGCTCTCTCCGGTGTAGCTCAAGCGTAAGCACCACCTCCTTTACTTCTCAATCTGCAGAGACGTGAGGACCGGTATGAAGACCACGAGCAAGTGAAGGCACAAGTGCGTGAGTGAAAGCACACAAACATGCACACACATACACACACACGCACACAAGGTAAGATCAAAGAGAGGAACAATGGAAAGCTTTGATTGCAAAAGAGTTCTCTTACAAAAGCTCTATTCTCTAACAAGCTAACCCCAAAAATGAGCTCTCTAGCTCTTTTTATAGTTTTTTGACTAGTTTTGGCCATGTCCAGACCTAGTGTCCGGCCTAGTTAAAAATTAGGTTCCAAGGCTTATTTGAGGGCTCAAACGAAGTCTAAAAATTATGAAAATTGGTATGATGGTACTTCTAATACTCCTCAAGCTCGAGGACTCCTCGGCTTGAACAAAATGGAGTTACAAAAATAGAAAATGGTATTTACAATGGTTTTTAGTGATGAAAATCACTATTTTTGTTGGGAATTCTTGTGAAAATTGGACATACACTTCTTGGAGCTCCCTACTTGCTCCCTTTTCTTGTGTGTCCACCTTTTTGATGTGCTTCCATGCTTTGTCCTTGACCTTCAGCTGCAACAACCTCTTCTTCACATAATGATAAAGCATCTCAATGTGCTTAGTGCGAGCATGGAACACAGGGTTCCTCGCAACTGCCAATGCACTTTGATTGTCAATGAAGATGGTGGTTCCAGAAGACTAAGCAACACCCAAATCAGCCATAAGGTGTCTGAGCCACACACACCCAACAATTGCTATGAAAGCTGCCCTATACTCAGCTTCACAACTAGAAGTGGCCAGAGTAGGATACTTCTTGCTCAGCCAAGATATGCATGAGCTACCAAGCATGAAGCAAAAACCACTAGTGGACACATGGGTTTCATAGCAGCTAGCCTAGTTAGAATAAAAAAAAGTATGCAAATATGGTAGTAGTGATCTCCCCTTCGGATAAAACAACCCAAGTAGCTAGGTACCACTCAAGTAGCGAAAGATGCGCTTCAGCACCTGACAATGCTTCACACCTGGGAAATGCATAAACTTGCTCATTTGTGAGATAGCAAACTAAATATCTGGCCGAGTAATGCATAAGTAAATCAAGCATCCAATAGCCTACTAATAGAGAATAGCATCAAATGCATCCCCAACATCATGAATACCCAATCGTAAACCTCTCTCCAAGTGGTAATAGGTTTAGAGTCTTCAGTGACAAAATGCTGCAATAATGTGTCAATATATTTCATTTTACACAAAGCCATTCCACCATCAACGTGCATAAACTGAATGCTCAAATAATGATGCAAATGCCCCAAATCAGACATCTCAAATGAGGCATGTAAATCAGCCTTAAAATCAGCAATATGCTTCTCATGAGGACCACTGAGCAGCACGTCATCAACGTACACCATAATGATTAGAATCACATCATTTTCACACTTAACATATAAGGTGCTTTCAATTGGACTGTTCTCAAAACCATGTGCAATCAAATAAGCATGTATCTTTTCATACCAAGCATGTGGTTTTTGCTTTAAACCATATAAGGCCTTCTTTAACTTGCACACCTGGTTTTCATGCCCTTTCTGCACAAAGTCGCGAGGCTAAAAAACATACACTTCTTCATGCAAGTCACCATTCAAAAATGTTGTTTTAATGTCCAAATGATGTACATTCCAACCATGATGAGCTGCAAGTGCACAGATGTTACGAACACTAGTCATTCAGCAAGTAGATGCAAAGATCTCATCAAAATCAATGCCTCTTTCATGTGCATAACCCTTTGCAATAAGCCTAGCCTTATACCTGTCAACTGTTCCAACAGGTTTATGCTTTAGCTTATATAGTCACTTAGTGCCAATGGCCTTCTTGCCAGGAGGCAAGTCACATAAAGACCAAGTACCATTCTTAATGATAGCATCATATTCAAATTGTATTGCAACCATCCAATATTCAGAATTTTGCGCTTCATCCAACGAAACAGGTTCAATCTCATCAAAGAGACTGGATGTAGCCATAGCATAGCAATTTAATGCAAAAGAGGCATTATAAGAGCCTGAATGGGTACGGTATGAAAGAGGTGAATCTACATTGCTGTCACGCAAAGTTTGCACTAGCCATTTTGGCATAGTTTTGCCACCTCGATATCAGTACTCTCATCAACAAGTGCATCATGCAAATCTGCATCAGAAATGGAATGATCTACATCATTACATGAAACTTGCAATGGCTGAGAAGTTGCCTCATTAGGACCAGCACTAGAATGTCCACTTGTAAAAAGAGGAAGCAAAGTATCATACAAGTCCTTGGAGCTAATAGATGTCTCCTTCATACATGAAAGTAAAGGTTGAATAGAATCTACCACAAAAACAACATCACGGTGAACCAAAATGCAATTAGTATGTGGATGATACAAAAGATAGCCTTTGCTTTCAAAACTATACTCAACAAAAAAATACATTTTACTACTTTATCATCCAATTTCCTGTGATGTTTTCAGGCACTAATGCATATGCCAGACAACCAAAAACACGTAGATAAGCAATAGATGGCTTGCAACCATGCCAAGCCTCATATGGAGTGATAGACTGTAGTGTTCTAGTGGGACACCTATTAAGTACATATGGACACCTATTAAGTACATATGCTGCACACATGACAGCCTCAAGCCAGAAACTATGTGGTAAAGCCTGACTCTTGACCATGCATCACACCATGTCCATGAGTGACCTATTCTTTCGTTTAGCAACTCCATTTTTTGAGGTGTATATGGCATTATACACTGATGTTTTATCCCACATTCAGCTAGAAATGCATTAAAGTCAAAAGATATATATCCCCCCCCCTCAATCAGATTGGAGGGTGCCCATTTTACATGTTGATAGATTTTCAGCCAAAAACAAAAACTATTTGAAGCACATGAACACTTCAGACTTTGCTTTGGGTGGATATACCCATGCATGCCCAGAAAAATCATCAATGAAAGTCATGAAGTAAAGATAGTTTCCAAAAGAAGGTGTCTGCATAGGACCACAGTCATCACTATGTACAAGCTATGATTTCTGAGTAGCCCAAACTGAACCATCTTTTGGAAAGGAGGAACATTGCATTCGCCCAAAATACATCCTTCATAGACATGTTCTTCGGGTGCCTCAAGTTTGGGAAAACAGGACACCATTTCAGATTTCTGCAGGCGTAGCAAACTACCAAAGTTTAGATGACCAAATCATGCATGCCAAAGCTTTGCATCTTACATAGCCTGAGAATCATGTACTACACATGCTGAATCATTCATAGATTTTTCATGATCTATGAGCTTATAGAGCCGATGAGATAAAATGCCAGAAGCAATAATCACGTCACCATTTGATAGATCATGAACTGTACATCTGTCATCAACAAATTTCACAACCAAACCAATCTTGGCTAAGGCCAAAATTGATAACAAATCCTTCTTGATCCTTGGCACAAATAAAGCATCCGACAATAGAACTACCATCGTTAGTAGTTAGAATGATCTTTCCAACTCCCATAATAGGATAAGAGAAGTTGTTGGCACATGTAATAGTATTCCCTATAGGGGCAGGCTCGAGTGAAGAGAAGAAACTACACTGCGAGGTAATATGTTTGGTCACCCCACTATCAAAATACCAAACATCTAAGTCTACTACAGACATGCATTGGCCATGAGAAGATGGGTCAAAGTTGCAAACAGTAGTAAACGCCCATTCTTCATCTTGCAGAAGATTAGCAGACTCTGCTTTTGGTGTAGAGGCCTCTACAACAAGCATTCTGGCCTCTTTCTTCTTTGCCTCTTTAGCAGCCAGTTTTGGATAGCTCTTAATGAGATGATAATTTGCTTTACCATATTTGCAAAACAATTTCTGTTTTTCTGATTTCTTCTCATCTTTGTCTTCCTTCTTCGATTGTGCAGAATTAGTAGATTTCTTCTTACTAGTAGAAGAGCTCCATTTTCCTTTGCCCTTCTGACTAGCAAGGAAAGCTTGATCTACAACATGCATAATAAACCTCTTCTTCCTGGACTGATCTTCCTACAACAGAACAGAAACTAACTCTTCAAATGCTAAGGCATTTGGATTGCCTTTCATCATCAAACGAAGAGTAGAAGCAAATTCCCTGATATGAGTCAAGAAGACCATTCAAAATAGTCTATACAAGTGAACTGTCAGGAAGGACTTCATGAGCAGAAAGCAATTGTTCCTTTAGAGCCTTGATCTTTGTCAGAAAACTATCCATAGAATCGCCTTCATTCATGAGCTCACTCTCCAACTGTTTTTAGGTAAGCAACACGAGCCTCATTCCTAGCCTGGTACAATGTGGTAAGCGTATCCCAAGCATCCTTAGTTGTTCTACAAGAGAGAATGTGAGGGATAATGGCATGTTTAACAAACAAGGCTATCAATGCATGGCCTAAGCATCTCTGCCATCCCAACAAATTTGCTCTGTAGTAGGTGCAGCAAAAATTGCAGCACGAATAGGAATTTGCAGAATATCGCCATCTTTGATGTTATCTGCATTAGCTTCAGTACTTGTATTTGCAGTACCTGTATTTGCAGGTGTAACAGGACATCTTTCAACACCCTGCACAATATTCCATAGTCCTTTTATGACCAATACATGACTCCTCATATAAGCCCATAATGGGTAATTCGTACCATCCAACATATCCTCAATAGCCAACATACGAAATACATCACTGCTTTTAGCCATGGACACTGACTAAAATACCCTGATGTAGAAAAATGATTCTATTTGAAAAAGTTAAACAAAAGTACCCAAACGGGTTCTACTAGACCTGTAGCAGACTTCGAGATGCTTATACTGGCGAACTAAAACCTGTATATATCTTTGGCACAAAAAGACAAAATAGCCTACACAAGTGTTGTGATAGTGCGTTCGGGGGCCAAAACAAGCTCAGATCGCGATTTGGGCACCACCGAGAAAAGACATTTTGATCTCAAAAACATCCTAAGTATGCTCACCAAATTTTGTGCGATTCTGAGATTGTGATCGAAGGGGTGTCGATGACGCCCCAGATGAAGCAATGACCTACTCTGATACCAGTTGTTGGAGTTAGATGTCTGCAAAGCACGCGAACAACACAAGGAAGAAGAAGAAGCTTGGAACACAACACACAATACCGAATGTATTACCACTAGAATGTACAAAGATAAGTAACCCATTAGGGCTATAGGCATATATACAAGCCGGGGGGGAAAACATCCTAAAGACGCAAAAAAGTGTCTCGACCATCCTAGTCTGTTCACACGCATCACTACCTAAATATATCAACATGATCTTCTATTGAAAGTTTAAGATTTACCTCCATAGGTGTGTTAAGTGTATTTGCAATCCATCATCCCAAAAGCTTTCAAGATTTCAATAGCATATTTTTGTTGCGATATGAAAATCCCATCATCCTTTTTCCATACTTCAATGCCAAGGAAATAATGGAGTAGCTTGAGATCTTTCATCTCAAACTCATCACTCATGCTAGCATGACTTTGCTTGCTGAAATATGCATCATCTCGTGTAATGATCAAATTGTCTACTTACAAGATGATAATCACTAGCTGGTTATTGTTTTTCATAACATACAAATTTGCATCAAAAGTACTGCTTTGAAAGCCTAGGTTTTGGGAAAAAACTATCATTTTTTTTTGGTACCAAGCTCTTGGAGCTTGCTTAAGGACATATAATGCCTTCTTAATTCTAGAAACCTTTTCTTCTCAAAGAGGTACCTCTAAACCTAGCGGTTGAGGTACATATACCTCCTTCTTGAGGTATCCATTCAGAAATGCTAGTTTTATATTTTTCTGAAATATAGACCACCTTTTATCTGCAGAAACTACAAGTACTATGTGAATTGTAGTCATCCAATTTTTTGGTTTCAATGCCTCTTGGACATCAAATCCTTCCACTTGTGAGAAACTTTGTGCAACAAGTCAATCTTTATACTTCTCTAAAGTACCATGCAGTGCCTTTGTGTAGCATCTATTCAAAACATACACAGTTGTATTAACTGCTTGTGCCCAAAATAAATTAGACATATCTTGAGCTTTCAGCATGCAATGGGCCATTTCAACTATTGTCCTATCTTCTCTCTCAACAACACCATTTTGTTGAGATATGTGGGTTGTGGTAAGTTGCCTCTATATTCTATTAGCATTATAGTAGTTCTTGAATTCTGTTGATAAGAGTTCTCCTCCTTGATCAATACGGAACTTCTTCAATTTTCTACCTGTTTCATTTTCAACAATCTTGTGCCACATTTTAAATTTTTCAAATGCATCAGCCTTCTCTCGAATAAATTATATCCACATCGTTCTACTTTAATCATTGACTATGAGCAAAAAGTATAGAGATCCTCCCAAAGAAAGAGTAGATATTTTACCATAGAGGTCAGCATGTACCAACTCTAGCGGAGCTTGAGCTCGATTGTTGCTCCCTTTTGGAAATTCCTTCCTTTGTTGTTTGCCCATCATGCAAGCTTCACATGGGTGTTGCAAATATGAAAATGCACATAAATGTGCAAGCATCCCTTTTCTTTACATCTCTTTGAGAATGGAAAATCCAAGATGGCTTAAACGTTGGTGTGAAAGTCTACTTGTGTCTTTTTCCTTTATAGCGGTGAAGGTAGTCAACTCATACAGGTTATCTTTCGGCACTTGTTTTCCTATAGTGTTACCTGTTCCATCAAAATTTTCTATGCCATCCTTTTTGAAATATACTTTAACACAACGATCAATTATGGAAAAAATTGATACTAAATTTATTTTTAGTGAAGGAACATACAAAACATCAAATAGTTTTCTCTCAACACCAATGGTAGCAACAAAAGAGATGGTTCTTATTCCTTCAATTGGACATTCGAAGTCATTTCCAACCACAACATTGATAGGTTCCTATAGAGGCATTAAGGAACTATACCAGTCCTTCTTGCTAGTCATATGGGATATTCAAGGTTCATCCACACGAGTTTGGGCAGATGTACATACCTCCTCTATCACAACCCATAGTTCAAGTTCTCTGTTATTTTTCGATTCCCTATTCTTCCATGTGGATTTGAGAGTACCATTTCTCTTGCCAGCTTGCTTTTCTTGTAATCCTTAATGGCATGAACCTTCTTTTTTCAATAGAAAGAGATTCCAGGGAACTTTTCTTCTTTGGCATCTTCTTTGAACTATCAGAATAGCTTCTATCCTTTTCATTTGCTGAAAATGCTACATCGTTTGAACCTTCCATATTCTTCAAATGCATTTTTTCTTCTAGAAGCATTACAAAAAGTTCTTCAAAGGTAAGAGGTGAAGGTCTAGCTTGAGTTTAAGGGAAGTTATGAGCCCATCATATTTTGCAGGAAGAATTTGAACACACTTGCAAGACAATTCTTCAAGTGTTATCAAAACACCAATAGCAGCTAGTTGATCTTGTAAATGTTTGATTCACTTGATAAAGTCTTTCGCCTTCTCCAAATCGGAGTGTTTCTCATTCACTAACTGATTCACAAGTTTTCGAATGTGATTGTGATTCTTGGTTTCATTTGGTGAGGCAATATGCCCCAAGCTTCATGTTATTTAGTGGTTTATTGAACCAGAGTAAGCATAGAATCATTTACACTTGTAAAAATAGCACATAATGCATCTACATTCCTCCTCTTGCAAGCTCAAAGAAGATTTGGATCATGTTGGATTGTCACTCAAGAATTTGATGGATCTCCCATCAAAATTGGCTCTAAATCAGGCCTTCTTGGCCCCGTGACAGTATCCAAACTTAAAGGTATCCAATATTGTAGAAATTTTGAACTTCTAGAGTGTGTAATTTGTTCTATCAAGCTTCTATTCAATGAATGCGGGTGGATGAATGTGAATTGGTGTAGCAATAACATTGGCAAATGCACCAACACTAGATGATGAAGCCATCACTCATGCACTATGGTGATAACAAAAATATACTTGCAAGTTCAAAAAGTATCCCTCTCTATTAATAGATACCTGATAGCTCTGATACCATGTAGGAAAGTAGTTATGCAAGAGAACACTAGAGGAGTAGTAGACAATGTAGCAAATATAGTATAATTTTAAAATCCATTTTTGTGCCAAGAATGATTAAGTACCAAAATTAGGGTTTCTGCCCTAAATGGATTTTGGACTGATGTGACATTGTTTTCCAACACCATGTAATCCTCCCCATATGCAGCTTAGGATGGTTCAACTAATCTAACAAATATGAATGTTTTTTTATTTTGATAGGAAATACTCCATGGAATATTCCCTTTACAATCATGCGAGGATGCTACCCTGGGATACCCACCATGATGACCATTGGCCCTCTTGGACCCCCCAGATAGGGCTACTCCTAACTGCGCTAGAGCCCACAATTGGGGACCTTGGTAACTCCCTTTCCTTACAATACCTTTGATGGTCCAATTTGACCATGCAACATGTAAGTTGGGATTCCCATCAATTGGGTAATGCACGCTTAACTTCTCCTCATACTGGGAAACCTTACAAAATGTGCATTATTATAATCATGAGGGTTATACATTGGTCATATACTAAAAATATACACTTCAAGGTGCTAAGTTGTTTATTAAAAGTATTTTCCCATATCATAGTTTTCCAAACATTATATTGTGTGATTGTGATGTTCATTTTTGCAATCATTTTTGGGTTGCATTATTTCAACATTTTGGTTCAAAAAGAGATTTCAATTTTAGATTTCATCCTAAAAGTAATGGGAAAGTGAATCCACAAATAGAAATATTGTGTATTTATTGCATTGTTAGCTATTGTAGGATCTTATAATTGTGTTTGCCCAAATGCTATGAAATATGAAAAAACATAGAAATAGAGATGTACAGTAGATGGCAGGGTACATAGTATTGGGTACAATCCCCCCATGCACTCTATCATATAAGTCTCTAATGTGCATGTATTTATATTTTTTTTATTACATCCAAATATAGAAATTATAATGAGGGAGGGCGCTTTTAAAAGTAGGAGTGTGAGTAAAAAGTTGTTGTCTTTTATGGAGATCCTTAGCTTTTATTTACAAACATCACATTTTATGCCAATCCTTATTTCAACAACTATTTTTATGAATTTCTAGAAGCAACCCTCTATGTGGTTCTTTTATTTAAAGAATATATGGAAAATATAATTTCTCTATTTATGTTCGGATGCATTTGAATAAGTCCATGCCCATCCATGCCCTCATGAACCTTCAGTTGTTGTATCAAAATGCAATGCATATTAAAATCTCAATAACATTGGACTTATTTGAATGCATCTAAATATAAATAGAGAAATTATATTTCCCATATATTGTGTAAATAGAAGACCCACGAAGAGGGTTAATTCTAGAAATTCATAAAAACAGAAGGTTTAAATAAGAATCACCATAGAAAGTGAATTTTTTAAATAAAAGCTAAGGCTCTTCATAAAACTAAGCAACTTTTTACTCACATACCTACTTTTCGAAGTGCTCTCCCTCATTATAATTTATATATTTGGATGTAATAAAAAAACTATAATACATGCACTCTAGAGACTCACCTGAGAGAGTGAATGGGGGGTGATTGTACCCAATACTGGGTACTTTGTCATCCACTATGCATCTCTATTTTTATGTGTTTTTAGGTTCCATATTGTCTCTATGAACGCATAATTGTAAGATCCTACAACAATTCTCTACACATAGGTGAACTTGATTTTTGCTAAAACATGGCACACAAAATTGAGCAAAGCTAAGTTTCATGATAGCTAGTTTTGGTTATGAAGAAATGACATTTTCATTTTGAGAAAATCAAAAATAGGGCATAAAGAGCTCCAGATGATTACAAACTTCAAATAGGAATGTAACAAGGAATTAAGATTAGTTTCTCATCACTAGAAAGCAATATGTATCACAATGTTTTATAGAGGACTTTCCATCATAGACAAACTGATTCCACACTTTCTAGATGGCTTGCAAAGTGCTCAATAACATATTGTAGCATAATTGATGCATCCTATCACCTTCAAGGATTCTATGCAAAAGTACATTCACATACAAGATGAATTGTGAAACTCAATTCAAGTATTCCAACCAAATAAGACTCAACTCTAAGTATTGTCATCGAGAAATTGAATTACAGGATTCTCAGTTCCCCCCAGAAAGTGCGCACAATGAAGAGGATATCTACCAAGTTATATATGTATAGAAGAACACCTCCTCTTGCATATCCATAATTACAATATGATGAAATTGAGAAAATGATGATGAACCTCTCAACTAATGAGTGTGTTTATAACCTTCAACAAGTAGGGCAATTGTAAGGAATTGAACTCACAACCTCTTGGTTAGGAATGTGATGGGCTAACCACTTGCCCCAAAAGCCATGGTTGAGGATTACTTCCTAATCCTCTCTCTTAGGGTGTAGTTCAACCATCTTCAATCTTTCAGGGTGTGGTTTAACCATCTCCTACCTATCACTTTATTGCACTCTTCCCCCCTTGGTCAATCATTGTCCTCAATGATCTACTCTTGTATCCCTCTAGCCTTGGTGATCAGCCTCTTGAACTCCCTAGGTACCCTTGAATTGATGTCCTCAACCTCGCACAGTTTCTTGAACCTTGTTCGCAACCTCGGTCTCTTGAACCCTTGCTCTCAACCTTGGTGTCTTGAACCTTCTTGTTTGCAACCTTGGTGTCTTGAGCCCTTGTTCTCAACCTTAGTTTTGAACCTTGTTCTCACCCATGTTTGATATCTTGAATCCTCAATCAAGTGCCACCCAAGGTTTCCCAAGGGCTTTACACTTTCAAGCTAGCTCAGTAGATTTGGAAAGTTCGTTCTGAGAGCTTTCCAATGGTATCATAGACGCCTCAATCCAACCTATGGATTGAGAGATACACCTCAATCTTTGTTAGGCTAACTTGTGAAAGCGACGCGTGCTACTTTGTACCCTTTCATATAGAGGATGCCCAAGCGCCTATTTTAGAGTCCATTGGGTCATTCCACCTTGACCAAGCTTACTTCCTAGGCTTTGATACCAATGTAAGGAATTGAACTCACAACATCTTGGTTAGGAATGTGATGGGCTAACCACTTGCCCCAAAAGCCATGGTTGAGGATTACTTCCTAATCCTCTCTCTTAGGGTGTAGTTCAACAATTCCAAAATCGACTAGCACTAAGGCCTTTTGTAAAATAATGCCAAATTTTTCTATATTGACATTGAAGTACCCAACATATCCAAAAAGGCCCACGTTGATTTAGTAGCCCCCTACTCCTCCTCATGTGGTCCTCATAGAGTATGGACAAGCACAAGAGCAAATAGAGGTAAGTTATGATGCCATCTACTCCTATTATTATTGAGGTCAGTTTGCAAAAGAATGTCATTGAAAGTAGTCAACTAGATACATATGCACAATATTATGACCAAAGCATAGATTACACAAATGATTGACATTGTTCAAGTGGATACGATGACTACTACAATCAGACTTATAGCTATAGCAAGCCTGAGTATAGACAAGTTTACTAGACCAATGTTCCACATCAAAATATGGCTAAACCTTATTTCAAGCCCACTCAACCGATAGTTTTATGCTATAGGTGCAATGTGGGCCACTTCATTAGAGCATGTCCACTTGTAGAGCAACTTCTGCAATCGCCATCCATTCTACCCAAAAATTCCTTTTGTAGTGATTGTGGTGAAACTCACGTGTATACAGAATGTCCTCAAAATCTAGTTAGAAGCAACACAACACGTACCAACGTGGTGACTAATTTTTCCTTCTTGCAATAAAGAGGATAAGGAATAGACAACACCGATATAGGTAGTCATTAGGGCATAGCCATGGCTTAGAAGCATGATAAAAATAATAAAGTGCACGATCCATCTAGTCTAGAGAGGGAAGAGGATCCTCCCAAGCATTATCCGCCTATGAAGGGAACTTGGATGACTCAACAAAGTAGACAAATAAACAAGTGGAAGAAAAAGTTTTATGAACTTGAGGATTCCCTTAAGCAAAAGCAAGATGAGCTCATGAAGGAGCAAAATCAGAATCACTCTTTGAGATCACACCAAAATAGTGGACTGGCACTATCGCATTCATACCCAAATCCATGAGCTCATCCTAGATCAGCCCTTGCTCACCGTCTAACTATCAAGTTAGAAGGACTACAACGATTCATGGAGATATGACTAGAAAGGTAATCACTAGAATAGAAATCCACTTTTTGTGATTCTATAGAAGAGTGTGAGCTTAGTGAATTTAGATCTAATAAAAATGGACAACTAAACTATTTATGTCCATACAAGACTACATCAATATTGTTAAGAGCACCTCCATGTGATGGAAAACTAGTTCCTTGAGCCAATGAGTAGAGTGGATGAATTATTGCAAGTTAAGTTTAAATGCACCCCAAATCTATTGAAAGTGAAGCCAAACTTTATGGTAGAAGATGGCTAACAAGATGATACAACCATGCTAAGTAGACAATGATGAAGTTGATTAACGTAGGGATGTGAAGCAAGCACCAATTTACATATAGGTGAGTGTCATGTGGGGGTGAAGGAAACACATGTCCTCCCCATCAAATTCAATGGGTACTTGACAATATGCATATAAGATAGTGGACTAGAGATAAACATGGTGATAAAAGTCCTTATGGGAAAAATATGTAAAGCCAACTACGAGGCCAACTCAATTGAAGTTGCAATTGTAAAATGAAGATATAGAGAGACCAATGATGTTTCTATAAGGAGTTAAATCAAATAAATTTTGGTTTTGAATTTGTGTACATGCTAGCTACCTAGAATTATAAAAAAAAAAACCAACAACTATAAATTCATCCTATGATCACCATTTATGAAGCATTTGAGAATAGTGCAAAAATCGGGATAGTAATAAAATTTACATATAGCATAGAGGATTTGAAACTAGGATCAACCTAGCTAACTGAACACATCAAGAAATTCCTCCCATACAATGAGGTTGGTTCAATAGGATGAGGATCAATATGAGGACCTAGATAAATTAAATGAATCTTGAGCAGAGGAAGATATGAATCCATGGTATGCAAATCTACTTATATGGAAGAGAAAAGATTAGTAAGTATTGAAAAAACAGTGTGACAAGATCTAAATGACGAGTAGAAGATTGAGCTATATGAGAATGTTGTTTGTCAAAAAATGATTTTGAACCATTTGGATGATTCCAAATTATAGAAATCGTATACATAGTTGTAAATGAGTTTTAGATCATGACGGAACATTGTGATTGAAGATAGCTACAAATTTGTATGTTCAAGATTGTAGCTCTAAAAGAATTAAATGCCCCGATGGACAAAAAATATGAAGAAACCCAAAGTGATATGGATGAAGAATATATAATTGCAGATCATGAATTCTTGAGTGAAAGAGAGGTCCTAGAAGACATAGGGGCAAAATTACAATAATATAACTGTTGTAGAGCAAAGAGGCACAAAAGGGGAGCTCCAAAATTTTTTAATTAATGGGCATATTTTTCTTCTTCAAAATCTTAGGAATTCCCTAAAAAGCCATGTAAATGCACTAGAGGAGTCCTCTAGATGCATAATCCCAAGTCATTCCCAAGTCATTGTAATATATTTCCTGTAAAATAGTAGGAGAACAAAGATTAGTCAATAAAGTGCCGGTCACTTGTGTGAAAGGACCATTTTTAGGGCACATGTATATAAGTCACTTTGTGACTCTTTGTAAGGACTTTTTGCCATTTTGAACAAGGAGAGCTTGAGAATTTCAAATTTTCTTCTTTCCTGCAGATTTTCATCTTCTCTTTGATCTTGTATATGTGTGTGTAGCTTGGAATGTGTGTGTAAGGATGTTATCTACCCCATCCCCTTGTCTTGGAGCTGTTGTAGTGTGTGTGCAAGCAAGTAGGAGTGGTGAAGTGGGTGTGGAAGTTTCTCGCCATTCACTCTTTCTATCATAACTTGAAGCTCAGTTGTCAAAATTGAGTGAAACTACTTGCAATAGAAGCGTCTCGTCAAGAGCTTTGAAATGAATCTGCTATTGGCCATATTTGGAGTTCGAAGCTAGGAGAAATCCTTGATTTACTAAAAACTATTGTAAGTGGTATCGTGGCAGACACTTTCAGAGGTTAAGTAAGGTATAGAGGTAGATTAGTCTTTTCTCAGGAATTTTTGCTGAACCACTTCATTTTCCATCATGTATGCACATGTCCTCATACACTTGGTTAGGTCAGTTCTTCGAAATGATAATTAAGCATGTGTCAATCCACCACTATATGCAGTTGTGTGACAAATGAGATTTAGTCTCTCTGGCACAAGTCCCTAACACTTTGTGACTTAGGTACACACGTTTTTGGCACCGTTTCTGAGGAACACACTTGACCAAGGTGCCTTTGTGATGGTTATAGCTCTAGAGTGACAAAATCGTACTTGTAGGAGTGAATTCGTTCAGTGGCAAGTAGTCCGACGCTTCAGCACTTGTTACTTCACATCGCAGAGGTGTGCGTAATGAGTTTTTAGGTTTAGGGTTTGGAAAGAGAGAGAGAGAGAGGAGAAAGAGTTAGGATTAGACTAGGAAGAGAAGGGGAGTAGGAGTAAGTCAAATTTATCAAGAAAATTTCCCAAAAAAATTACCAAATTAGTGTAGTGTAGGCTTCAGTCACCAAGAACTATAAAAACCAAAAATAGAAGTTCATTTGATATTTGCTTCTAGTGTGGTATCGTCTGAGAGCAGCGATTGGTATCACCAGATTGGTATCGTGCAAACAGAGCCCCACCCTTCCCTAGAGAGCTCAAGGCCTAAGCATAACCACCTCAAGGTAAGCTACATGCAAATATTAATCTCAAAAACTTTGAAAAATTGCACTCACACGTGATTAAAGGCCCGGATGGTATCGCGGGGTGTGACAGAGTGATTTGAGGAGTTCTATTTGTGAACACAAAAGTCTAGGAGTGAAGAGGGGTGAGAGAAGAACCAGGTGGTGAAAAAATTTTTGAAGTTGGAAGTGATTTGGCTGCAGTATTGTGATCGGTTGAGTTTTTGGTATCGTGATACCAAAAATTCCCTTGTATCACGATACTCGTCAAAGTATCGTATTGTCGGTTACCAGTTGTGTATCACGATACCATTTTTTGGTATCGTATCGCCTAGTTGGTATCACGATCACGATTTGCCAAGTGGTATCATATCACGGTCCACTTTGGTATCGTATCGTTGACCTAGTTGTATCATATCGCCTCTTTCCCAGTATCATATCGCGACCTTTCTGGTATCGTATCGTAAAAAAGTTTGGTATCGTATCGTCCAAAAAGTGGTATCGTATCGTGAGAGTTCTAGTATCGTATCGTGCTAATTTTGGTATCGTATCGTGTGGTTTCGCGGTATTGTATCACCAGCTACACTGGTATCGTATCGTTAGAATTTCCAGTATCGTATCATGCCCTACAGTAGTATCGTATCGTCACTTTGGTTTGTATTGTATTGCATGTTGCCCATAGTATCATATCGTCTAGTCTTCTGGTATCGTATCGTGGATTCTCCAAGTATCGTATCGTTAGCATACTTGGTATCGTATCGTGATAGAGACTAGTATTGTATCGTGTCCTGAAGTAGTATCATATCGTCGACAACCTGGTATCGCCTAGTGCAGTATCGCCAAAGTGGTATTGTCTAGAACACTTTGAGCATTTTCAAGGGTGAAATTGAGGCATTTGAGGAGCCACTTAGGGAGAGTTTTATAGGTCAAGAGAGCCCCAGGACGGTGAATGAACTTGAGGTCAGGAAGAGTTCTGAGTAGCCGAAGAAGTGTCATATCATCAGTAGGAAGCACCACTCAGGTCAGTCACCGTTCTACCTATTCTGACACCTCTAGTGATTCGAAGGAGGAGATACCCATGGCTTCAGAAGGCATGCAAGGTCATGTTCCCGGAAGAAACTTCATGTCTACGGTAGAAGGGGAGTACCACACCTCCTTGCAATGTGTGTCTACTAATGCCCAAGAGATTCCTATCTTCCTGGATGGGTTGACTAGGTCAGTTGCTAGGATGGTAACCTCCACTAATGCCACAATTGTTCCCAAACCATCTCTCAAGTATGAAGGGGGAGTATATATGGATAAGTTGGGTCACATCTATATGGTGACAGAACACCTGGACATGATCAATGAGAGAGGAGAATTGGAAGGACAAGAACATTCAGGAAGACCGGACTCTGAAGAGTTAGTGACTACCCCTAGAGGCAAGTTAGTAGTGACACAAATCTTGAGAGGGGATTTGATACCTCAAGATGAAATTTACTGGAGGTCTATTTGGTCCGTGGATCAGATTTATTGCTGCAAACTGATTCACTTGCACGCGGACACGAAGAAAGTCCTATGATCTTTTACGAGTTAAAAGACCCGAAAGACAAGTCTAGAGTAACCTACCTAGACAAGACCCAAAGAAGGTATTGGCTTGTCGATGCCTTAGATAGAGCTCGATTGAATTATATGGGCTTGCCTATATTCCCCCAACGAGAGCAGGCAACTACCTCTCAGAATCCTTTTGGGACACAGCAAGAGACAAAACATACTATGTCAGGACAAACAAGCCATCGGAGTGCTCCAAATAGAACACATGTACAATTTACAATGCCTGGAATGCAAGCACACAATCAGACACACCCTGGAATAGGCAACCAATGTCATGAGGAAGGAGATAAGGAAGAGAGCTCACACACACACTCTCACTCTCAAGGAGAAGCACACACACACACAGATTGAGGCAAGGAAGAATGATCTTCTTCTTCTTCTTCTATTACATAAAAGGAATGTACAAGAATGACCTGAAAACAAGAATACAACAAGTGCAATATATAAAGATCAGTACATAAGGAAAAACCTAATAACCGCAAATGAGTGAGCTGGCAAGAAACAAATGTGCCATCACTCTCGGTAGATAAATCTAATAAAGCTCAATGAAGTATCCCTGACATATATCGGTATGACCACTATACATGTCAGAGAAACGAAAAACTGGTACGTGTCATCCTGGATCATCACATGTTGAGCTTGATATCTCAACACTCCCCCTCAAGCTCAACGCCATATCCTGTAATCCAAGCATCTCTCGAAACTTCTTCAACTTCTCAGCTCCAAGTGCTTTAGTGAAAATATCAGCAACCTGCTCATCTGTTCTCACATAAACAAGATCAATATCACCTGCTAATACCTTCTCTCTGATGAAGTGATAATGTACCTCAATATGCTTTGTTCTAGCATGGAAAACAGGGTTCCGTGATAACTGTATGCTGCTAAGATTATCACAATAGATAGTGATAGGCTTTTGCACTTCCACACCTAAATCTGCAAGTAACATCTCCAGCCATGATGCCTCACATGCTGCCATTGCAGCACCTCTATACTCAGCCTATGTACTCGACAAAGCAACAGTGGGTTGCTTCTTACTGCTCCATGTAATAGCTGCACCTCCAAGTGAGAAAAGAAATCCACTAGTAGATCTTCTATCTGGAGTACTACCAGCCCAATCTGCATCGGTGTATCCATGAACCTGCAACTCCACACCAGCTTCATAAAACAATGCATAATCCAAAGTAGCACTCACATAACGTAGAGTGCGCCTCAGAGCATCCAAATGTGGCTTCCTGGGAACTTGCATAAACTGACTTTCAAGTCCAACAGTATAACTTAGATCAGGCCTTGTAATTGTGAGATATATAAAACTTCCCACAATTTTCCTGTACATAGTAGCATTTTCCAATGCTTCACCTGATGTAGTATCCAATTTCAAATTCTGATCTAATGGCATAGAAATTGGCTTACAATCAGCCATACCATACTTTTGCAGCATATTCAAGGCATATTGCCTTTGCATCCATATACATGTTTCTGTATGTATAAACTCAATGCCCAAGAAATAGCGCAGCACACCAAGATCTTTCATGTCGAATTCCTGCATAAGAAGTTTCTTTACCTCTTTGATGCTTTCTTCATTATCACCACCTACAATCAGGTCATCAACATAAATAGCCACAATAGTGATGCCATCATCAGCCTTCCTTGCATATAGTGAGTGATCTGCATCACACATAGAGAACCCAATGCTGGTTAAGTAATCAGCAATCCTTGCATGCCATGCACGAGGGGCTTGCTTCAGCCCATACAAAGCCTTTTGCAACCTGCAAACATATTCTGGATGCTTTGAATCTTCATATCCTTGTGGCTGGTCCATATATACTTCTTCCTGTAACTCACCATGTAGGAAAGCATTCTTCACATCCATCTGATGCAAAGTCCATCCTTTTGCTGTAGCTAATGCAACAAGTGTTCTGACAGTAGACATTTTAGCTACAGGGCTGAATGTTTCCTCATAATCAATGCCATATGTATGTGCATAACCTTTAGCTACCAATCGTGCTTTATACCTGCTTATGCTACCATCAGCATTATGCTTTACCTTGTAAACCCATTTGCAGCCTATGGATTTCTTTCCTTGCGGCAATGGAACCAGCTTCCATGTATCATTTCCATAAAGTGCAGCCATCTCCTCATCCATAGCTTTTTCCTAATCTACATTACCAATTACATCTTCAAAACAAGAAGGTTCAGCATCTTGTATTACCTTTGTCATGTAGGCACAATGGCGAGCCATGTAACTATCATATGTCAATCGTTGCACTGAATTACGCATCCTCCCAGATCTTCTTGGTCCTGGGTCACTTCTTCTTGTATCATCTGCATGTGCCCTTCTTACTCCTGGAGTCTTCATAGAGGGCAATCCAAGTTCCTCATCAATACTCTTTTCTGAACCACTTGAATCTCCATCAACATCTTCAAAACCTGCACCTATTTTACTACTAGCAGAAAGCTTTTCTTTACCTTTCTTGGATGTATTTGATGAATTTGCTAGACTGAAATTTCCACGCAATCTTCCACTCCATGGATTTGAGTTGGAACTATTGCTTGATGATGCATCCGGTCCACTCAAAACTTGAGATTCTGCATTAGATTTTTCTGCATTTTCTTTGTCATTTGGTTCAAGTTTCAGTCCTTTGTTGGCATCTGAATAGAAGCTTGACATTTCATCAAATACCACATCTCTGCTCACCTTCACATGTCGTGTGAGTGGGTTATAACATTTGTACCCCTTTTGCTCAAGGGAATATCCAATGAAGACACATTTTTCTGCTTTCGGATCAAGCTTCGTCCTCAACTCATCTGGAACATGTACATATGCAATACAGCCAAAAACTTTCAGATGTGATAAGTTTGGCTTTTTACCTGTAAACTTCTCTTCAGGTGTAAGTTGATGTACAGAAGCAGTCGGAGTTCTGTTCATGATGTATACAGCAGTATGCACAGCTTCTGCCCAATAACAATGAGGCATATTCTTTTCAGCCATCAAGGCTCTTGCTATTTCTGCAATATGTCTATTTTTGCATTCAGCAATACCATTCTGTTGTGGTGTGTACCTGCATGAAAACTGACGCTGAATTCCATGATTTTTTAGAAAACTGCTGAACTCATTTGACATGTATTCACCTCCTCCATCAGATCTTAATGTTTGAATGTACTTCCCTATTTGCTTTTCCACCATAACTTTAAAATTCTGGAAGTGAGTGAACACCTCGCTCTTCTCTTTCATGAAATATACCCATACTTTGCGTGTATGATCATCAATGAAGGTAACATAAAACCTGCAACCGCCCATAGATGTGGTCTTTGCTGGACCCCAAACATCTGTATGTACTACTTCTAGTACATTCTCACTAACATGCTTGTCATGTGAAAATGATGCTCTTGATTGTTTACCAAATTGACATGTTGCACATACCTTTTGCATTTCTGCAACTTTGAAATTTGGTAGTCCATGGACAATCTCCTTTGACTGCATCAGTTTCAGCCTTTGCAAGTTTGCATGTCCAATCCGTTTGTGCCATATCTCTATATCTGCAATAACTCCTGCACCTTTCGCAAACATGGCTGCATTCATTTCATGAATCTTCACATTTAAGGTGAACATCCTACCCACTTTGTTTCCTTTGGCAACCAATCGTCCATCCTGCTTGTACTCTTCTACATATAATCCATCAGCATTGAACCTGACTTGTAATCCCTGGTCAACCATTTGTCCAACAGAAACCAGATTCTTCGTTATATTTGGAACATGCAACACATCAGCGAGATGTTTTACCTTTCCGTCCTCCATAGACAATGCTATGTTTCCTGTATGCTCAATAGGATGTGATGTGTCATCACCTGTTTCAACATATCCAGGAACTGGCATTTTCTGCAAACTACTAAACCATTCTGCATGACTGGTCATGTGATTTGAAGCACCTGAATCAACATACCAGACATTATCATTCGATTTTGAAACACAAGCAGACATCGTATTCATCATGTGATGTTAAACCATAAACAGCTTCTCAGAATCATCTGCACTTGCGGATGCATAGTTGTTTTGATGCCTTCTGTTATTTTGATTCTTTAACCTGCAATCACGTTCAAAGTGTCCAGGTTTACCACAATTCCAGCATCATTTACTATCATTACCTGAATCATTTCTTTGGAAATTTCTGCGACCTCTTTGGCTCCCCTTGCCTCGAAACTGTCCTCTTCCTCCTGCATGATTCTGTTGTTGACCTTGGTCTTGGTTACTGTTTCCTCTTCCACTTCCAAAACCTCTACCTCTGCCTCTTCCTCTGCCAGAGTAGAATACCTACTCAGAACTGGGATTTCCTTGGGAGTTTGAGTCCTCACCAAGATTCTTTTCTTCAATAATCAGCATAGATACCAGATCAGCAAAATTCGGAATATTTTCCCTGGTTTGTATGGAAGTTCTGAACTGCTTATATGCAGCTCCTAAACCACGAAGGCACACTTCCACCTTATCATCATCATCATCTACATTCATGCCAATAGATGCAAGTGACTCACATATGCCTTTGATTTTAAGAGTGTAGTCACTTACCGACATGCTCTTCTTTTCCAATGTATGCAGCTCGTTCTTGAGTTGCAATTTCCGTGCCTTTGTATTAGTCTCATACAAAGTGACCAAGCTGTTCCAAGCCTCTTTTGGAGTCTTGGCATCCTGTATGTGTCCAATCATGCTATCATGTATGCTAACAGATAGCCAATACATTACCTTTCGTGCTCCTTGATTCCATTCCTCATATGCTCTTAACTGATCTGCAGTCCGATTCCTTTCTGGTAACTGCGGAGCATTTTCATTCTCTCCTTCGATGTACTTCCAGTAGCCTTTTCCCATCAGGAAATTTATCATTCTGAATCTCCAAGCATGGAAGTTGTTCTTGTCCAGCTTATCGCTCATAAGCTGACTCATTCCATTTGTGTTTTCCATTTCTGCAACAATTCACAACACTACAAGCAGCACTTCTGCTTGAACACTGTCGCACTATGACGTGACAGTTTGATCTCAGAAAAACACTGTTTTCGTGTATCAACAGTACACGGAATCGCTTGAAATTCTGGATCTGGAATATATGAGTGTCGCCGAACACAATGCAAGTTACAATTTCTGAAACTGACCTGGTTTTTCTGTGGGCCCCACCTTGCGGGCTCGAAACGGAGGTCGAGATGGCTCCGAAACTTCGATCTGACAAAAACAAGTGACCCTAAAGGACTAACTCCCGAAAATATTTTGAGGTCTTCTACCTTCACGACGGTTTTCGTAGCAAACGGAGGTCGTTTGTGAAATCGCGTTTTCTCCATGCCTTGCCGCGTAGTCTTCACCGTCGCCTTCTCCACGAGCTCTCTACAGCCACGCTGGCTCTGATACCATGTCACGAGGAAGGAGATAAGGAAGAGAGCTCACACACACACTCTCACTCTCAAGGAGAAGCACACACACACAGATTGAGGCAAGGAAGAATGATCTTCTTCTTCTTCTTCTATTACATAAAAGGAATGTACAAGAATGACCTGAAAACAAGAATACAACAAGTGCAATATATAAAGATCAGTACATAAGGAAAAACCTAATAACCGCGAATGAGTGAGCTGGCAAGAAACAAATGTGCCATCACTCTCGGTAGATAAATCTAATAAAGCTCAATGAAGTATCCCTGACATATATCGGTATGACCACTATACATGTCAGAGAAATGAAAAACTGGTATGTGTCATCCTGGATCATCACATGTTGATCTTGATATCTCAACAACCAACACCGACCACCTATAAGACCGAGACCACCCTTAGGAGTGCAACTTGGAATACCCCCAATTAGATCAGCCATCCCCGCATTCCCAGTAATGCCCAAACAGCCTGAGCCTGTAAGAAGATTAAGACCTATTCAGGTAGCCAGATGTATGAGAAACCATTATGATGGATTGGGAGAACCTTACAACCACATTGCTGAATTTAAACAAGTTTTAAGAGCTAAACAAGTTTTAAGAGCTAAACAAGTGGAAGATTTCTTTGTGCAGTATGAGTCTTTTGGACTCACTCTCACAGGGACAACTCTGACATGGTTCCAGCCATTAAACCCCACTCAATTCGGAGATATTGAACAATTCTTTCAAGAATTCATAAGGGAATTCACTAAAAGAGGGATTAAACACAACTCTTCATCATTAATCCATAGGTTTTAACAGAACCCCAATGAAACCATAAAAACAGCTGCTCGAAGATTCAACCAGTATGTTGATAGATGCCCAGTCACAGAACGACCAACACAAAAAAAAATAATCTCTTTATTCTTAGACGGATTAATGAACGGAACTCTAAGAACATCAGTCTATGTGAATAGACTACAGACATTGAATGAATGTCTACAAGAATGTATCGACTTAGAGGACAACCTAGCGGATGATCTCAAAAGTACAACCAGCCCTACTAAATCAGAGGACACTCGAAGCACAGTAACATCCAATTCTAGTAATGTAGAAGAATTAGCAGAGCTGGTAGCAAAGAAATTGGGAGTCCAAGGACAAAGAAATTATCAACACCCAGCCCTAAGAGTACCCATATTGCGAAGATGTAGCTCATGTGGAGGTGATTGTGTGGATGAAGAAGGCTATGACGTAAATTTGTACATGGTTGTCCTTCAAGAAGTAGAAGTAGGGGAAATATTGGAAAAGGAGTGGAAAGAAGACTACGAGAGCATAGAAATGGAACCAAAATTTGATTAAGAAGAAAGCTACCTAGAAGCCATTCAAACCAAAGATAAGCAAGAAATGACCAAGGTTTTAACAATAGAAGCAGCCCCCATAGCACCAAAGCAGGAGGAAAGTGTAAGTAAGATCGAACCAAATCCTGACCTTTTTGAGGTTCCAGAGCATTTTAAAAGATATGAAGTAGAAGAGAGAAAAATAGCTATTCAAATGCCTAAGAGAGAGGCAAGAGAAGGAGAAGCGTACGACAACAAGGAACAAACAAAAAAGATCATAGTAACTGTAGAAGATGGAGAAGAAAGATGTACATACATAGGAAAAGACGTGTCAACCGAGGAGGAAGAAGAATTAATACAGTTGATCTGGGAATATAGAGATGTATTTGCATGGACATATAAGGATCTCAAGGGTTTGGAACCCTCTATTTGTTATCATAGAATACCAATGAAGGTGGAGACAAAACCATATAAACAACACCCTTACACCTATAACGAGGTTTATGCTGCGAAAATAAAAGAAGAAATAGACAAGTTATTAGCAGCTGGATTCATTTATGAAATAGAACACACTGAATGGGTATCACCACTAGTGGTGGTGCCTAAGAAGAACGGAAAACTTAGAGTAGGCATTAACCTGAAGAACGTGAATACAGCCACAATCCGTGATAGCTATCCATTACCTATCATTGATCACCTATTGGAAAGAGTTGTAGGAAAAGAAGTCTATAGCTTCTTAGATGGATTCTCTGGATACAACCAAGTAGTTATTGCTATTGAGGATCAACATAAAACCACATTTGTGACTGAATGGGGAGTCTATGCTTTCAGAGTGATGCCCTTTGGACTCACTAACGCATCTGCTACTTTCCAAAGGTTGATGTGTCATGTTTTCAAAGAATTCCTAAAGAAGAGTATGGAAGTGTATGTAGATGACCTATGTACATATTCAAATTAAAGGCAAGACCACATTCCCGAATTACGAAAATAATTTGATAAATGTCGACAATATAGAGTCTGCCTAAACCCTGAGAAGTGTGTTTTCATGGTCATACAAGGGAAGATATTAGGACACATAGTGTCTAGAAATGGAATATCTACAGATGAAAACAAGATTAAGGTCATTTTAGAACTTCCTAGACCGAAGAATGCAAAAGAAGTGCAAGCATTTATGGGACATTGTGGATACTACCGTCGATTTATCCACATGTACGCCATAATTGCCAAACCCTTGTATGGACTGCTGACCCAATTCACTTGGACTGATGAATGCGAAAAGGCATTTAACGAGTTAAAAAGGTGACTTAGCACGGCCCCAATTCTAAAAACACCGAATTGGAACAAGCCTTTTCATATCCATGTGGACGCTTCAAATTATGCAATAGGATGCATCTTAGCTCAGCCGACAGATGAGGGAAAGTTAGATCACCCAACTGCCTATGCGAGTAGACAATTGAATCAAGTCGAGAGAAACTATACAACTACAGAGCGAGAGGGATTAGGAATGGTGTACACTGTAAAGAAATTTAGACATTATCTCTTAACCAACAAATTCAAGTTTTTCATACCTCTCTAGATTAACACATGGAGAACCACCAAGTGGAGTGCCAGACGATTTGCCAGACACTTACCTGTTTAATTTGGAAGTGTGCCCAAAGTGGGCAGAGAAGCTAATTCCAATACTCACTCATGGCCCATAACACTCGATTAATAAAGAAAGTAAACATAAAATTCTGCAATCACGTAACTTGCACATTATTGCAGGAAGTGTGTACCATAAGGAACCAAACGGTGTATTATCTAGATGTGTTGAGGAAGACGAACAAGTGAAGTTGATTGAACAAGTTCATGTAAACAAATGGAGGACGCACAAAGGGGTTCACGGAATTCTAAGAGAACTGAAACAACTATGAGTATACTCGCCTCATATGCCTAAAGATGTCCATGATTATGTCAGTAATTGCACAGAATGTTAGGAAACCATACCAGAGGATCACACATCCCTACCCTTCTCTACAATAGCACCCAAATGAAGTGAGACATTAGTAAAATTCCTAAAGACGTGAAAACATGAAGAAGGAATCAGTTTAACAAGGAAACGATCCCTAGAGGAAATGAGTAAGGATTATGTAATTATGGGAAGACAATTATTCAAGAGGGGAAAAGACAATCAATTACGTTTATGTGTGCATGAAGGAGAGTACTTACCCATATTAGAGATGGCACATGCAGGTGCTGTAGGAGGTCATTTTTCGGCTGAGAGAACTGTAAAAATGATCCTATTTGCGGGCTTGTGGTGGCCAACCCTACATATGGATGCTGACACTTATGTACGAAGTTGTGAGACGTGCCAAAGGACTAAATACCCGATTCGGAGAGATGACATGCCATTGAGACCTATGGTTTGCACTAGAGCTTTTTCCAAATGGGGTCTTGATTTCATAGGACCCATTAATCTTCCAGCCAAAGGGTCACATGCTGAATACATCATAGTAGCCACAGATTATTTGACTAAATGGGTGGAGGCAAAGGCTACTAGAAAAAATGATGCTCAGACCACTGCCAAGTTTCTTTTTGAGCACATTTTCACCCATTTCGGATTACCCATTGAGACTGTGAGTGACCGAGGAACGCATTTCATTAATGAAGTAATAGAGTCTTTAATGAATGAGTTCTTGGTGATCCATAAAAAATCAGCCCCTTATCATCCTCAAGCCAATGGTCAAGCGGAAAGTTCCAATAAGGTGTTATGCACAGTATTGACAAAGATAGTCAATAGTGGAAGGTCAGACTGAGACAAACAATTGCATCATGCAATTTGGGCCTTCCGAGTCGCTTACAAGATTGCCATTGGAACTACCCCATTCAATCTAGTGTACGGACAGAACGCAATCCTACCGATCAATTTTTTAGTGCCCACTTTGAGAGTAGCCCAACAGTATGAATGGACAGGACATGAATTATCCAAGCAACTAGACCAAATTGAGAAGCTGCATGAGACTAGAATACAAGCAGTTGCAGGGATTTACGTGGCCAAGAGAAGACAAAAGGCATATTATGATGCACATATAAAAGACAAAGGACTAAAAGAAGGAGACTTAGTTCTGGTCTACACCTTGAAGCAACATGCCAAGAAATTACAAAAATGCGGATATGGACCTCTAATCATCAATAGGATTTCCACTAGTGGAGCAGTTAATCTAGCTACTCTGGATGGAGATATTCTTCCTAACTACATAAGTGGATGTCGAGTAAAACGATATATTGAGCCATTAATGGATCAAATGCTAGCACGCCTTGTAGGCGCACAAAATAGGAAGAAAGAGGAAGAAAGAATTAGAGAAGAAGCATGGCAAGAGGCCTTAGAGCGTATCAAGAAACGGAAAGAGTGGATAAGACAAACAGATGAACGGTATCTACAAGGAGAAATGCCTATTCCCATGGCTAATTACCACGTTCATAAGTCCAACACAACCAGTGTCTGCATGTCACAGCCGTACTTAAACCTAGGAATTGGAACGACGGAGTACAAGCTGATAGACGCCTTGATAGATTCAGGAGCAGCACTCATTTGCATTTGAAATACAGTCATCACAGATGTTCAAATGATTACAATTCCCACGAAAGCACATATGATAGGCGTGGGAGGACAATATATAGCATGTATTGGAGAAGCCATAGTATCCCTCCACCTAGGAAATTCAACTATGGAAAAACAAGTTCTAGTGTGCAGAGATGAGGATCTAATAGAAAACTTGATCCTAGGACAAGACTGGATCATTGAGAATGAAGTGAGCATCCACCTAGCGCAAGGATTACATTTCAGCCAAAATAGGGCACAAGGAAATCTTTAGTCTATTAGGAGAAGAATCCTCACATAGACGAGGAATCATCTGAAGGGCTGAACCAATCGTGCAAGAGCACATAGCAAATGATTCCAGCACAAATCAATCAAAATCAGGGCTAACAAAAGAAGGGAATTCAAACCCCAATGTATCCAAGGAGAAAATAGATTCATCCTACTTGATCGGTGAACAAAAGGAAACCGAGGAGGAGAATAATACTCTTAAAGTCTTCCATGCAAAAGGGCGATCAATAACCGGGAAATCCACCATCAACTACTCGCAATTAAGAAACGTTAACTTCAAATGGGTTCGCAAGGAAGTGAAGGAATCAGAGATTGCAACAGCAGCACACGCCATTTCTCATAGGAAGGCAAAGGTGGGCAAGAATTCTTCTTCACCGAAATCAAAACCAAAATGACTCTTGAAAGTATGGCTTCCTAAGCCTTTGATTGAAGCTCAAAAAACACGGCAGCAAATGTGGATTCCCAAGAAGGTCAGACAAGTGTCCATTCAAGGGATAGACAAGCATGAGGAAACATTATATCGACACAACAGTACCATAAGGACTGGTGAGATTCGTCACGGATACCCCAAGAGAACGAACCCCACAACTCAGATAACAACAATGAGCAGAAATACACATGAAGCACGACAAAATGAGGAGAAGACAAGACTTAAAACCCCTACTACAAAATGGATATGGAAACCCAAGCAACTGAAGGAATGGAACACCAGAACCAAGAAGATTTCTATTTCACACATGAAGCTTCCAATGCACCTAAAGTATGCATGATAGGGCCACATTACGAGGCCAGGCATTCGGCACATGATGTACATAATAGAATTAGTGGTGCACATTCTCCAATGGGGAACAAGTCATAGCTTCTACTTCCTTAGGAATGGACCCACTATGTAAATAAATAATTGCTTCGGCTACACTAATTCTTGTTTTCTTTCAGAAGTAAAAATGAAAAAAAAAAGAGGCAGTAAGAAGTTCTACTGTTTCACACATGGGGAACGGAGTGACCAACGCATGAAATATCATGACAACACACATCACTAAACAACATATATTCTACAGCAGCTAATGCTCTTGCATTATGAGTGTAGATGGCTTCTGAAGACTCGGAAGCTACCGTTCAAGAGGAGGTGTTGGAATTCCCTCTGCAAAGTGTGACTAAAGCAAAAGGCCATTGGTTCAGAGAGGACCAACCAGCAGGAGATTACTTATTCTTAGTGACCATCAAAATCATGGATACGGATCATCAGTTCCCCGTGATGTCCAAAGACTTCAAGGTAGTGCATGAAATGCCATCGACAACAGACATCATGAAAAAAGCTAGAATTCACAAGTACTTCGAGCTACCTATATACAAGCCAGATTTCCAGCAATGCACTCAAGTAATGAATACCTTGCAGCCTACGCTGCATGACCCATTAGTGCCGGAGGCTAGAGTCATGGTTGCAGTTGGTGAATGAGTCATAATTCAATTTACACATGAATTAATTAAGGAAGCTTTTGGATGGGAAAAGGATGGGACTATAGTTTTGAAAGAGGAAAGTCGAGGAGCCAAGACGCAAACCTTCCACGACATCAATCGTATTGATATTGAAGAAGAGGTGAGACTCATCCATTAGCACTTCTGCTTCCCCAACATGCACAGATACATGGCTTCGCAAAAGATCGTAGTACAAATGATGTCTCATGCTATTAAGCAAATTGGAAATCAAGTCAACATGACTCCATATATTCAAGAGAGGTTGTTCGAGGCAAAGAAGCGGTGGAATCACAAGAAGTTCCTGAACAGCAGTGTGGCTCTGACTATATTGATATGTCATGCCTTGCGCATTAGAGAGCATTTGCAAGAAATGCCATCATCGGAAGCCATGGCCGAATATGCAAAGGTCGCTACAGTCCCGAGAAAGAAAAAAGGGGTCAAGATCATTGAGGAGGCAGAAACTAGCTCACAACCTAAAATGAGAGGTACAAAAAGACTAAGGGAAATGATGCAAGAGGAAGAAAAAGTCCCAGCCACCAAAACGGCACATGTGCTTCCAAAGACAAGAATTGAAGACCATCGACCGATTACAGAAGAGGAATTGACAAGAGCCTTGGAAGAAACACATCAATATACCGAAGGTCAGGTAAATCTATCAGTGCAAGGGCACCATTACCAACAGGCCCATCAAGATATGGATCAAAAAATGCGGCTGACCAAGGTGCATAGATACAGAGAATTAGGGTTAGTAAATTCAAGCTCATCATCAGATACACAATAAGAATCGGACACCTCCTTATTGAATACGGACATTCGAAGTGAGTCAAAAGATGATGGACAATGGGAGGAGTTAAATGAAGTAAACAAGAGTGTGGAAAAGGAAGGCACAAAGGTAAATCAACCGCCCACCAGCCAGAGCCAAGACAAGGCAGAAAAGGAGGCCTCTCAAGAAAGAATACATGTCATCAAGTTAAATGAAGCTTCCAACCTTCAAATCCAAGAGACTATGCTTACAAGAGAGGGATCATTCAAAAATCCCAAAGAAGAACCAGAAGATACTACAGTGGAAGAGTCAGAACCCTTTACACCAATAAGGGTAGTGGCAAAACCCTCCCCTATGGATGTTACATTTCAAGGGAGTGCCACGAAGATTATCAATATAGAAGAAGAAAGCAAAGAACCGGAAGTACAACTCCAAATTTGACAACCACATAACGAGACTATACATGTGGAACACGGAAAGGATGTACAAACAGGGGAAGCTCCAAGCATTCCAAAAACTTGGTTGAACGTAGACGTTGCTCAACTCAAGCCAGTGGTGCAACATGATCAAAACTGTCATGGATATGCAACAATTAATGCTTGAGGCTGATGCTGACTATGACAAAGCAATGCAGGGAAAGCATCAACTTCACGAAATGAGTAAGAACCTTTTCACCCAATTGATCCTAGCACAAGAGAACATAACACATAAAGAGAACGAAGTCCAAGAGTCCAAGCAGCAATGTAAAGAAAATCAGAAATTGAAAGAACAACTACAGGAGTTACTAAAGAAATATGATGCTAGCGAGGCCAAGAAAACATGGATGAATGCAAGAAGAAAGATCTTGGAATCACAAATCAAAATATACATGGAAGAAGCAGAGAACTTAAGGAACAAAAACAAGGAGCTGATGATAGCTCTTCTATGTAATCAACCTATAGAAGCTCATGAAGTGCTAGAAAAGGACACAAAGGCATTGGAGGAAAAGTTAGCTAGGTATGAATATCAGCTCAAGCAGAAGCACGCCATCATTGCAGAATGGGAGAAAAGGTACATGGATGACACAGCAAAACTATGAAGGAAGTGGAAGGTGGCAGTGCAATGCAATGCAATGAAGATGCAAATCAACTCACGGTCATTAGTGAGGAGCTCTTAAAAAACAAAGAAACCATTCTAAAGGCCACCGAGGAAATTAAAAGCAAAGATGAAATGATAAAGCAACTACAGGATCAACTAGCACAAAAGTCAACAGAGGGGACACCAGTAGTTCCACACTCCACAGCGGCTACTGAGGAGATTGAGGTACCTCCTCTCTCTCCCCCCTTACATCATTTGCCGATAAGGGAGGAAACGGAGATCCACTCTGAACGTACTCATCGGGATATTGCAGAACTAAGCCGAAATGAGATGGCACTACTGGTGTCCCAAATTACAGAAGATTTTGAAGATCAAGTGGTAATACTCATGAAGGACGTGAAGATCGACAGCAAGAATCTAGAACAAATAATCAAACCATTCAATGTACCATATGGTTTACTTAAAGAACAAACACAGCAATATATAAAGAACATAACAAATAAAGAGCCAGATTGCAACCTCCAGTTTAGCATGCAATCATTCACCTACACTCAAGAGGAATTCGACAAAGCTGATCCCATATGGAGGAGAAAGTTTTTGGAGAAAAATCCGACACTAAGGGTACACTGGGAATCATCATCATACATACTTAAGTTAAATCCATCTTTTTGTCCAGTACCCAGAAGACGCTCCTGGATGCAATTTTGGGAAGGTCAGCACCAGGGAAGCATCAATAATCAGTGGCTCAACTATCCCTTACTACCAAGTCCACTACGAGATTATTTACCGACTGAGGAATACATGATTAAGACAATCGAATTTTGGATAGCTCGCTATGCCACTATACCAGATCTAGCCATTAAGATGACTAATAAGATTTTGAGCATGTTACTTACAGTTATTAAAGTGTTTCAGCATGCTCAATATACTTTTTTGAACTTCATCGGCATTAATCAGGGATCCGACGCCCTCATTTTTTATCTATCAACTATACCGAGCTGATTAACACTTATGGCTATATACTCAAGGCTTATGTTTTTGCCAAACACTTACATGCAGACTTTTGAAGAAGCATTCTTTCCAGGATTTTTTGAAATAGACTCTGAGATTTTTGTAAAAATGTCTTCGAATCTTAATGCCAAGATGGTGGCCTACGAAATGAGTTTCTTTGCAGACCATAGATAGGCACCAGAAGACGGAGTCAAATCGAACCAATGGAAAGAATTTATGCTATGTCTTGCAAATCTGCTGAATCAACGAGAGCAACAAGCCATCCAGACATACTCATGTCGCCACAAAAGCCTGTCATGGATGACAGAATTCAAGCTAGAAACCATGTGGTAAAGCTTGACACTTGAACATACACCTCGCCATCTCCATGAGTGACCTCTTCTTTCGTTCAACAACTCCATTCTATTGAGGTGTATATGGAGTTGTACACTGATGTTTTATCCTACATTTAGCTAGAAATGCATTAAATTTAGAAGACATATATTCCCCCCTTCGATCAGAATGGAGGGTGCCCATCTTACACGCTGATAAATTCTGAGCCAAAACCAAAAACTATTTGAAGCACATGAACACTTTGGAGTTTTCTTTTAATGGATATACCCATGCATGCCTGGAAAAATCATCATTGAAATTCATGAAGTGAAGATAGTTTCCAAAAGAGGGTGTCTGCATAGGACCATAGACATCACTATGTACAAGCTACAACTTTTTAGTAGCTCAAACTAAACCATCTTTTGGAAAGGAGGAACGCTGCATTTTGTCCGAAATACAGCCTTCAGAGAAATTTTTTCTAGGTGCCTCAATTTTTCGCAAAGAGGACACCATTTTAAATTTCTGCAGGCGTAGCAAACTAGCAATATTTAGATGACCAAAGCATGCATGCCAAAGCTTTGCATCTAACATAGCCTAAGAATCATGTACTACACATGCTGAATTGTTCATAGATTTTTCAAAGTCTATGAGCTTATATAGCCCATGACATAAAATGCCAGAAGCAATAATCATGTCACCATTTGATAGATCATGAACTATACATCTGTCATCAACAAATTTCGCAACCAAGCCAATCTTGGCTGATGCAGAAACTGATAATAGATTTTTCTTGATCCCTGGCACAAAAAGAGCATCCAACAAAGTGAAAGAACTACCATCAGCAGTAGTCAGAATGATCTTACCAACTCCCATGATAGGATAAGAGGAGTTTTTGGTGCATGTGATAGTATCCCCTCTAGGGGCATGCTCAAGTGAAGTGAATAAACTACATTGCGAGGTAATATCTTTGGTTTCCCCACTATCAAAATACCAACCATCTAAGTCATACATTGCTTATGAGAAGATGGGTCAAAAACTGCAAACAATAGTACTTGCCCATTCTTCATTCTGCACAAGATTTGCAGACTCTGATTTCAATGTAGAGGCCTCTACAACAGCCATTCCAGCCTCTTTTTTCTTTTCCTCTTTTGCAGCCAGTTTTAGATAGTTCTATGATATGATCATTTCCTTTAAAGTACTTACAAAATAATTTTTTCTTTCCTAATTTCTTCTCATCTTTGTCTTACTTCTTCAAATCTACAGCATTTGCAGATTTTTGCTTACTAGTAGATGAGCTCCATTTACCTTTTCCCTTCTGATTAGCCAAGAAATCTCAATTTGCAACATGCATAATGGACCTGTTCTGCCTAGAGTGATCTTCCTGTAACATAATAGATACTAACTCCTCAAATGTCAAGGCATTTGGATTACCTTTCATCATCAAACAAAGAGTAGAAGCAAAACTCTGATATGAGTCAGGAAGACCATTTAGAATGGTCTACACAAGTGAGCTATCTAGTATAACTTCATTAGCAGAAATCAACTGTTCCTTCAAGTCTTTGATCTTCATTAAAAAACTATCCATAGAGTCACCTTCATTCATATGCTCACTCTCCAATTGTTTTCAGAGGTAAGCAACACGAGCCTCATTCCTAGCCTAGTACATTGTGGTAAGTGTATCCCAAGCATCCTTAGCTGTTTTGTAAGAGTGAATGTGAGGAATAATGGCACGTTTGAAAGACAAGGCTATCCATGCATGTGTGAGAGCATCTCTACCATCCCAAAAAATTTACTCTACAATAGGTGTAGTAGAAATCATAGCATGAACACGAATCTGAAGAATATCAGCATCTTCAATGCCATCTGCATCAGGTTCAATACCTATATTTTCAGGTGTAATAGGACGTTTTTCAACACCATGCACAATGTTCCACAGTCCTTTTGCAATCAATACATGTCGCATCATATAAGCCCACAATGGGTAGTTGGTACCATCCAACTTATCCTCAATAGCCAACATACGGAATACATCACTACTTTCAGCCATGGCTACTAATGAAAATACCCTAATGCAAAAAAATGATTGTTTCTGAAAAAGTTGAACAGAACTACCCTGACAAGTTCTACTAGACTTGTAGCAGACTTCAAGACACTTATACTAGCGAACGAAAACTTGTATATATCTTTGGTACAAAAAGATGAAATAGCATGCACAAGCACTGTGGTAGTGCATTCAAAGGCCGAAACAATCTCAGATCACGATTTTGGTACTACAGAGCGAAGCAATTTTGATGTTCTAATCACCGTGAGTATGCTCACCAAATTTTGTGTGATTCTAAGACTATGATCGGAGGGGTGTTGATGACACCCTAGATGAAGCGGCGGCTTGCTCTAATACCACTTGTTGGAGTTAAGATGTCTGCGGAAGCATGTGAATAGCACAAGGAAGAAGAAGAAGCTTTGAGCACAGCACACAATACTGAATGTATTACCACTAGAATGTACAAAGATAAGTAACCCATTAGGGCTATAGGCGTATATGCAAGCTGGGGGAAAAACCTCCTAAAGATGGAAAAAAGTGCCCCAACGATCCTAGTGTGTTCACACACATCACTACCTAAATATATCAACACTTATTCCATTTGGTTTAACAAATGTCCAAATTACTTTCCAATGATTGATGTGTCATCTTTTCAAGCACTTATTTAAAAAAATTTAGAAAGATACATGGAGGCTTTGTGATCTCCTTTTGATCAAGGATACGTTCGCACACAATAACGTCAATGGATTTTGTAGAAGTGTGATATCTATAGACTATGCCTTATTCTATAAAAATATGTGTTTTTGTCATGAAAAGGGAAGATATTGATTGAACTAATATCCAAAAATGGGATAACAACTAATGAGCATAATACAAGAGCCAGTACAGAAATTCCCAAGCACAGGACAATAGGTTTGTAGTTTCAAGTCCAATACACTTCAATAATGTGTCAATATAATTTGTTTGAAAAATATATATTCCACCATCAACTTACATAGATTGAATGTCCAAATAATGATGCAAATGCCTCAAATCTCACTCTTAAAGAAGGCATGCAAATGAGCCTTAAATTCAACAATATGCTTCTCATTAGGACCGATGAGTAGTATATCATCAAGATATACAACAATTATCATAATTACATCATCTTCACTCTTAACATATAAGGTGCTCTCATTTGGACTGTTCTCAAACCATTTGCTTGCAAGTAGGCATGTATTTTCTCATACCAATCATGTGGTACTTACTTCAAACCATTTAATGCCTATTTCAACCTACATACTTTGCTTTCATGCCATCTCCACACAAAACCAAGGGGTTGAAATACATACACTTCTTCATGTAAATCACCTTTCAAAAATATAGTTTTAATGTTCAACAGATGTACATTCCAACCATGATAAGGTACAAGTGCACGAATGCTATGGACAGATGTCATTCGGCATGTGGGAGAAAAATTCTCATCAAAATCAATGCCTCTCTCTTGAGCATAACCTTTGACAACAAGCCTATCCTTGTACCTATCAACTATTCCATTAGTCTCACATTTCAGCTTGTATAACCATTTAGTGCCAATGTCCTTTCCGTCTAGAGGCAAATCACATAAACTCCAAATATCATATTGTGATTGCATAGTAGCCATCCAAATTATTTACTTTTTTGCTTCCTCAAAAGACACAGAAGCATTCTCATGACAAAGACTAGAGACAGCCATTGCATAAAAATATGATGGAAAGGAAGCACTATCAGATCTTGAACAAGTATGATAGGACAATAGTGTATCTATTTTGCTATATCTAAAAGCTTTCACTAGCCATTTAGGCATAGTTTTTGCCTCTTCTATGTTAGCCCTCTCATCAACAAGTGCATCTCAATCTGCATCAACAATAGAATTATCTACATCATCATTTGAAACATCTATAAGCTAAGAAATTGCCTCACTTGGATAAACACTTGATTGTTCACTTGTAAAAAGAGGTAACAAAGTGTCATACACATCCTTAGAGTGAAGTGATGTCTCCTTGGTACATGAAAGTAAGGGTTAAATTGCATCCTCCACAAAAACAACATCATGGCTAACTGAAATGCATCTAGTCTAAGGACAATATAGATGATAGTGTTTTCTTTCAAAATTGTACCCAATAGAAATAATTTCACGGCCTTATCATCTAGCTTTGTGCATTGTTGTTCAGACACTAATGCATATGACACACAACCAAAAACACATAGATGAACAAAAAATAGTTTGTGACCATGTGAAGCCTCATATGGAGTGATAGACTACAATGATTTGGTGGGACACCAGTTAAGTAGATAAGTTACACACATAACAGCCTCAAGCAAGAAGCTATGTGGTAAAGCATGACTTTTGATCATACACCTCACCATTTACACGAGTTGTGTATATCGAATTGTACACTCATGTTTTATCCCATACTTACATAGAAATTTATTAAACTTAGAAGACATATATTCCACCCCTCGATCAAAATGGAGGGTGCCCATTTTATAAGTAGATAGATTTTCAACCATAACCAAGAACTCTTTGAAGCACATAAATACTTTGGAATTTTCTTTCAATGGATACACCCATGCATGCCTAGAAAGGTCATCAATGAAAGACAAAAAGTATATGCAAATCCCAAATGAAGGTGTTTGCAATAGGACCACATGCATCACATCACTATGGTCAACTTGATGAATTTGGTTACAAAGTGGTTTTCCATTCTCATTCCGTTCCGATACCAAAGGGCAATACGGTTATTGCAAAAGTAAGCACAGTTGGCTCACTTTACCCTTTATTTGAATCATAAAAAGAACACTTGTTAGCTATTGTTGAATAGGCTATGGCTTCTATCTAGCATGGCCGTTTGGTCCACATATCTCATATTGGATTGGAAAATCTTTCTCATTTCAGTTACTCACATATGTTACCTTTCTTTGATTCTTCAATTTGTGCAAATTTTCAATATGGAAAGCAAACTAGGAATGTGCATAAGACACACATTGACTCTTCAATTCATCCTTTAGATCTCATTCATATAGATTTTTGTGGTCTTATGCCCACAAGGTCATTAGGTGGTTCTCTTTACTTTGTCACTTTCATAGATGATGCTACTACAAAATTCTAGGCATATCCTATCAAATCAAAGAATGAGGTATTCCATACTTTTAGAAAATGGCTTGCTTCAGTTGAGACTAAAAAAGGAAATAAACTCAAGGCTTTATGCTCCAACAATGGAGATGAGTATAACTCACATGAATTCAGCCTTTTCTATAAATCTACAAGAATTCATAAGGAGAGTACGACTACTTATACCCTAGTACAAAATGGCATAACAGAGAGGATGAATAGAACTATTCAAGGTAGAGTAGTTTCTATGTTGAATCATGCTTTCATAAGGCTTTTGGGTTGACACAGTGTTCACTATAGTTCATGTGATTAATCTTTCACCTAGAACTGATAAAGATCTAGAAGTGGCATAAGAGTTGTGGACCATGAAGCCACCATATTATCATCATCTTCAAGTTTTTTTGTGTGAAGCATATGCTCATATATCCAAGAATCTTATACCAAAATTTGGATTATAAGTATAGGAAATGCATTTCTCTTGGATATGGTTGAGATGGTCAATTTGCATATCGCTCATGGGATCCTAAAACAAGCTCAGTAATCAGTAGTGATTGCATTGTCAATGATTCAAGATGCACAAACAACCTTGTAAGGAGGTTTGAGTGAGAAGATGTTTTTGAGGATACTAGTCCTCCAATTAGCATGCATAAGAATGCTACACATAGGGATGTTCAAGAGAATATCCAATCAAATGAGTCTTCAAATGTTCTTGTTCAACAACCATTGAGATGTTCTACATGTGTCTCCCATCCATTTGATAGATATGTTCTAGTTTGGGATTTGTTACGATGATAGATGTTGGTGATTCTCCTTGCTACAAAGAGGCTATGTAGACAAAGGAACATATCAAGTGGGAGTGTGCCATGAAGAGTGAATTGGATTCTATTCACAACAATGGTACTTGGGATTCAGTACCTTTGCCAAAGGGCAAGAAAAACATACCATGTAAATGGGTACAAATTATAAAGCAAGATTGGTTGCAAAGGGTTTCAAGGAACAACATGGTGTTGATTTCAAGAAAATCTTCTCTCTTGAAGTCAAGATGACCAAACCGCACATGTTTCTTAGATTTGTTGCAATGGAGGATGTAGAGCTAGTCCAAATGGATGTGAAAATTTTGTTCTCCAATGGAGACCTCATAGATGAGATATATATGGAACAACTATAGGGTTATGTAGTTTCCAGAATAGATAGTCTAGTCTGCAATTTGAAGAAGAGCTTATATGGACTTAAATAGTCCCCTAGACAATGGTACCAAAAGTCGGATGCTTTTATGAAGTATCACGGCTATCATGGAAGCAATGAGTATCATTGTCTCTACACTAAGAGATATTTAGATGGAAGCTTGATATGCTTGATACTTTATGTCAATGATATGTTGATTGTTGGGAGTTCCTCTGATGACTTGTCATTTCTTAGAAAGAATTTGAGTGAGACATTTGATATGAAGGATTTGCAGGATACCAAACATATTCTTGTCATGCAGATTACTCATGATAGGAGTAAATGATGCATATACTTATCTTAAAGTGAGTATGTATCCAAAGTACATAGGTTCAATATGTAGGGTGGCAAGGAATTGTGCACGCCTTTACCTACATAAGTGAAATTGAGCAAGGATGGTTGCCTCAAACCAAATGAGGAAAAGGAACTCACTACCAAAATTCTTTATCATTCTATTGTTGGTAGCCTCATGTATGCTATGGAAGCAATGAGAATAGACATTACATTTGCAGTGGAATTTGTGAGTAGATATATATGTCTAATTTTGGCAAGAAGCACTGGGAGGTGATCAGGATGATTTTGAGATATCTAAGTGGCACTAAGGACAAGTGTCTATGTTTGGGTGGCATCCATTATTTGTTACAGAGATTTTGATTATGTTGGATGTCTAGGCAATCAAAAGTCTACATCAAGGTACATTTTTCACTTTGTTGGTGGTTCCATCTCTTGGTGATCTCATCTTCAAGAATGTACAATTGTTTCCAGCATGGAAGTAGAGTATGTTGGAGCAAGTGATGCATGTAAGAAAGCATTGTCGCTCTCTTGTCTTGCTTGTGATATTGTTACCTCAACATGTACCTCGTTTGATTAGTGATAATTAGAGTGCCATCACTTTGCCTAATAATCTAGTCTATCATGTAAAGACCAAGCACATTGAGGTGAGGTATCACGTCATTAGAGGATGGACATGAGTTGGGGGTTGATATTGTTCATACATCTCTCAGTGGGTCTTGTTGGGACTAGCTAATATGTTTTTGGTTCATCTTTGACAAGAGGAAGAGGTGCTCATTGAGATTCTTTAAGCTGCAATAGCTGGTATTGGAGTAGATGACCACGCACACATGAAACAATGTTTTGAGGAATCCAGACACAGAGTGTCCATGTGCAACAAGGAGGACCAACATCCATTTTCTTGGTTTCCTAAGGGGGAGAGCTACTAAACTCCTCCCTCCCTCCTCTCTAAAAGATGGCTCAAGCAAAGTGAGGAAGTACCTCTGTTAGGTTGCACCAAGAGGACAAAATACCACATGTGGGATTAAGGTGTAGGCTCACGAGTTATTTTGGCAAGAGACGAGGTCAAGAACTCCATTAAAGCTTGATTCAATAGGTGATGAAAATCTAGCTTTTTTCCTTTTTGGGGATAAGTTTTGTAGGTTCTTTTCTATAGTTTTTGGGGAACTTCTTATTCACACATGATCTCTTGAGCATGTGCTTTCAAAATTCACAAGCATTTTCACTTGGATGAATGAGTTGGTGCATTTTTGAGAGCTCGAGAGTTTCCATTTGGTGCATTTTTGAGAGCTCGAGAGTTTCCATTTTGAAAAGATTGATCTTTGCACCTCCAATTCCAGCCCGCAGCTACACTCTCAGATTCAACAAGGCCTTTACCCTCATTCAAATATCAGATTTCCACAATTTTCTTTTAACCTTGAGCTTATCTTACAAGTTAATTAAAGCATGGATAAATAGTGATGCCTCTTGGGCCAAGCTTATTTTTAGAAACAGGAGTGCTCTTAAACTTATGGGCCCCCCGGGGTGGAAGGGTCTCAACCTTCTCATAGTATTGTTCTCCCCATTTCCAATGACTCCCAAAGGCTCAAGCTTGGTTTGTTCTCTATGGAAGAGTTGGAACAAGGTTAATTGGTTTATCATAATTAATGAAGATTGGAAATGGGCACTCGACATTAGATAGAATGATATGATTTGGTTCCCTATCAAGGGCATCAGAGTTGTGGATTCTTTGAACCTCCAAAAAGCTTCGAATCTTTGGAAAAAAGTCTTCCGTTTGTGGAAGCACCTCTGGAACCAAAAAACTTGTCAATGGATTAGATTCGAGGACATTGATCTTGCCAAAAGAGTGGACTATGAAGAATGACATCTTTTGTAGAGTAGATTTAGTGCTTGGGAATGCTCGAGGACTCGCCTCCTCATTGGTCAGGACTCTACTAACCCTGAGGGTCTGAGATGGCACAATGACAATAGCCTTGAGTAAATTCCAAGATTGAAGAAGGATGTGGAATTTCATGTCATGCTCAATAGCAAGTGGTGTCTTGATTGGTTAAGCTAGAGGTCGGACTTCAATTTCCAATCCCTTTGGCACCCCCTCATTTGTTTGCTTATGTGGCAAATCCTTCATCGGGGAATCTGGACCAATGTAAAAGGTAAAAAAAAATTTAGTTGCCCCCATGGTTTAAACAATGCCTTCGTGGCATGGAAGACTTGGGACACCTCTTTTATTGGTGTCCCAAATCAATATCGATCTGGTAGGCCCTTGAGAGAATCATGTTGTTATAGGGACAAATCTATTGGAAGCAAGCTTTGTTGGGTGAAGCTATTGGATGTTCCTTAGCACTATGGAATGCTATTAGAGGGGAGATGCTATGGAAAATGTGGAAAGAGAGGTGTGCAATCAACTTTGGAAACCCTCCTAAAGAATGGTCGATCAAAAACCCTCTTTTCCTTTTAGGCGAAAGAATTTGCAATTGTAAGAAAACCCCGCCCTTTAGACATCATAGGGTGTTCTTCCTTGAGAGAAACAAGATCAAAACCAAGTGGGACCCTCATGTGGGGGATGAGAGGGTTATCAACCTTCTTTTTAAAATTATCTAGTAATTTATAAGCAGCTCTTGCTTTGTGGGATACGATGGATCCCATGGCGCTAGGCCCATTCACTTGTACATCTATGATTTCTATTAATTAAAGTTTGGAAGACTAGGCTCTCTCGAACTTCCTTTATAAGAAACACATGGCAGGAGCAAGAACAAGGAAAAGAATGGTCTATCGAATAAGAATAGAAGTAAATCAAGGAAGAGGGATATCAAGTGCCATTATTTTCATAAGAAGGAACATATAAAGAAAGATTATTATGCATTAGAAAATGCTAAAGGTAAAGGATAGTATGTTGATGGGCATGTTAAATGGTTACCTTCATCATCTACTTTGATTGTGAACATAGAAAAATGCTTATTTTGATGATGTTGATGTGTAGAAGGTTGATAATATTGTGGCAAATGCGACATTTATGGCTGATTCTCATTCCCACACATGGTTGCAAGATTTTAGTGCTTCTTCTAATGTGACACCACATAGAGAATGGTTCGCTGCTTATGCAGCAAAGTCTTTTGGTACCATTAGATTTGGTGACTCTTACCAATGTGATGTTGTTAGTATTGGAGATGTAGTTGTGGAGTTCATTGACGGTTCAAAATTCACTATGCATAATGTATGCCATGTCACTCAGTTATCGCAAAGTTTGATGTCAATTGGTCAACTTGATGAATTTGGTTACAAAGTGGTTTTCCATTCTCATTCCTTTCACATACAAAAGGGCAATATGGTTATTGCAAAAGGAAGAAAATTTGGCTCACTTTATCCTTTATTTGTATCATAGAAATAACACTTGTTAGCTATTATTGAACAGGCTATGGCTTGTATTTAGCATGGCCGTTTGGTCCACATATCTTGAATTGGAATGGAAAATCTTTCTCATTTTGGTTACTTACATGTGTTATCTTTCTTTGATTTTTCAATTTGTGCAAATTTTCAATATGGAAACCAAACTAGGAATGTGCATAAGACACACACTGACTCTTCAATTCATCCTTTAGATCTCATTCATATAGATATTTGTGGTCCTATGTCCACAAGGTCATTGGGTGGTTCTCTTTACTTTGTCACTTTCATGGATGATGCTACTACAAAATTCTAGGCATATCCTATCAACTCAAAGAATGAGGTATTCTATACTTTTAGAAAATGGATTTCTTTAGTTGAGATTGGAAAAGCAAATAAACTCAAGGCTTTACGCTCCAACAATGGAGATGAGTATAACTCACATGAATTCAGCCTTTTCTATCAATCTACAAGAATTCATAATGAGTGTACGGCTCCTTATACCCTAGTACAAAATGGCATAACTGAGAGGATGAATAGAACTTTTCAAGATAAAGTAGTTTCTATGTTGCATCATGCTTTCATAAGGCTTTTGGGTATTGTTCATTGTAGTTCATGTGATTAACCTATCACCTAGAACTGACAAAGGTCTAAAAGTGGCATAAGAGCTATGGACCACGAAGCCACCATATTATGCATTTTTCTTGGATATGGTTGAGATGGTCAATTTGGATATCTCTCATGGGATCTTGAAACATGCTCAATAATCAGTAGTGATCTCATTTTCAATGATTTTAAGATGCATAAACAACTCTGTAAGGAGGTTGAAGTGAGAAAAGTAGTTTTTGAGGATACTAGTCCTCCAATCAGCATGCATAATAATGCTACAGATAGGGATGTTCAAGAGAATATCCAATCAAATGAGTCTTCAAATGTTCTTGTTCAACAACCATTGAGATGTTCTACATGTGTCACGCATCCATCTGATAGGTATGTTCCAAGTTTGGGATTGGTTATGATGAAAGATGTTGGTGATTCTCCTTGCTAGAAAGAAGCAATGTAGACAAAGAATCATGTCAAGTGGGAGCATGCCATGAAGAGTGAATTGGATTCTATTCACAATAATGGTACTTGGGATTTGGTACCTTTGCCAAAGGGCAAGAAAACCTTACCATGTAAATGGGTATATAAGTTGTAATTCACATCAAATAGTGCATCTCCAAATTATAAAGCACAACTGGCTCCAAAGGGTTTCGAGGAACAACATGGTGTTGATTTCGAGAAAATCTTATCTCTTGTAGTCAAGATGACTAAACTGCACATGTTACTTGGATTTGTTGCAATGGAGAATGTAGAGCTAGTCCAAATGGATGTGAAAATTTCTTTCTTGCATGGAGATCTCATAGATGACATATACATGGAACAACCATAGAGTTATGTAGTTCCTAGAAAAGAGAGTCTAGTTTGTAATTTGAAGAAGAGCTTATATGGACTTAAATAGTCCCCTAGACAATGGTACCAAAAGCCTGATGCATTTATGAAGTATCACGGCTATCATGGAAGCAATTAGTATCATTGTATCCACACTAAGAGATGATTAGATGGAAGCTTGATATTTTTGCTACTTTATGTCAATGATATGTTGATTGTTGGGAAGTCCTTCGATGAATTGTCATTTCTTAGAAAGAATTTGAGTGATACATTTGATATGAAGGATTTTCAAGATACCAAGCATATTCTTGTCATGCATATTACTCATGATAGGAGTAAATGGTGCATATACTTATCTCAAAGTGAGTTCATATCCAAAGTACATAGGTTCAATATGCGGGGTGGCAAGGAATTGTGTATGCCTTTACTTACATAAGTGAAATTGAGCTAGGATGGTTGCCTCAAATCAGATGACGAAAAGGAATTCATTACCATAATTCTTTATCATTCTATTGTTGGTAGTCTCATGTATGCTATGGTAGCAATGAGAATAGAAATTACATTTGTAGTGGAATTTGTGAGTAGATATATGTGTAATGTTGGCAAGAAGCACTGGGAACTGGTCAAGAGTATTTTGAGATATCTAAGTGGCTTTAAGGACAACTGTCTATGTTTGGGTAGAGGAGTGGCATCCATTATTTGTTACACAGATTTTGATTATGTTGGATGTCTAGACAATCAAAATTCTACATCATGGTACATTTTTCACTTTGTTGGAGGTTCTATCTCTTGGTGATCTCATCTTCAAGAATGTACAATTGTTTCCACTATGGAAGTAGATTATGTTGCAGCAAGTGATGCATGTAAGAAAGCATTGCGGCTTTCTTCTCTTGCTTGTGATATTTTCATACCTCAACATGTACCTTGTTTGATTATTGATAATTAGAGTGCCATCATTTTGGCTAATAATCTAGTCTATCATGCAAAGACCAAGTACATTGAGGTGTGGTATCACTTCATTAGAGGATGGACACGAGTTTGGGGGTGATATTGTTCACACATCTCTCACTGGGTCTTGTTGGGACTAGCTAATATGTTTTTGATTCATCTATGACGAAAGGAAGAGGATTTGATTGAGATTCTTTAAGCTGCAATAGTTGGTATTAGAGCACATGACTATGCACACATGAAACAATGCTTTGAGGAATCCACACATAGATTTTCCATGTGCAACAAGTGTTGGTGCATGACAACCACCAATTGATGTTTTGGACAAAGTTTTGAATTCAAAAGATGAAGCAAAGATCAATACATGAAGATTGACGTTAGTGCATAATTAGAGAATGAAGGCTTGTATATACATGTACATTAAACATGCTTATACTTTTGTAATAGTCACGAGTTTGTACAAAATACCTATATATACAAGTAGAAATTTGGGGCATGTATGAGAGATGAAAAATGAAAAGCTCTAAGAGTCATTAGACATTTTAGAACTAAAGAGAATAACTCTCATCAGGCAGATGTAAAGTTTTCTTGAATAGAAGAAACGTTACGCCTGATATTTTGCTTAGAGCTCCTTCTGTGTTTATCATCCTTTGAAATTCTTCTGTACACATCTAAGTCTATAGTTCAGTGATCTCTATACAAATTTTAAGATCCTAATTGTGATTAGGCTAAGAGAATTGAAAGTAGGAACATTTTCATGTGTAAATGTGAAGAAGAGAAGACTGCAACAGGTGCAAATTCAATGATAATGCTTTGGTCAGTTCTCCTTCCATAGTGTACAGTTTTGAGCAAGAAAGTACTCATTCTTTAATTTGGAAGGTAAGTTATCTATGGCTAAAAGCATTTGAATAGATGGGTTGTAATTTGAGAGAACTATGCATTAGAAGTTACAGGTATCAAAGTCGACTATAGAGAAGTATAGTTTTAGACATAGGTGAATTGTTTGGAGTAAATCTCAAGATTTACTGAACCTTTTGAGATGTTTTAACTTGGAGAAGGTGTGCAATTTTTAGAAAACACTTTGTACAAAGTTTCATTAGAAAATTTACACATTTGGTTAGTCAATCATTGAGTTATGTTGAGTAGACTTTTTTGTGTAGTGACTTTCTTCAATCTTTAGGTGACACTTTGTACAAAGTTTCTTTAGAAACTTTACACATTTGATCCATCAATGAGTGAGTTATGTTCAATAGAGTTTTCTGTGTAGTGACTTTCTTCACAGTTAGCTAAACTCTTGATAATTTGATATTGGTCTTCCAAAATTGGTTGAGGTTTTGAGTTGTTCTTGATATAGAGGTGCTCTAACATCAAGGATAGGTTGTTCTTTTGGAGATTAACACACTCCATCATTGGTATCAGAGCAGGAATCAGCAAGGAGCATTATTTACATGGGGGTCAATGATTACTTGCTATCTCATATTAGAGGACTTGAAAGTGCAAGTGACATATGGAATGCTTTGGAAGAGCATTTTCAAAACACTACAAAGTCAAGAAAGGCATCTTTGTGGCCAGAGTTTACCACATTCAAGAAGAAGGCTTCTCAATCCATTTTTGATTATGTAGCAAGGATGAAGGACATTGCATATGCATTGGGAGCAGTTGATGAAGATATTGAAGAGGACAAATTGGTAAAGCAAATCCTCACAGGTCTGATAAGGGATGAGAAATGGAAGCCATTCATTTTGTCTACTAGATTGTCACTACATCATTTCACTCCTAATTTGAATCAATTGCTAGGACATATGCTAACCTTTGAGTAGGATGTCAAAGGCGATGTTGATAAAAGTACAGGTCAAGCAATGTATTCAAAGGACAAGAAGAATTTTAACAAAGGCAAGCAACAATTGAATGAAGAAGAAGGTACAACTAGCCAAGCTAACTTCTTAAGAGGAAGAGGTCATGGCAAGATAAGAGGTAGAGGCAGAATTAATAAAGATGGAGCCAAAGCTTGCTGGATTTGTGGTAAGACTAATCATTTAGCTCATGATTGTTGGCATAATAATCAGAATAATGGAGTATATAATCAGAACTTTAACTCAAGAGGAAGAGGTAATACAAATCAAAGAGGTAATTTCAGAGGTAGAGGTAGTAGAGGTTTCTTTGGAAGAAATGCAAGTAGAGGCTTCCAAAGACAATCCTACAATAATACCTACTACAACTATGCCTTAGATCAAAAGGAAGATTCAACTTTAATCATGAATGCAACTTGTGAAAGACAAAGTGAAGATCAAAGAGTCTTCTACATTGACTCAGGGTGTAGCAATCAGCTGAGTGGTAACATAGCTTTCATGATTGATTTGGACAATAAAGTAAGTAATCATGTGGTTCAAACAGGTGATAATACAAAGCACAATGTGAAATCAATTGGATCAGTGAAGGCTAAGGATGGGAGCACTCTTCTAAGTAATCTTTTGTATGTTCCTACAATTCCAAAGAATCTAATAAGTGTAGGGAAAATTGTTGAGAAAGTTTATGAAGTAAGGTTCACTAATGATGGAGCTTTTGTGGAAGACCCCAGCAATGGGTATAAACAAATTGTTTAAGGGAAGAAAGAAGGAAGGCTCTTCACATTGAAGATTCAAGGCAATGTTGGTCATGCCTTGTTCACTTATGGAGGACATAAGATCTCTGAGTTAGATCTTTAGCATAAAAGGCTTGGACATTTCAATGAAAGAGGTATTAAGGATATGGTTAACAATGGTTTAGTTCTTGGATTACCTAATGTTACAGGTCAACATATGACATACATATATGAGGCATGTCAATTAGGTAAGGCTCATAAGCAATCATATAATAAGCATGGATTCATGTATTCAGAGAAGCTTGAATTGGTACACACAGATGTGTGGGGACCATCAAAAGACTTTAGCATTAATGGTTCAAGATACTATGTTATTTATGTTGATGATGCTACTAGGTGGATCACCATATATGTGATCAAAGATAAATCAGAGGTATTCAATAGATTTAAACATTATCATGTGTATGTAGAGAGAATCACAGGTCAAAAGTTGAAGAGACTAAGGTCAGATGGAGGGGGAGAGTATTTCTCTAATGAATTCAGTGATTACTTGTGGAATGCAGGTATAAAAAGGGAAGTTACTTGTACGTACTCTCCTCAACAAAATGGTGTAGCAGAAAGGAGAAATAGAACTCTTGTTGAGTTTGCAAGGTCAATGATGAAGGATAAAAATTGTCCCAATTATTTGTGGGTTGAGGTTGTAAATACAGCCACATAGTTGGTTAATAGACTACCATGTAAAGCTTTGCATGGTATGACACCATATGAATCTTGGTGGGGTAAGAGACCTACCTTAGATCATTGCAAAGTGTTTGGATGTTTGGCTTATGCATATGTGCCATCACAGTTGAGGCATAAATTGGAACCTAAAGCTGAAAAGTATGTGTTCATTGGTTATGATGATAAGCAGATGGGTTATATGTTGTGGAGTCCTTCCACAAAGCAATTCCTTGTGTCAAAGGATGTTACATTTGATGAGCAAGGTACTTGGTATGCAGGTACAATTAACATTCACGCAGGTGATGAAGAAACCTTGAATCAGAAGAAAGGTAAATCAAAGGTTCAAATATTTGATGAAGAAGAGAACAATGAAGCACAAGTTGAAGTTGAAGAAATCCCAAGGTTCTAATGAACCAGAAACTTCAAAGAGTGGAGAACTCAAAAGATCATCAAGGCATAAATGGCAACCTACAAGGTATAGCTATGACACTTCTTTTTTGACTACTAAAGATTATGCTTACATGGTGAAAGCAGAGTAAGACCCTTCTACATATGAAGAGGCAAAAGGTAACGAAAATTGGGAGAAAGCTATGAAGGAAGAGTATGATGCATTGATGGAGAATGAGACATGGGAATTGGTTCCTAAACCAAATAGTCAAAAGATTATTGAATGCAAATGGGTCTATAAAACAAAGAGGTATGTAGATGGAAGTGTGTCTAGATATAAAGCTAGACTTGTTGTGAAAGGATATGCTCAGAAATATGGTATAGATTATGATGAGACTTATAGTCATGTGGCAAAGATGACAACTATAAGGACTCTCGTAGCTATTGTTGCATGTAAAGGTTGGAAGATTTGTCAATTAGATGTGAAGAATGCTTTTCTAAATGGTTACATTTCAGATGATGTTTTCATGGAGCAACCAAAAGGTTTCAAAGATAAAAGGTATCCAGAATATGTATGTAAGCTCAAGAGAGCTTTGTATGGTTTGAAGCAAACCCCAAGGGCATTGAATTATAGACTTGTGAAGTTCTTGAAGGAGCTTGGTTTCCAAGTGTCTAAAGTAGATAGTAGCTTGCTTGTTAAAGCAAGTGATGATGGGTTCATTTACATGTGCATATATGTTGATGACATAATTCTTACAGGTATAGATGAGAAGGGCATACAAGGTCTTAAGAAGCAAATGGAGAAAGAATTCAAGATCAGTGACTTGGGAGATTTTTCGTATTTCTTGGGCATGGAGATTTCATATATTCAACATGGAGTATATGTGACTCAAGAAAGGTATTTGAAGAAGAACTTGTTAATCAAGTTTAAAATTGAAGATTGCAGGGTAGCACCTACCCCAATGGAGGTGAATCACAAATTGAGCAGATATGGAGGAGAAGAATTCAAGGACATGAAGCTATATCAAAGTTTGGTTGGTAGTCTAATCTATGCTACATTAACTAGGCCTGATTTGTCATATGCAGTTGGGGTGTTATCTCAATTCATGCATTGTCCTAGGAAAGAACATTGGGTTGATGGACAAAGCGTGTTAAGATACATTAAGGGTACACTCAAGGAAGGTTTGTATTATGGTTTCACATCAAATAGAAACATCAAGATATATAGTGATACAGATTGGGCAGGTAATCCTGATGATAGGAGATCAACATCTGGGTACTTATGTTATGTGGGAGATAAGTTAATCTCTTGGTGTTCTAAAAAGCAACATACAGTTGCTTTGTCATCTACAAAAGCAGAGTATAAAGGTATGGTTGAAGCTACAAAGGAGGTCATATGATTGAATACTCTCATGAAGAGTTTTGACATCATTCAGAGTACACTCACTATTCATGGAGATAATATAAGTTCATTGTATCTAGCTGCTAACCATGTATTTCATGCCAAGACTAAACAATTGAGATTCAATATCACTTTCTGAGAGAGAAGGTGGTTGATAAGGAGATTGATGTCATACATACTTCAACAAAAGATCAGATTGCAGATATGCTAACCAAAAGCTTGGATGGACCAAAACTACAAAGATTTAAAGACATGGTAGGTATAAAAAAGATAGAGAAAACCTCAATTGATGATTGAGGGGGAGCTCTTGGTGCATGAAAACCACCAATTGATGTTTTGGACAAAGTTTTGAAGTCAAAATATGAAGCAAATATCAATACATGAAGATTGAAGTTAGTGCATAATCAGAGAATGAAGGCTTGTATATACATGTACATTAAACATGCTTATACTTTTGTAATAGTCAGGAGTTTGTACAAAATACCTATATATACAAGTAGAAAGTTGGGGAATGTATGAGAGATGAAAAATTACAAGTTGTAAGAGTCATTAGACATTTTTGAAGTGAAGAGAATAACTCTCATCAAGCATATGTAAAGTTTTCTTGAATAGAAGAAAAATTGTGCCCGATATTTTGCTTGGAGCTCCTTCTGTGTTTGTCATCCTATGAAATGCTTTTGTACATATCTAAGTCTATAGTTGAGTGACCTCTGTACAAATTTTTAGATCCTAATTGTGATCAAGCTAAGAGAATTGAGAGTAGGAACATTTACATGTGTAAATGTGAAGAAGAGAAGACTGTAACAGGTGCAAATTTGATGATAATGTTTTGTTCATTTCATAGTGTAAAGTTTTGAGCAAGCAAGCACTCATTCTTTAAGTTGGAAGGTAAGTTATCTATGGCTAAAAGCATTTGAATAAACAAGTTGTAGTTGAACTATGCATTAGAAGTTACAAGTATCAAAGTTGACTTTAGAGAAGTACAGTTTTAGACATAGGTGAATTGTTTGGAGTAAAACTCAAGATTTATTGAACCTTTTGAGATGTTTTAACTTGGAGAAGGTGCGCAACTATTAGCCAACACTTTGTACAAAGTTTCATTAGAAAATTTACACATTTGATTAGTCAATGAGCGAGTTATGTTCAGCAGACTTTTTTGTGTAGTGACTTTCATCAATCTTTAGGTGACACTGTAAGACACTAGTTACGCAATATAACACACGAGCACTAGTAGAGAAGATAACAGATATAGGAGAATCTCAACAATTTTTCTACTAACAACAAGTACAAAGATGATGGTGTTGTCCACCCATGCACTCTCAAGGTAGAGCTTAAATGGTGATCTAGACAACTCTAGATAGGGAGATAGAAGGTAGAGGTATGTTGGCTCAATTCGATGTCTCAGGTAGTGCAAAAGTCATGTATATATAGGATCATGGGTGGCCTTCCATGGATGGCTATACATGGGCAGAAGAGCATGGGTGGCCACCGCCTGCATAATTGTCATACACGGCTTAGGCGGGTTCAACCGACCTAACAAATATAGATGATTTCTGACTCCGATAGGGAATATTCCCTTTACCATCATGTCGGGGGCGTTGCCCTCGGACCCCCACCAAGGGGCTCGCTAGCCCCCTTGGACCCCCTAGCTGGGGCTGCTCACCACTGCCTAAGACCCCACAATTAGGGACCCTGATAACTCCCTTTCCTTACAATACCTTACATGGTCCAATATGACCTTCATCCAACATGCAAGTTGGGATTCCCATCAATTGGGTAATGCACGCTTGGCTTCTCCTCATAATGGGGGCCTTACAAAATGTGCATACAATCATGAGGGGTAGAAATTGATCATATACTAACACCCCCCCTCAATGTTTACCAATGATAAATCAAGTAGGTCTCGGTCCTATGCCCATCTATTGAAGATGCCTATTGAGCTGCTCTCTTCCAAGTGCTTTAGTGAATATGTGAGCACAATTTGCCTATGTTGGGAAATATTCTATCTCCACAATTTCATCTTCAATTAGCTCATGAATGTAATGGTATTGTACTTCTATGTGCTTGGTGCGAGCATGAAATACTGGGTTCTTTGCAATAGCCATACAACTTTGATTATCACACTCGGCCATATTTGATGGAAAACCTAGATCTGCAAGAATTCTCCTTATCCAAACTGCCTCACAAGAAGCAAAACAAGCCGCTTTGTACTCTGCTTCAGTGGAGGAGAGTGTGAGAGTTGGTTGCTTCCTACTTACCCAAGAAAATATTCTTGAACCAAGTGAGAAAAAATATCCAAAAATTGATTTTCTAGAATCACAATCTCCAGCCAATCTGAATCACAATATCCTTAAAGTGTATCACTTGTGGTATAAAAAATACCAAAATCCAAGGTTCTTGCAATGTACCTTAGAGTTCGCATTCCATCATTCCAGTGACTCTCCTTAGGTTGGTTGGAAAACCTGCTTAACACTCCAACAGCATAGCAAATGTCTTGGTTAGTGTTGCACAGAAAAACAAAACTTCCAGCAAGCTTCCTATACTTGTTAGCATCTACATCATGCATGTTATCATCCATAGATAGCTTATGATTTACCTCCATAGGTGTGCTAGTTGGTTTGCAGTCCATCATTCCAAATGCCTTGAGAATTTCTTTGGCATATTTTTGTTGTGAGATGAAAATGCCATCCTTCCTTTGCCATACTTCAATTCCCAGACAAAAATGGAGTAGACCTAAGTCTATCATTTCAAACTCAGTTCCCAAGCCGATTTTGATTGATGAGTTCCTGATGATCTCCTATGATGATCAAATCATCTACATATACAATGACAACAACTAGCTTTCTATCCCTTTTTGTTGCATACAACTTAGCATCAGAGGTACTTCTTTCAAAACCCATATTTTTGAAAAAAATATCTATCCATTGGTACCAAGCCCTTGGAGCTTGCTTAAGTCCATACAAAGCATTCTTCAACCTGCAAACTTTATTTTCTGAATTGAGCACCTCAAAACCTGGTGGTTGAGATACATATACTCCTCCTTGAGGTGACCATTCAAAAATGTAGATTTGACATCCATATGGAAAATAGGCCAGGCCTTTTGTGTAGCTACTGCAAGTATCGTCCGAATAGTTTCCATGTGTGTTGTTGGTGCAAAAGTTTCTTGAACATCAAATCCTTCGATCTGTGAAAAACCATGTGCAACTAATCTTGCCTTATACTTTTCTAATGTTCCATCTGCTTTACACTTAGCTTTCCAAATCCATTTAGTACCTATTACCTTCTTCTTTGGCGGCAAGTCGACTAGATCACATGTATCATTTTTTAGTATATTATCATACTCAGAATGCATTGCCGCTCTCCAATCTGGATCATCAAGGGCTTCTTAAATGGTGGTAGGTTCCTTTATCGAGCCCATGATATCTGCCATTAGAGCCATGTTAACAATGTGTTCTGAGGCTCTTCTTTGCTCCTCTATTCTCTTTGATCTTCGTAATCCATCTGAGGATGATTCTGGTACATCTACATGTGGATTTTGATCATCAAAGAGTTGTTGTGCCCACTTTGGTAGTGGCTTACACTCTGCAGCTACAACTGGTTGGTTTTATATTGAGGAAATTTCTCCATCAGATGTTTCCTACTCCTCAACTTTAACCTGTCTTTTGATAGGCACAAGGTGAGATATTTCTCCATGTGATGAGATAGTAGATTTACCTTTATCTTCTACTAAGTGTGGTTGTTCATCAAACACCACATTTTGACTGACAAAAATATTCCTTGCCTCAGGATCCCACAACCTATATGCTTTAAACTCTTCACTATATCCTAGGAAGACACTTTTTTCTTTTTGAATCCAGCTTTGATCTTGTTGAATCAGGAATGTATGCATAACAAAAGCAACCAAAAATTCTGAAATGCAAAACTAAAGGCTTTTTACCAAAATATGCTTCTTGAGGAGTCATCCCCTTCAGTGCTTTTGTGTACATTCGATTGAGGATGTAGACTGTTGTATTGATTGCTTCTCCCCAGAATGAATCAGGCATGTCTTGAGCCTTTAACATACAACGAGCCGTTTCAACTATTTTCATGTTCCTATGCTCAATAATGCCATTTTGTTGAGGTGTATGACTTGTGGTAAGTTGCCTTTTCACACCATGCTCATTACAGTAATTATTGAATTCTGTTGACAAGAATTCACCTCCTCTATCTGTTCTGAATTTCTTCAATTTCCTTCCTGATTCATTTTCCACATACTTACACCACATTTTAAATTATTCAAAAGCTTCAGCCTTTTTTCGAATGAAATAAACCCACATCTTTCTACTATAATCATCGACTAACAACAAAAAGTGGAAAGATCCTCCTAAAGTAGGTGTAGACATTTTACCGCAAAGATCAGCATGTACCAACTCCAGAGGAGCTTGAGATCTATTGTTGGTGTTAGAACTGAAGGACTCACCAGGCAAGGAAGCTTACGAAGGGAGTTAGAGAGAAGAGAAAGTACAAGCAGACAGAGCAGTCAATGATGATCTGGCAAGTAGGCCAATATTTTTTCAGGACACTTACGCATATAAGAGAGGTGGACACACAAGGAGAAGGAGCAAGTAGGGAGCTCCAGGAAATGTATGTCAAAATGTTAGAAGAAATCCCTACAAAAAACAGTGATTTTCATCACTAAAAACCATTGTAAATACCATCTCACATTTTTGTAGCTCCATTTTGTGCAAGCCAAGGAGTCCTTGAGCTTGAGGAGCTTTAGAAGTATCTACCTGTCAGTTTTCACATTCTTTAGACTTCGTTTGAACCTCCAAATAGGGTAGAGAACCTAATTTTTAACTAGGCCGGACTCTAGGTTTGGACACAGCCAAAACCTAGTCAAAAACTATAAATAGAGCTAGAGAGCTCATTTTTGAGGTTAGCTTGTAATTGATTTGAACTGGTAAGAGCTTTTTGAAAGTAATCTAAGAACTCCATTGCTTCTCACTCTTTGTCTTACCGTGTGTGCGCGTGTGTGTGTATGTGTGTGCATGTTGGTGTGCTTCTCACTCACGCACTTGTGCCTTCACTTGTTCGAGGTCTTCATACCATCCTCACGTCTTCCCGGATTGACATTAAAGGAGGTGCTACTCATCACTGAGCTACAGTTGGTCTCTCTTGGAAATGCCTTTCGTTGTTGCTTGCCCATCATACAAGCTTCAAAAGGTTCCTGCAACTCTAAAAATACAGAAAAATGAGCAACCATCCCTGTTCTTTGCATCTCCTTCAAAACTGCAAATCTGAGATGCCCAAATTGTTGGTGCCATAACCTGCTTACATCTTTATCTTTTGTAGCAGTTAAGGCACTTAACTCATACAAGTTATCATGTCTTATGCCTTTACCTACTACATTACCTGATGAATCCATGATTTGTGCACCACTCTTATTGAAGTGAAATTCTAGTCCACGATCTGTTATTGCAAACATTGACAACAAATTTTTTTAAGTGTAGGTACATAGAGAACATCGGATAACTCTTTCTCAACACCTGGAGAAGTGATAAAAGAGATGGTTCTAGTTCCTTCCGTTGGACACTTGGAGTCATTTCCCACCACTACATTGATGGATTCCCGCAGAGGCACTAGGGAACTATACCAATCCTTTTTATTGGTCATATGGCGAGAAGCTCCACTATCTAAAATCCATGGTTCATCAACACAAGCTTGAGCATATGAGCATACCTCTTCAATAGCTACCCATAGTTCCAGCTCTGTGTTGTTTGTAGACTCTTTGTTCTTCCACAATGATTTTACAGTCCCATTCCATTCATTAGCTTGCTTATTTCTACAATCCGTGATGGCATGGCCTTTCTTTTCACAATAGAAGCAACTTCCTGTGAACTTTTTCTTCTTTGGCTTCTTCTTTGATCCATCAGAAGAGCCTTTACCTTTTGCATTTGCTGAGAATGCAGCATCACTTGTACTTTGCCGATTCTTCAACCGCATGTCTTCTTCTAAAAGCATAGCAAAAAACGCTTCAAATGTGAGGGGAGTTGGTCTTACCTAAGTGTTAAGTGTTGTTACTAATCCATCATACTTTGCTGGAAGAACACGTACACATCTTTGAGCCAGCTCTTCTGGTGTTATAACAATACCAACTATAGCCAATTGATCTTGAAGATAGTTTATCCATTTGATAAAATCTTCAACCTTTTCAAAATCAGAATGCTTTTCATTTGCCAACTAATCTCCTAAATTCTGTATCCTAGTGTGGTTCTTGGTCTCATATTGATGAGCCAATATGCCCCAAGCCTCATGTGCTTTAGTAGTATGTTGAACTAAAGTAAGCACAGAATCACTTAGACTAGTGACAATTGCACATAATGCATCAGCATTCCACCTCTTCCAAGCTCGTAGAAGATCTCGATCTCGCTGAATCATCAATCTTGAATTTGCTGGATCTTCAACTGGTATAGTCTCTAGATCCAATCCCATCGGTCCCATGACAGTGTCAAGTAATTCATAAGAGTCCAAAATTGTAGAAATTTTGAACTTCCAGAGTGTATTGTTGGTTCCATCCAACTTCCCTTCAATGAATGCAGGTGGACGAATTCGAATAGGCGTAGCACTAACATTAGCTAAAGCACCAAGACCAGTGTTCGACGATAAAGCCATCATTTAATCACTCGAATAATATTCTAGTCTGCTAGTAGGCTAAAATAGTGATACTTCTCAAGCTATTCAAACCTTATGGCTCTGATACCATGTAAGACAATAGTTACGCATATAACACAGAAGCAGTAGTAGAGAAGATAACAGATATAAGAGAATCTCAACAATTTTTCTACTAACAACAAGTACAAAGATGATGACATTCTCCACCCATGCGCTCTCAAGGTAGAGCTTAAATGGTGATCTAGACAACTCTGGATAGGGAGATACAAGGTAGAGGTATGATGGCTCAATTCGATGTCTCAGGTAGTGCAGAAGTCATGTATATATAGGATCATGGGTGGCCTTCCGTGGACGCCTATACATGGGCGGTAGAGCATGGGCAGCCACCACCTGCGTAATTTCCATACACGACTTAGGTCGGCTCAACCGAACTAACAAATATAAATGAGTTTTGACTCCGAAAGGGAATATTCTATGGAATATTCCCTTTACGATCACGCTGGGGGCATTGCCCTCGGACCCCCACCAGGGGGCCTACTGTGGCCTTGGACCCCCCAGCCAGGGGGCTCGCTGGCCCCCTTGGACCCCCCAATCGGGGCTGCTCACCACTGCCCCGTACCCCACAATTGGGGACCCTGGTAACTCCCTTTCCTTACAATACCTTACATGGTCCAATATGACCTTCATCCAACATGCAAGTTGGGATTCCCATCAATTGGGTAATGCATGTTTGGCTTCTCCTCATAATGGGGGCCTTATAAAATCTGCATACAATCATGAGGGGTAGACATTGATCATATACTAACAGACACTTTGTACAAAGTTTCATTAGAAACTTTACACATTTGATCATTCAATGAGTGAGTTGTGTTCAGCACACTTTTTTGTGTCGTGACTTTCTTCATAGTTAGTTAAAGTCTTGATAATTTGACATTGGTCTTCCAAAATTAGTTGAGGTTTTGAGTTGTTCTTGATATAGAGGTGCTCTAACATCAAGGATAGCTTGTTCTTTTGGAGATTAACACTCTCCATCAACAAGGAGGACCAACGCCCATTGGCTTGGTTGCCTAAGGGGGAAAGCTACCAAACTCCTCCCTCCCTCCTCTCTTAAAGGTGGCTCAAGCAAAGTGAGGAATTACCTTTTGTAGGTTGCACCAAGAGGACAAAATGCAACATGTAGGATTAAGGTGTAGGCTCACAAGTTATTTTGGCAAGAGAGGAGATCAAGGACTCCATTAATGCTTGATTCAATAGGTGATGCAAATCTAGCTTTTTTTCTTTTTGGGCATTAAGTTTTGTAGTTCTTTTCTACAATTTTTGGAGATCTTCTTATTCATACATGATCTTTCGAGTATGTGATTTCAAAATCCACAAGCATTTTCACTTGAATGAATGACTTGGTGAGTTTTGCGAGCTCCAGAGCTTCCATTTTGGAAAGATTGATCTTTGCACCTCCAACTTCAGCCCACAACTACACCCTCAGCTTCAACAAGGCCTTTCTCTTCATTCAAATATCATATTTCCATAATTTTCTTTTAACCTTGAGCTTATCTTACAATCTTTCTAAAGACATGAAGAACAAATTTGGACAACAAATTGTAGTTCAAAGATTCTCTATAAATTCTTTGTAGATTTTAGATAAAACTTATGGAGCCTCGTTTGGGTAGCTCAAGAGTCCAAATTCAATTTTTTCACTTGGGAATACACTTTCAGGAAAACTTTTATGTGTTGAACATCATTGTTTTGACTACAGAGAACGAGCAAGGACTAGTGAGGATCCAAATTTGCTCGTAGGACACTTAACTTATGTGATTTGGAGATGTCTTGAAGACTTGATGGTGTTTTGGATGTTTTTTCAACACTCTATAAGTTAACCAAACATGTCCAAATCTATTTTGGGACAGTTGAGGATCAATATCAAAGGCTAAAGTCTTTGAAGATCAATTCAACCTTGCATTTGAAGTTTTGGAGATCATTAGGGAAGTGTTAGTGAGTCATTCTTTCATTTTGAGTAGTTTATTTGCTTCCTTTAGTTTCAATTTCAATTATTATTATTCGAAATGGAAACTCAAGTTAAGGCAATCATAAAGAAATCATTAGAAAATCCTCAATGAATAGAACAACAAAAATCTCTACAAAAGATAGACAAAATAGAAGAATAAGAAGTGCAAGATATTGAAGAAGAGGTTCACCTATATGATGAACTTATTAGTCATACTCAACATCATGACCTTGACATGACAACCAAACTAGAATTAATGATCTGAGGGAGTATGACTATTGGAGCAAATGAGCCCAAGCCTACGTACTTGAACAGTTAGCATTCACTTCATATAGTCACTTAAAGTCACATATGACTATTCCCTTCGAAAAGCATTTACTTTTATCCTTGTAAAAGTGCATATGTTAGATGCACTTACTCTCACGTGGAGTTAGGAGGAATCAAATCACAAATCACATAGTGGGTGATTGATGAGAGAGAAAGTCCTAAAGTTTAGGGTCCACTTTATGGTAACAGCTTGAATTTGAATCAAAAATTGGCTCCAACTCTAGCCATAAAAGATGGATCAAAATCTGATGTGCAATAGAGCCCAATTTGGAGATCATTTGAGAGGGATATTTAGTGTTTAGTGAGCTCATTCTATCGCTCCATCACTATGCTCACATTGTGCAATTATGCATTTCCAATGTCTTTGTAATTCTATGTGATTTAATACATATACATCAACTTCATTTCTCTCTCATGAACATCTCAGAACAATGAACTTCTCAGACCTTGTTCTCAGTGCATACTTTATCATTTGATGTTATTTAAAGTGTTGTAGATTCCTCATACTGTGTATTTTTTTGCTATAAAATTTCATTGTCATTGCTTTACTCAATCTCGAGATATCTTCAAATATCTACTTACTGGTCTGCATACTGTAGAAGCCCAAAAATGTCGGGATGGTCATCTAATTTGCTAAGCATAATTCTCTTAGTACACTTGATCATTTCAAGTGAGATAACTTGTGATTGGTAGCTATCTCAGTCAATTATATAATATCCAAAGGAATTTGATCAGTTGCTAGGAGGTTGAGAGCACTGTTCATTTTATTGAGCATGTGTATAGACCAAAATAGCAAGTCTTAGCTCATAGTTTAATTTCCTACTCATCTGTTTTAATTCATTGATTAGAGGATCATACTCCAAAGTAGAGGTGATCATTTGTGGTTCTTGGGAAGCTCAAGAGGTCTACTCTACACATCTCAACTTGTTCTTGGCTGGTGTGAAGCAGGGATTTGCAGCACCAATTCATCTCTAGAATCTATCCACCATCTCTCCAACAATGGTATCAAAGCAACATCAAAGCAAAATGGGAGATGGATTTCCATCATTCATTGACAAATTGGACAGGGGCAATTATCCAGCATGGTTCCTAAGGATGTAGGCTTACCTCCAAGGATGGAGGGTCTGAGGCCACTTGGCACTAATGCAAGAGATGCATGGAATAAGAGAAAGTGAGGGAAACATATATATAGGTCGTGAGGTTGGGAGTTGAAACTCGTGTCTTCTCTCATTGTTCTTGGAAAGTAGTTGTTGCATGCTACTTTGCATGTCCTATTTTTGGATCATCCCCAAAAATAGTGGCTATCATCGGGCTTAGGGTGGCAAAGGCCATAATTTTTTAGATGGCTTTGCATTTAATTGTGTTTTGAAGGATTGAGGGGCCGCCAATTGGCTATGCATATACTTGCTCATTGAGAAACAACAAGTTGAATGTCAGGCTTAGTAATGCATACATGTATCAAACATCTAATAAGTTATTGATATGGATCAACATTGCATGCATCTTCAACATCACAAAGGTTTAATTTAAAACTTGTCTCTATGGGAATAACAATGTTTTACAATAATCAAGGCCAAAATCATGTAATGACATGTTAATATAATTGTTTGACTTAGACCAATATCAATTAGTTTGCATACATAAATGCCAAAATAATGATGCAAATGTTCCACATTTGAAAAGGAGGCATGCAAATCAAACTTGAACTCACAAGTATGCTTCCTATTAGAATTAGTGAGCAAAATTTCATCAATAAAATATTGGATGTTTGATACATAAAGCACATCATTAGGACACATAAAATATTGTTTCAATCCATACAATGTCTTCTTTAACATGCTTAATTTATGCACTCCTTTCTCACAAAATCATGAAGCTAGTAAACATGCACTTCTCCATGCAAGTTAACTTAGATGTTCTCTTGATGTACATTCCAACTATTATGAGCTACAATTTCTACGAATGGTCCCCATGACAAATAAAAGAAAGACTCTCACCACAGTCAATGCCTTTATCTTGAGTTTAGCATTTGGCTACAAACCTAGTTTTATAGTGATGAAGTTTATCATTAGGCTTCTTTTTAAACTTAAAGGCCCATTTACTACAAATGGCCTTTCCACTAAGAGGTAAATAACATAAGTACCAAGTAAAAATAATCATAATAGCATCCGATTTTGATTGCATATAAGCCATCCATTTTAAAAGAAATTTTCTGTTTCATCAAAGAAAATAGGCTCACTCCTATTATGAAGGTTAGAACATTTCATATCAACTTGGTACAAAAGAAGCATCATGACAGCATGAGCAAGTGCAATAATGCAAAGATGCATCTATATTAGTCTCTCAAATTTTGCATCAATCATTTTGGGATATGCTTTACTTCATCAATGTTTAACTCTTATAAGGTGTGCATAATGTACACCAACATTAGAAATAGAATGCTATTTATCCTAATACAAAGCCAATATATGTTGAGAAGTTGCCTCACTAGGGACTTAATTTTTATGTCCCACTTATGTCCTTTGAATTAATAGAAATCGAGAGCAAGTTCAACTCCTCAAACTATTGTTTTTTTGTGTCCCTCAATGTGCACACTTTTAAAAGTGCAAATCAAATGTATCACATAGAAGTGTAAAGTTTAGCAGTTAGAGATCATTTCCAGTACTTTCATTGGGGTTTTGGCCCCTTTCAAAGCCATTCATGCAATTAGAATTGCCATTGGAGTAACAGATTGTGAGTTGTATTTTAGCTTGCAATTCAACTTTATTGAAGTTTATATCTTCTTGCTTGAGTTCTTTGGTGCAATGGAAAGCAAGAATGATTTGTTTGACATGTAGGTAAGCCCGATGGGATTAATTGTCTAATGTGACCTTACATGAGGAAGCATGTTCTTGTTGCAAAACATCAAGGGAACATAGTAGCAAATATTGATAAGTGGCTATGCTTTGTCCACCTATGCAAGAGCAACTTAGATGGGAAATGAAAGGATATATTATTCCACACATCTTTTCATGCACTATCTCAAGACAAGAGTACTCTTGCTTGTATGAATGCATAATGAGGCACGAGCTGCATACTTGAGAAAGAAAATTGAAAATGCATGTATGGCTGAAAATGAGTCAATGAATGTATATATTACACGCATCAAGGATTTGAAAGAGCAGTTGGCAAACATTCATGTTATCATTATGGATGCATCACTTAGTTCTACATTACTCAAAAGGGTTGTCAATTTTTTCAAAGCTTTGCTACTACACTTTGTTTGATTGCAAAAGGAAATCCAAATATGTATACTTTTGATGAGGTTATGTCTCTTCTTTGCAAGAAGAACAATCAAGAGTGAAGAGAGGTGGTTTGCTTGAGGAGAGGAAACATAAGCATGTGCTATTACACAAAATTGGCAAAAGCAAGTATGGTTCAACTTTGGTCTCATCAAAACCAAAGACTTAATCTTTCTCTTATACTTCTTCCTCTCTTGACAATGATATCCAAAAGTTGAAGAGATGTGAGTATTGTTGAAATATTGGACATACTATTGATGAATGTAGAAAGCTTGCCCAACATAATGAAAGAAGAAAGAATTCAAAAAGTCTATTGTTGGGAAACATCTAATATAAAGGATGATGAAACTAATGTTGGTCAAGATGTTTGGGCATATGTTGTTGTATGCCATTATGATTCATCATCACATTCTACATGTACGATTGTTAATGAAGTTGATTCATATTGCTCTTTACATAGTGAAGCATCATATCATTTCGTGCAAAAGATTTTTTGCATCTTTGATCCAAGGGAGGACATGTCGTATATGCAAACAATGCTTCTTATCCTATAATTGGAGTTGAACAAATTTAGCTTAGGAATGTACATGTAGGTATTGTTACTCTCAAGAATGCATTGTATGTATACAATATAAAGAAAAACTTGATTTTGGTTCTCACTAGTGTTAGTGTGGGACTTCATGTACACTTTGCTCATAACAAATTTATGGTTTATGATTTCAAGAATGGTGATGTTATTGTGAAGTTGGGGACAATATAAAATGGTTTGTATTGCTTGGCTACATATAAGAGAGTTTCCTCAAATACCTTGTTTACTCATACTTCTTCAATGATTGAAACAGCGTTGGCATGTTTGTTTTGGTCATTTGAACTTCAATATCTTGCTTTACTTGAAAAAAATGTATATGATTATTGGTTTGCTAACACTTAAATCCATTTGAAAGCATGCATGTGAAGGTTTTATATCGGAAAAAAATCATAATGTTTCTTTTCCTAAAGACGGTATACACATGCTACACAAAAATTGCAACTTGTTCATAGTGATGCATGTAGTTCCATAAAAAATCCATCCTTTGGCAATCATGTATACTTTGTTACCTTCATTGATGATGCAACACACAATATTTGGGTGCATCCTATGGAAGTAAAGAATGAGGTATTCTCCCTTACTTTAAGATAGTTTTAGCTATGGTTCAAAATTGCAATAAGCTTTTGACTCTTCACTTGGACCATGGTGGTGAATGCATATCATATGAATTCAATGCTTTTCTTTGTGAAAGAGGTATTGCACATCAATGTACAATGCTATATACAACTGAACATAATGGTTTTGGAGAGTGCAAGAATAGAGAACTTATTGAAATGTCAAGATGTATGGTTAGAGGAAAGCATTTTCCAAATACGCTTTGGATTTGGATGTTATTTGTACTAAGTGGGTTTACAAGCTTCAAAGAAAATAATTTGGTCGCATTGATTGCTACAAAGCCAGACTGGTTGCAAAAGGTTATGTGCAAAAATTTGGCATTGATTATGAAGAGGCTTTCACACCTACTATGTGCATGACTACCATTTGTTTTCTGATTGCATTTACTATCCATCGTGGTTGGAAAGTGTATCAATCAAATATAAAAGTAGTTTCTTGAATGCGGGTTTGCAAGAAGAGTTCTATATGAAGCAACCTCCTAGATTTTCCATCAAAGATCAAGAGCATATGGTTTTCCAATTGCATAAGGCTTTGTATGGACTTGATCAAGATCTACATGCATGGTATGAAAAAATACATAAGCACTTGATTGCTCTTGGTTTTCATAAGTAAGATTTTCACAAAGTATTAGGATTATTAATTTATGGAGATTGATGTGTCACTCCTTGTATGTGTTCACATCATTCTCTTGAGTGGGGTTTGTTACACTTATGTGTCCATCGTGTAGCATTGATATGAACCGTTTCCCTATACATGGATATTTTTTACTCTAGAATTTGCTAGAGGTTTTTTTCTCATATAACCACATATACAAGAGTTTTACATATGTGGTGCTACTTTTTTACTTAGGGATTCACTTACAGCTCTCACTTCACTCATTCTCATGTTATTGATCATCTATTGATAGGGATTTCTTTCAGCCATCGTGTTTCTTGGTCTATCAATATCCTTCTTCACTCTTGTCCATACTTCTATTCATGCTTCCTCACTCTCTTACACATCCAATAATTCATAAAATAGCATATCAAATGCAATGATTTTCACCATTAGAGAGATCGTGAATTGTAAACCTATCAACAAAGAACTTGACTGCCAAGCCAATCTTGGATAGTGCTAACATTGATAACAAATTCATCTTGATCCCCGACACATATGAAGCATTTGATAATGTTAACATATGATAATTAGAAATAACTAGGGCAACTTTCCAAATCTCATCATGGTACAAGAGGAGTTGTTTATAGATGTGATATAATTTCCATTAGTAATAGACCTAACCAAAGTGAAGAAACTATGTTAGGAGGTAATATGTTTGATTGCATCATTATCAAAGTACCAAAATTTTGATTCCATTGTAGATACACAATGATTATGAGATGATGGATCATAGTTACATTGAATAGTAAATAATGATTGTTCATTTTTTATGTAAGGATAACATAACCAATTTTAGAAGTAGAAGTATTTGCAATAGCCATTCTTGTGTCTTTTTTTTTGCTTTTGTAGTAACAACTGCAGGATAGTTATTTATAACATGATTATTCAACTTTCAACACTTTTATTCTTTTTTCTACTTATCTAGTTTCTTCTCATCTTTGTCTTCTTTCTTTGATTGTATAACATTTACATTTTTTTTTCTTACTGGAGGAATAGCCAAATAAACTCTTTTCCCTTGATCAACAAAAAGAGCTTGATCTTTAACACACCCAATGGACTCATTTTTCCTAGATTGATGCCCTTGCGACAAAATAGGAACCAACTATTCCAATTATGAGGGATTTGAATTCCTTTCATGATCAATTAAAGAGTAGAAATAAAACTTTGATAAGAATCAAATAGCCTATTCAGAACAATTTTACACCATTGGATCATCTAGAAATTTTCATGTACAATAATCAACTGCTTCTTCAAATCTTTGATCTATTTAAGAAAAATCTCCATAGAATTTGTTTCATTCATATGTCCACTCTCCCATTGCTTTCAAAGTTAATAAACACAAGCCTAACTTCTAGTATGATGCAATGCAACAAGATCATTTCAAGCATCATAAGTTGTGAATATGAGGGATAATTGAGAGAGAAAGTAATCAAAATCATGTGCATGTGCATCTCTTCAATTCCCCGAAAATTTCCCTATAGTGGATGGGTGTTCGTGGTGTACTTGAAATAGTCAAAATTGAAATTGGGAGAGGATTAGAACTAAGAATCGAATCATAACTAGAACTTGAAATATCTTTAACAACATTAATTTCAACTACATTTTGAGTATTTTCAACTACAACAAGACATGCACCTTGCCCAATATTCTGTTATTTTGTTGCAACAAATACATGGCACATAATGTATGGCCACAATAAGTAGTTGAAATCATGTAACCTGTTCTCAGTAATCAACATACAAGTTGCATTATTGCTAATAGCCATGGTTAATGAATATATCTTTTTATGATAAAACATGACTATTTATTAAGGAAAATTGAACAAAACCATATAATTATGGTATACCTGTAGCAGACTTTGGGATGCTTGTACTCGTGAGTAGAAAACCCAAACATAAATGGGTGAGAAAGACCAAAATCACTTGCATAGATGTTGTAATAGTGCATTTGAAGATCAGTGGGAGCTATAGAGCTCAAAAAATGGACTTTGGATGAAAAAGTTATGTCAAATCAGGCTCTTGGGGGTCAAAACAGGCAAACAGGACCTTTTGGAGAAAATCGCGATTTTGTGAAATCAGGGAATCGCGATTTTGTGAAATCAGCGAATCGTGATGCTATGAATTCAAAGAATCACGATTTTGAGCACAGAATTGTGTTTTTGAAAATTGCAATTTTGAGCACAGAATCGTGTTTCAGAGAATCGTGGTTCACAAAATCGTGGTTCAGAGAATCGTGATTCACAAAATCGTGTCTTCACAGAATCGTGTTTTAGAGAATCGTGTTCTAGAGAATCGCGATTTTGTCTTAGAGAATCGTGGTTTTCAAAATTTAGAGAATCACGATTTTGAGTACAAGCACAAAATCGTGTTTTTTGAAAATCGCGATTTTGAGCACAGAATCGTGTTTTAGAGAATCGTGTTCTAGAGAATCGCGATTTTGTCTTAGAGACTCGTGGTTTTCAAAATTTAGAGAATCGCGATTTTGAGTACAATCACAGAATCGTGTTTTTTGAAAATCGCGATTTTGAGCACAGAATCGTGCTTTAGAGAATCGCAATTTTATCTCAGAGAATCGTGTTTTCACAGAATCGGGGTTCACAGAATCGTGATTCACAAAATCGTGTTTTCACAGGATCGTGTTTTCACAAAATCGTGTTTTCACATAATCGTGTTCTAGAGAATCGAGATTTTGTCTCAAAGAATCGTGATTCACAAAATCGTGTTTTTCACAAAATCGTGGTTCTCAAAATCATGTTTATTTTTACATGAAAATCGCAATTTTATCTCAGAGAATCGTGTTTTCACAAAATCGTGTTTTAGAGAATCGTGTTCTCACAGAATCGTGTTTTTGGCTGAAAATCGTGATTTGTGAGAATCGCGACTTTAAGCACAACCACAGAATCGCGATTCTGAGAATGACCACAGAATCGTGATTCTTTCAGCAAGCTTTTAGGCGGGAAACAGAAAATCGTGATTTTCAAAAAAATTTGAATTTTCACATAATCGCGATTTTCATCACAGAATCGCGTTTTTTGGCGAGAACTTCGAATTTTTGAGCGCCGAGCAATGGCGAGCTCTGTATGAGCAGAAAATCATGAAAAACACAGGCGCTTGTTCTCCCTTGCACTTCCTAACTCCTTCCCACACAATAATGCATGAAAAATGGTATGAAAATGGTGAAAATGCACTAAAAAACAAGAAATTTCTATGAAGAAGAAGATGGAAGAAGGTGGAGATGATGATGATGAAGAAGATGAAGAAGAAAAATCAGAAAATGAACAAAAATGACAGTTTTTTTACCTTCCAATGTCGCAAATCTACGATCTTACCATCACAACGCTCGTCCTCGAAGCTCTCTCCGGTGTAGCTCAAGCGTAAGCACCACCTCCTTTACTTCTCAATCTGCAGAGACGTGAGGACCGGTATGAAGACCACGAGCAAGTGAAGGCACAAGTGCGTGAGTGAAAGCACACAAACATGCACACACATACACACACACGCACACAAGGTAAGATCAAAGAGAGGAACAATGGAAAGCTTTGATTGCAAAAGAGTTCTCTTACAAAAGCTCTATTCTCTAACAAGCTAACCCCAAAAATGAGCTCTCTAGCTCTTTTTATAGTTTTTTGACTAGTTTTGGCCATGTCCAGACCTAGTGTCCGGCCTAGTTAAAAATTAGGTTCCAAGGCTTATTTGAGGGCTCAAACGAAGTCTAAAAATTATGAAAATTGGTATGATGGTACTTCTAATACTCCTCAAGCTCGAGGACTCCTCGGCTTGAACAAAATGGAGTTACAAAAATAGAAAATGGTATTTACAATGGTTTTTAGTGATGAAAATCACTATTTTTGTAGGGAATTCTTGTGAAAATTGGACATACACTTCTTGGAGCTCCCTACTTGCTCCCTTTTCTTGTGTGTCCACCTTTTTGATGTGCTTCCATGCTTTGTCCTTGACCTTCAGCTGCAACAACCTCTTCTTCACATAATGATAAAGCATCTCAATGTGCTTAGTGCGAGCATGGAACACAGGGTTCCTCGCAACTGCCAATGCACTTTGATTGTCAATGAAGATGGTGGTTCCAGAAGACTAAGCAACACCCAAATCAGCCATAAGGTGTCTGAGCCACACACACCCAACAATTGCTATGAAAGTTGCCCTATACTCAGCTTCACAACTAGAAGTGGCCAGAGTAGGATACTTCTTGCTCAGCCAAGATATGCATGAGCTACCAAGCATGAAGCAAAAACCACTAGTGGACACATGGGTTTCATAGCAACTAGCCTAGTTAGAATAAAAAAAAGTATACAAATATGGTAGTAGTGATCTCCCCTTCGGATAAAACAACCCAAGTAGCTAGGTACCACTCAAGTAGCGAAAGATGCGCTTCAGCACCTGACAATGCTTCACACCTGGGAAATGCATAAACTTGCTCATTTGTGAGATAGCAAACTAAATATCTGGCCGAGTAATGCATAAGTAAATCAAGCATCCAATAGCCTACTAATAGAGAATAGCATCAAATGCATCCCCAACATCATGAATACCCAATCGTAAACCTCTCTCCAAGTGGTAATAGGTTTAGAGTCTTCAGTGACAAAATGCTGCAATAATGTGTCAATATATTTCATTTTACACAAAGCCATTCCACCATCAACGTGCATAAACTGAATGCTCAAATAATGATGCAAATGCCCCAAATCAGACATCTCAAATGAGGCATGTAAATCAGCCTTAAAATCAGCAATATGCTTCTCATGAGGACCACTGAGCAGCACGTCATCAACGTACACCATAATGATTAGAATCACATCATTTGCACACTTAACATATAAGGTGCTTTCAATTGGACTGTTCTCAAAACCATGTGCAATCAAATAAGCATGTATCTTTTCATACCAAGCATGTGGTTTTTGCTTTAAACCATATAAGGCCTTCTTTAACTTGCACACCTGGTTTTCATGCCCTTTCTGCACAAAGTCGCGAGGCTAAAAAACATACACTTCTTCATGCAAGTCACCATTCAAAAATGTTGTTTTAATGTCCAAATGATGTACATTACAACCATGATGAGCTGCAAGTGCACAGATGTTACGAACACTAGTCATTCAGCAAGTAGATGCAAAGATCTCATCAAAATCAATGCCTCTTTCATGTGCATAACCCTTTGCAATAAGCCTAGCCTTATACTTGTCAACTGTTCCAACAGGTTTATGCTTTAGCTTATATAGTCACTTAGTGCCAATGGCCTTCTTGCCAGGAGGCAAGTCACATAAAGACCAAGTACCATTCTTAATGATAGCATCATATTCAAATTGTATTGCAACCATCCAATATTCAGAATTTTGCGCTTCATCCAACGAAACAGGTTCAATCTCATCAAAGAGACTGGATGTAGCCATAGCATAGCAATTTAATGCAAAAGAGGCATTATAAGAGCCTGAATGGGTACGGTATGAAAGAGGTGAATCTACATTGCTGTCACGCAAAGTTTGCACTAGCCATTTTGGCATAGTTTTGCCACCTCGATATCAGTTCTCTCATCAACAAGTGCATCATGCAAATCTGCATCAGAAATGGAATGATCTACATCATTACATGAAACTTGCAATGGCTGAGAAGTTGCCTCATTAGGACCAGCACTAGAATGTCCACTTGTAAAAAGAGGAAGCAAAGTATCATACAAGTCCTTGGAGCTAATAGATGTCTCCTTCATACATGAAAGTAAAGGTTGAATAGAATCTACCACAAAAACAACATCACGGTGAACCAAAATGCAATTAGTATGTGGATGATACAAAAGATAGCCTTTGCTTTCAAAACTATACTCAACAAAAAAATACATTTTACTACTTTATCATCCAATTTCCTGTGATGTTGTTCAGGCACTAATGCATATGCCAGACAACCAAAAACACGTAGATAAGCAATAGATGGCTTGCAACCATGCCAAGCCTCATATGGAGTGATAGACTGTAGTGTTCTAGTGGGACACCTATTAAGTACATATGGACACCTATTAAGTACATATGCTGCACACATGACAGCCTCAAGCCAGAAACTATGTGGTAAAGCCTGACTCTTGACCATGCATCACACCATGTCCATGAGTGACCTATTCTTTCGTTTAGCAACTCCATTTTTTGAGGTGTATATGGCATTATACACTGATGTTTTATCCCACATTCAGCTAGAAATGCATTAAAGTCAAAAGATATATATCCCCCCCCCTCAATCAGACTGGAGGGTGCCCATTTTACATGTTGATAGATTTTCAGCCAAAATTAAAAACTATTTGAAGCACATGAACACTTCAGACTTTGCTTTGGGTGGATATACCCATGCATGCCCAGAAAAATCATCAATGAAAGTCATGAAGTAAAGATAGTTTCCAAAAGAAGGTGTCTGCATAGGACCACAGTCATCACTATGTACAAGCTATGATTTCTGAGTAGCCCAAACTGAACCATCTTTTGGAAAGGAGGAACATTGCATTCGCCCAAAATACATCCTTCATAGACATGTTCTTCGGGTGCCTCAAGTTTGGGAAAACAGGACACCATTTCAGATTTCTGCAGGCGTAGCAAACTACCAAAGTTTAGATGACCAAATCATGCATGCCAAAGCTTTGCATCTTACATAGCCTGAGAATCATGTACTACACATGCTGAATCATTCATAGATTTTTCATGATCTATGAGCTTATAGAGCCGATGAGATAAAATGCCAGAAGCAATAATCACGTCACCATTTGATAGATCATGAACTGTACATCTGTCATCAACAAATTTCACAACCAAACCAATCTTGGCTAAGGCCAAAATTGATAACAAATCCTTCTTGATCCTTGGCACAAATAAAGCATCCGACAATAGAACTACCATCGGTAGTAGTTAGAATGATCTTTCCAACTCCCATAATAGGATAAGAGAAGTTGTTGGCACATGTAATAGTATTCCCTATAGGGGCAGGCTCGAGTGAAGAGAAGAAACTACACTGCGAGGTAATATGTTTGGTCACCCCACTATCAAAATACCAAACATCTAAGTCTACTACAGACATGCATTGGCCATGAGAAGATGGGTCAAAGTTGCAAACAGTAGTAAACGCCCATTCTTCATCTTGCAGAAGATTAGCAGACTCTGCTTTTGGTGTAGAGGCCTCTACAACAAGCATTCTGGCCTCTTTCTTCTTTGCCTCTTTAGCAGCCAGTTTTGGATAGCTCTTAATGAGATGATAATTTGCTTTACCATATTTGCAAAACAATTTCTGTTTTTCTGATTTCTTCTCATCTTTGTCTTCCTTCTTCGATTGTGCAGAATTAGTAGATTTCTTCTTACTAGTAGAAGAGCTCCATTTTCCTTTGCCCTTCTGACTAGCAAGGAAAGCTTGATCTACAACATGCATAATAAACCTCTTCTTCCTGGACTGATCTTCCTACAACAGAACAGAAACTAACTCTTCAAATGCTAAGGCATTTGGATTGCCTTTCATCATCAAACGAAGAGTAGAAGCAAATTCCCTGATATGAGTCAAGAAGACCATTCAAAATAGTCTATACAAGTGAACTGTCAGGAAGGACTTCATGAGCAGAAAGCAATTGTTCCTTTAGAGCCTTGATCTTTGTCAGAAAACTATCCATAGAATCGCCTTCATTCATGAGCTCACTCTCCAACTGTTTTTAGGTAAGCAACACGAGCCTCATTCCTAGCCTGGTACAATGTGGTAAGCGTATCCCAAGCATCCTTAGTTGTTCTACAAGAGAGAATGTGAGGGATAATGGCATGTTTAACAAACAAGGCTATCAATGCATGGCCTAAGCATCTCTGCCATCCCAACAAATTTGCTCTGTAGTAGGTGCAGCAAAAATTGCAGCACGAATAGGAATTTGCAGAATATCGCCATCTTTGATGTTATCTGCATTAGCTTCAGTACTTGTATTTGCAGTACCTGTATTTGCAGGTGTAACAGGACATCTTTCAACACCCTGCACAATATTCCATAGTCCTTTTATGACCAATACATGACTCCTCATATAAGCCCATAATGGGTAATTCGTACCATCCAACATATCCTCAATAGCCAACATACGAAATACATCACTGCTTTTAGCCATGGACACTGACTAAAATACCCTGATGTAGAAAAATGATTCTATTTGAAAAAGTTAAACAAAAGTACCCAAACGGGTTCTACTAGACCTGTAGCAGACTTCGAGATGCTTATACTGGCGAACTAAAACCTGTATATATCTTTGGCACAAAAAGACAAAATAGCCTACACAAGTGTTGTGATAGTGCGTTCGGGGGCCAAAACAAGCTCAGATCGCGATTTGGGCACCACCGAGAAAAGACATTTTGATCTCAAAAACATCCTAAGTATGCTCACCAAATTTTGTGCGATTCTGAGATTGTGATCGAAGGGGTGTCGATGACGCCCCAGATGAAGCAATGACCTACTCTGATACCAGTTGTTGGAGTTAGATGTCTGCAAAGCACGCGAACAGCACAAGGAAGAAGAAGAAGCTTGGAACACAACACACAATACCGAATGTATTACCACTAGAATGTACAAAGATAAGTAACCCATTAGGGCTATAGGCATATATACAAGCCGGGGGGGAAAACATCCTAAAGACGCAAAAAAGTGTCCCGACCATCCTAGTCTGTTCACACGCATCACTACCTAAATATATCAACATGATCTTCTATTGAAAGTTTAAGATTTACCTCCATAGGTGTGTTAAGTGTATTTGCAATCCATCATCCCAAAAGCTTTCAAGATTTCCATAGCATATTTTTGTTGCGATATGAAAATCCCATCATCCTTTTTCCATACTTCAATGCCAAGGAAATAATGGAGTAGCTTGAGATCTTTCATCTCAAACTCATCACTCATGCTAGCATGACTTTGCTTGCTGAAATATGCATCATCTCGTGTAATGATCAAATTGTCTACTTACAAGATGATAATCACTAGCTGGTTATTGTTTTTCATAACATACAAATTTGCATCAAAAGTACTGCTTTGAAAGCCTAGGTTTTGGGAAAAAACTATCATTTTTTTTTGGTACCAAGCTCTTGGAGCTTGCTTAAGGACATATAATGCCTTCTTAATTCTAGAAACCTTTTCTTCTCAAAGAGGTACCTCTAAACCTAGCGGTTGAGGTACATATACCTCCTTCTTGAGGTATCCATTCAGAAATGCTAGTTTTATATTTTTCTGAAATATAGACCACCTTTTATCTGCAGAAACTACAAGTACTATGTGAATTGTAGTCATCCAATTTTTTGGTTTCAATGCCTCTTGGACATCAAATCCTTCCACTTGTGAGAAACTTTGTGCAACAAGTCAATCTTTATACTTCTCTAAAGTACCATGCAGTGCCTTTGTGTAGCATCTATTCAAAACATACACAGTCGTATTAACTGCTTGTGCCCAAAATAAATTAGACATATCTTGAGCTTTCAGCATGCAATGGGCCATTTCAACTATTGTCCTATCTTCTCTCTCAACAACACCATTTTGTTGAGATATGTGGGTTGTGGTAAGTTGCCTCTATATTCTATTAGCATTATAGTAGTTCTTGAATTCTGTTGATAAGAGTTCTCCTCCTTGATCAATACGGAACTTCTTCAATTTTCTACCTGTTTCATTTTCAACAATCTTGTGCCACATTTTAAATTTTTCAAATGCATCAGCCTTCTCTCGAATAAATTATATCCACATCGTTCTACTTTAATCATTGACTATGAGCAAAAAGTATAGAGATCCTCCCAAAGAAAGAGTAGATATTTTACCATAGAGGTCAGCATGTACCAACTCTAGCGGAGCTTGAGCTCGATTGTTGCTCCCTTTTGGAAATTCCTTCCTTTGTTGTTTGCCCATCATGCAAGCTTCACATGGGTGTTGCAAATATGAAAATGCACATAAATGTGCAAGCATCCCTTTTCTTTACATCTCTTTGAGAATGGAAAATCCAAGATGGCTTAAACGTTGGTGTGAAAGTCTACTTGTGTCTTTTTCCTTTATAGCGGTGAAGGTAGTCAACTCATACAGGTTATCTTTCGGCACTTGTTTTCCTATAGTGTTACCTGTTCCATCAAAATTTTCTATGCCATCCTTTTTGAAATATACTTTAACACAACGATCAATTATGGAAAAAATTGATACTAAATTTATTTTTAGTGAAGGAACATACAAAACATCAAATAGTTTTCTCTCAACACCAATGGTAGCAACAAAAGAGATGGTTCTTATTCCTTCAATTGGACATTCGAAGTCATTTCCAACCACAACATTGATAGGTTCCTATAGAGGCATTAAGGAACTATACCAGTCCTTCTTGCTAGTCATATGGGATATTCAAGGTTCATCCACACGAGTTTGGGCAGATGTACATACCTCCTCTATCACAACCCATAGTTCAAGTTCTGTGTTATTTTTCGATTCCCTATTCTTCCATGTGGATTTGAGAGTACCATTTCTCTTGCCAGCTTGCTTTTCTTGTAATCCTTAATGGCATGAACCTTCTTTTTTCAATAGAAAGAAATTCCAGGGAACTTTTCTTCTTTGGCATCTTCTTTGAACTATCAGAATAGCTTCTATCCTTTTCATTTGCTGAAAATGCTACATCGTTTGAACCTTCCATATTCTTCAAATGCATTTTTTCTTCTAGAAGCATTACAAAAAGTTCTTCAAAGGTAAGAGGTGAAGGTCTAGCTTGAGTTTAAGGGAAGTTATGAGCCCATCATATTTTGCAGGAAGAATTTGAACACACTTGCAAGACAATTCTTCAAGTGTTATCAAAACACCAATAGCAGCTAGTTGATCTTGTAAATGTTTGATTCACTTGATAAAGTCTTTCGCCTTCTCCAAATCGGAGTGTTTCTCATTCACTAACTGATTCACAAGTTTTCGAATGTGATTGTGATTCTTGGTTTCATTTGGTGAGGCAATATGCCCCAAGCTTCATGTTATTTAGTGGTTTATTGAACCAGAGTAAGCATAGAATCATTTACACTTGTAAAAATAGCACATAATGCATCTACATTCCTCCTCTTGCAAGCTCAAAGAAGATTTGGATCATGTTGGATTGTCACTCAAGAATTTGATGGATCTCCCATCAAAATTGGCTCTAAATCAGGCCTTCTTGGCCCCGTGACAGTATCCAAACTTAAAGGTATCCAATATTGTAGAAATTTTGAACTTCTAGAGTGTGTAATTTGTTCTATCAAGCTTCTATTCAATGAATGCGGGTGGATGAATGTGAATTGGTGTAGCAATAACATTGGCAAATGCACCAACACTAGATGATGAAGCCATCACTCATGCACTATGGTGATAACAAAAATATACTTGCAAGTTCAAAAAGTATCCCTCTCTATTAATAGATACCTGATAGCTCTGATACCATGTAGGAAAGTAGTTATGCAAGAGAACACTAGAGGAGTAGTAGACAATGTAGCAAATATAGTATAATTTTAAAATCCATTTTTGTGCCAAGAATGATTAAGTACCAAAATTAGGGTTTCTGCCCTAAATGGATTTTGGACTGATGTGACATTGTTTTCCAACACCATGTAATCCTCCCCATATGCAGCTTAGGATGGTTCAACTAATCTAACAAATATGAATGTTTTTTTATTTTGATAGGAAATACTCCATGGAATATTCCCTTTACAATCATGCGAGGATGCTACCCTGGGATACCCACCATGATGACCATTGGCCCTCTTGGACCCCCCAGATAGGGCTACTCCTAACTGCGCTAGAGCCCACAATTGGGGACCTTGGTAACTCCCTTTCCTTAGAATACCTTTGATGGTCCAATTTGACCATGCAACATGTAAGTTGGGATTCCCATCAATTGGGTAATGCACGCTTAACTTCTCCTCATACTGGGAAACCTTACAAAATGTGCATTATTATAATCATGAGGGTTATACATTGGTCATATACTAAAAATATACACTTCAAGGTGCTAAGTTGTTTATTAAAAGTATTTTCCCATATCATAGTTTTCCAAACATTATATTGTGTGATAGTGATGTTCATTTTTGCAATCATTTTTGGGTTGCATTATTTCAACATTTTGGTTCAAAAAGAGATTTCAATTTTAGATTTCATCCTAAAAGTAATGGGAAAGTGAATCCACAAATAGAAATATTGTGTATTTATTGCATTGTTAGCTATTGTAGGATCTTATAATTGTGTTTGCCCAAATGCTATGAAATATGAAAAAACATAGAAATAGAGATGTACAGTAGATGGCAGGGTACATAGTATTGGGTACAATCCCCCCATGCACTCTATCATATAAGTCTCTAATGTGCATGTATTTATATTTTTTTTATTACATCCAAATATAGAAATTATAATGAGGGAGGGCGCTTTTAAAAGTAGGAGTGTGAGTAAAAAGTTGTTGTCTTTTATGGAGATCCTTAGCTTTTATTTACAAACATCACATTTTATGCCAATCCTTATTTCAACAACTATTTTTATGAATTTCTAGAAGCAACCCTCTATGTGGTTCTTTTATTTAAAGAATATATGGAAAATATAATTTCTCTATTTATGTTCGGATGCATTTGAATAAGTCCATGCCCATCCATGCCCTCATGAACCTTCAGTTGTTGTATCAAAATGCAATGCATATTAAAATCTCAATAACATTGGACTTATTTGAATGCATCTAAATATAAATAGAGAAATTATATTTCCCATATATTGTGTAAATAGAAGACCCACGAAGAGGGTTAATTCTAGAAATTCATAAAAACAGAAGGTTTAAATAAGAATCACCATAGAAAGTGAATTTTTTAAATAAAAGCTAAGGCTCTTCATAAAACTAAGCAACTTTTTACTCACATACCTACTTTTCGAAGTGCTCTCCCTCATTATAATTTATATATTTGGATGTAATAAAAAAACTATAATACATGCACTCTAGAGACTCACCTGAGAGAGTGAATGGGGGGTGATTGTACCCAATACTGGGTACTTTGTCATCCACTATGCATCTCTATTTTTATGTGTTTTTAGATTCCATATTGTCTCTATGAACGCATAATTGTAAGATCCTACAACAATTCTCTACACATAGGTGAACTTGATTTTTGCTAAAACATGGCACACAAAATTGAGCAAAGCTAAGTTTCATGATAGCTAGTTTTGGTTATGAAGAAATGACATTTTCATTTTGAGAAAATCAAAAATAGGGCATAAAGAGCTCCAGATGATTACAAACTTCAAATAGGAATGTAACAAGGAATTAAGATTAGTTTCTCATCACTAGAAAGCAATATGTATCACAATGTGTTATAGAGGACTTTCCATCATAGACAAACTGATTCCACACTTTCTAGATGGCTTGCAAAGTGCTCAATAACATATTGTAGCATAATTGATGCATCCTATCACCTTCAAGGATTCTATGCAAAAGTACATTCACATACAAGATGAATTGTGAAACTCAATTCAAGTATTCCAACCAAATAAGACTCAACTCTAAGTATTGTCATCGAGAAATTGAATTACAGGATTCTCAGCTCCCCCCAGAAAGTGCGCACAATGAAGAGGATATCTACCAAGTTATATATGTATAGAAGAACACCTCCTCTTGCATATCCATAATTACAATATGATGAAATTGAGAAAATGATGATGAACCTCTCAACTAATGAGTGTGTTTATAACCTTCAACAAGTAGGGCAATTGTAAGGAATTGAACTCACAACCTCTTGGTTAGGAATGTGATGGGCTAACCACTTGCCCCAAAAGCCATGGTTGAGGATTACTTCCTAATCCTCTCTCTTAGGGTGTAGTTCAACCATCTTCAATCTTTCAGGGTGTGGTTTAACCATCTCCTACCTATCACTTTATTGCACTCTTCCCCCCTTGGTCAATCATTGTCCTCAATGATCTACTCTTGTATCCCTCTAGCCTTGGTGATCAGCCTCTTGAACTCCCTAGGTACCCTTGAATTGATGTCCTCAACCTCGCACAGTTTCTTGAACCTTGTTCGCAACCTCGGTCTCTTGAACCCTTGCTCTCAACCTTGGTGTCTTGAACCTTCTTGTTTGCAACCTTGGTGTCTTGAGCCCTTGTTCTCAACCTTAGTTTTGAACCTTGTTCTCACCCATGTTTGATATCTTGAATCCTCAATCAAGTGCCACCCAAGGTTTCCCAAGGGCTTTACACTTTCAAGCTAGCTCAGTAGATTTGGAAAGTTCGTTCTGAGAGCTTTCCAATGGTATCATAGACGCCTCAATCCAACCTATGGATTGAGAGATACACCTCAATCTTTGTTAGGCTAACTTGTGAAAGCGACGCGTGCTACTTTGTACCCTTTCATATAGAGGATGCCCAAGCGCCTATTTTAGAGTCCATTGGGTCATTCCACCTTGACCAAGCTTACTTCCTAGGCTTTGATACCAATGTAAGGAATTGAACTCACAACATCTTGGTTAGGAATGTGATGGGCTAACCACTTGCCCCAAAAGCCATGGTTGAGGATTACTTCCTAATCCTCTCTCTTAGGGTGTAGTTCAACAATTCCAAAATCGACTAGCACTAAGGCCTTTTGTAAAATAATGCCAAATTTTTCTATATTGACATTGAAGTACCCAACATATCCAAAAAGGCCCACGTTGATTTAGTAGCCCCCTACTCCTCCTCATGTGGTCCTCATAGAGTATGGACAAGCACAAGAGCAAATAGAGGTAAGTTATGATGCCATCTACTCCTATTATTATTGAGGTCAGTTTGCAAAAGAATGTCATTGAAAGTAGTCAACTAGATACATATGCACAATATTATGACCAAAGCATAGATTACACAAATGATTGACATTGTTCAAGTGGATACGATGACTACTACAATCAGACTTATAGCTATAGCAAGCCTGAGTATAGACAAGTTTACTAGACCAATGTTCCACATCAAAATATGGCTAAACCTTATTTCAAGCCCACTCAACCGATAGTTTTATGCTATAGGTGCAATGTGGGCCACTTCATTAGAGCATGTCCACTTGTAGAGCAACTTCTGCAATCGCCATCCATTCTACCCAAAAATTCCTTTTGTAGTGATTGTGGTGAAACTCACGTGTATACAGAATGTCCTCAAAATCTAGTTAGAAGCAACACAACACGTACCAACGTGGTGACTAATTTTTCCTTCTTGCAATAAAGAGGATAAGGAATAGACAACACCGATATAGGTAGTCATTAGGGCATAGCCATGGCTTAGAAGCATGATAAAAATAATAAAGTGCACGATCCATCTAGTCTAGAGAGGGAAGAGGATCCTCCCAAGCATTATCCGCCTATGAAGGGAACTTGGATGACTCAACAAAGTAGAAAAATAAACAAGTGGAAGAAAAAGTTTTATGAACTTGAGGATTCCCTTAAGCAAAAGCAAGATGAGCTCATGAAGGAGCAAAATCAGAATCCCTCTTTGAGATCACACCAAAATAGTGGACTGGCACTATCGCATTCATACCCAAATCCATGAGCTCATCCTAGATCAGCCCTTGCTCACCGTCTAACTATCAAGTTAGAAGGACTACAACGATTCATGGAGATATGACTAGAAAGGTAATCACTAGAATAGAAATCCACTTTTTGTGATTCTATAGAAGAGTGTGAGCTTAGTGAATTTAGATCTAATAAAAATGGACAACTAAACTATTTATGTCCATACAAGACTACATCAATATTGTTAAGAGCACCTCCATGTGATGGAAAACTAGTTCCTTGAGCCAATGAGTAGAGTGGATGAATTATTGCAAGTTAAGTTTAAATGCACCCCAAATCTATTGAAAGTGAAGCCAAACTTTATGGTAGAAGATGGCTAACAAGATGATACAACCATGCTAAGTAGACAATGATGAAGTTGATTAACGTAGGGATGTGAAGCAAGCACCAATTTACATATAGGTGAGTGTCATGTGGGGGTGAAGGAAACACATGTCCTCCCCATCAAATTCAATGGGTACTTGACAATATGCATATAAGATAGTGGACTAGAGATAAACATGGTGATAAAAGTCCTTATGGGAAAAATATGTAAAGCCAACTACGAGGCCAACTCAATTGAAGTTGCAATTGTAAAATGAAGATATAGAGAGACCAATGATGTTTCTATAAGGAGTTAAATCAAATAAATTTTGGTTTTGAATTTGTGTACATGCTAGCTACCTAGAATTATAAAAAAAAAAACCAACAACTATAAATTCATCCTATGATCACCATTTATGAAGCATTTGAGAATAGTGCAAAAATCGGGATAGTAATAAAATTTACATATAGCATAGAGGATTTGAAACTAGGATCAACCTAGCTAACTGAACACATCAAGAAATTCCTCCCATACAATGAGGTTGGTTCAATAGGATGAGGATCAATATGAGGACCTAGATAAATTAAATGAATCTTGAGCAGAGGAAGATATGAATCCATGGTATGCAAATCTACTTATATGGAAGAGAAAAGATTAGTAAGTATTGAAAAAACAGTGTGACAAGATCTAAATGACGAGTAGAAGATTGAGCTATATGAGAATGTTGTTTGTCAAAAAATGATTTTGAACCATTTGGATGATTCCAAATTATAGAAATCGTATACATAGTTGTAAATGAGTTTTAGATCATGACGGAACATTGTGATTGAAGATAGCTACAAATTTGTATGTTCAAGATTGTAGCTCTAAAAGAATTAAATGCCCCGATGGACAAAAAATATGAAGAAACCCAAAGTGATATGGATGAAGAATATATAATTGCAGATCATGAATTCTTGAGTGAAAGAGAGGTCCTAGAAGACATAGGGGCAAAATTACAATAATATAACTGTTGTAGAGCAAAGAGGCACAAAAGGGGAGCTCCAAAATTTTTTAATTAATGGGCATATTTTTCTTCTTCAAAATCTTAGGAATTCCCTAAAAAGCCATGTAAATGCACTAGAGGAGTCCTCTAGATGCATAATCCCAAGTCATTCCCAAGTCATTGTAATATATTTCCTGTAAAATAGTAGGAGAACAAAGATTAGTCAATAAAGTGCCGGTCACTTGTGTGAAAGGACCATTTTTAGGGCACATGTATATAAGTCACTTTGTGACTCTTTGTAAGGACTTTTTGCCATTTTGAACAAGGAGAGCTTGAGAATTTCAAATTTTCTTCTTTCCTGCAGATTTTCATCTTCTCTTTGATCTTGTATATGTGTGTGTAGCTTGGAATGTGTGTGTAAGGATGTTATCTACCCCATCCCCTTGTCTTGGAGCTGTTGTAGTGTGTGTGCAAGCAAGTAGGAGTGGTGAAGTGGGTGTGGAAGTTTCTCGCCATTCACTCTTTCTATCATAACTTGAAGCTCAGTTGTCAAAATTGAGTGAAACTACTTGCAATAGAAGCGTCTCGTCAAGAGCTTTGAAATGAATCTGCTATTGGCCATATTTGGAGTTCGAAGCTAGGAGAAATCCTTGATTTACTAAAAACTATTGTAAGTGGTATCGTGGCAGACACTTTCAGAGGTTAAGTAAGGTATAGAGGTAGATTAGTCTTTTCTCAGGAATTTTTGCTGAACCACTTCATTTTCCATCATGTATGCACATGTCCTCATACACTTGGTTAGGTCAGTTCTTCGAAATGATAATTAAGCATGTGTCAATGCACCACTATATGCAGTTGTGTGACAAATGAGATTTAGTCTCTCTGGCACAAGTCCCTAACACTTTGTGACTTAGGTACACACGTTTTTGGCACCGTTTCCGAGGAACACACTTGACCAAGGTGCCTTTGTGATGGTTATAGCTCTAGAGTGACAAAATCGTACTTGTAGGAGTGAATTCGTTCAGTGGCAAGTAGTCCGACGCTTCAGCACTTGTTACTTCACATCGCAGAGGTGTGCGTAATGAGTTTTTAGGTTTAGGGTTTGGAAAGAGAGAGAGAGAGAGGAGAAAGAGTTAGGATTAGACTAGGAAGAGAAGGGGAGTAGGAGTAAGTCAAATTTATCAAGAAAATTTCCCAAAAAACTTACCAAATTAGTGTAGTGTAGGCTTCAGTCACCAAGAACTATAAAAACCAAAAATAGAAGTTCATTTGATATTTGCTTCTAGTGTGGTATCGTCTGAGAGCAGCGATTGGTATCACCAGATTGGTATCGTGCAAACAGAGCCCCACCCTTCCCTAGAGAGCTCAAGGCCTAAGCATAACCACCTCAAGGTAAGCTACATGCAAATATTAATCTCAAAAACTTTGAAAAATTGCACTCACACGTGATTAAAGGCCCGGATGGTATCGCGGGGTGTGACAGAGTGATTTGAGGAGTTCTATTTGTGAACACAAAAGTCTAGGAGTGAAGAGGGGTGAGAGAAGAACCAGGTGGTGAAAAAATTTTTGAAGTTGGAAGTGATTTGGCTGCAGTATTGTGATCGGTTGAGTTTCTGGTATCGTGATACCAAAAATTCCCTTGTATCACGATACTCGTCAAAGTATCGTGTTGTCGGTTACCAGTTGTGTATCACGATACCATTTTTTGGTATCGTATCGCCTAGTTGGTATCACGATCACGATTTGCCAAGTGGTATCATATCACGGTCCACTTTGGTATCGTATCGTTGACCTAGTTGTATCATATCGCCTCTTTCCCAGTATCATATCGCGACCTTTCTGGTATCGTATCGTAAAAAAGTTTGGTATCGTATCGTCCAAAAAGTGGTATCGTATCGTGAGAGTTCTAGTATCGTATCGTGCTAATTTTGGTATCGTATCGTGTGGTTTTGCGGTATTGTATCACCAGCTACACTGGTATCGTATCGTTAGAATTTCCAGTATCGTATCATGCCCTACAGTAGTATCGTATCGTCACTTTGGTTTGTATCGTATTGCATGTTGCCCATAGTATCATATCGTCTAGTCTTCTGGTATCGTATCGTGGATTCTCCAAGTATCGTATCGTTAGCATACTTGGTATCGTATCGTGATAGAGACTAGTATTGTATCGTGTCCTGAAGTAGTATCATATCGTCGACAACCTGGTATCGCCTAGTGCAGTATCGCCAAAGTGGTATCGTCTAGAACACTTTGAGCATTTTCAAGGGTGAAATTGAGGAATTTGAGGAGCCACTTAGGGAGAGTTTTATAGGTCAAGAGAGCCCCAAGACGGTGAATGAACTTGAGGTCAGGAAGAGTTCTGAGTAGCCGAAGAAGTGTCATATCATCAGTAGGAAGCACCACTCAGGTCAGTCACCGTTCTACCTATTCTGACACCTCTAGTGATTCGAAGGAGGAGATACCCATGGCTTCAGAAGGCATGCAAGGTCATGTTCCCGGAAGAAACTTCATGTCTACGGTAGAAGGGGAGTACCACACCTCCTTGCAATGTGTGTCTACTAATGCCCAAGAGATTCCTATCTTCCTGGATGGGTTGACTAGGTCAGTTGCTAGGATGGTAACCTCCACTAATGCCACAATTGTTCCCAAACCATCTCTCAAGTATGAAGGGGGAGTATATATGGATAAGTTGGGTCACATCTATATGGTGACAGAACACCTGGACATGATCAATGAGAGAGGAGAATTGGAAGGACAAGAACATTCAGGAAGACCGGACTCTGAAGAGTTAGTGACTACCCCTAGAGGCAAGTTAGTAGTGACACAAATCTTGAGAGGGGATTTGATACCTCAAGATGAAATTTACTGGAGGTCTATTTGGTCCGTGGATCAGATTTATTGCTGCAAACTGATTCACTTGCACGCGGACACGAAGAAAGTCCTATGATCTTTTACGAGTTAAAAGACCCGAAAGACAAGTCTAGAGTAACCTACCTAGACAAGACCCAAAGAAGGTATTGGCTTGTCGATGCCTTAGATAGAGCTCGATTGAATTATATGGGCTTGCCTATATTCCCCCAACGAGAGCAGGCAACTACCTCTCAGAATCCTTTTGGGACACAGCAAGAGACAAAACATACTATGTCAGGACAAACAAGCCATCGGAGTGCTCCAAATAGAACACATGTACAATTTACAATGCCTGGAATGCAAGCACACAATCAGACACACCCTGGAATAGGCAACCAATGTCATGAGGAAGGAGATAAGGAAGAGAGCTCACACACACACTCTCACTCTCAAGGAGAAGCACACACACACACAGATTGAGGCAAGGAAGAATGATCTTCTTCTTCTTCTTCTATTACATAAAAGGAATGTACAAGAATGACCTGAAAACAAGAATACAACAAGTGCAATATATAAAGATCGGTACATAAGGAAAAACCTAATAACCGCAAATGAGTGAGCTGGCAAGAAACAAATGTGCCATCACTCTCGGTAGATAAATCTAATAAAGCTCAATGAAGTATCCCTGACATATATCGGTATGACCACTATACATGTCAGAGAAACGAAAAACTGGTACGTGTCATCCTGGATCATCACATGTTGAGCTTGATATCTCAACACTCCCCCTCAAGCTCAACGCCATATCCTGTAATCCAAGCATCTCTCGAAACTTCTTCAACTTCTCAGCTCCAAGTGCTTTAGTGAAAATATCAGCAACCTGCTCATCTGTTCTCACATAAACAAGATCAATATCACCTGCTAATACCTTCTCTCTGATGAAGTGATAATGTACCTCGATATGCTTTGTTCTAGCATGGAAAACAGGGTTCCGTGATAACTGTATGCTGCTAAGATTATCACAATAGATAGTGATAGGCTTTTGCACTTCCACACCTAAATCTGCAAGTAACATCTCCAGCCATGATGCCTCACATGCTGCCATTGCAGCACCTCTATACTCAGCCTATGTACTCGACAAAGCAACAGTGGGTTGCTTCTTACTGCTCCATGTAATAGCTGCACCTCCAAGTGAGAAAAGAAATCCACTAGTAGATCTTCTATCTGGAGTACTACCAGCCCAATCTGCATCGGTGTATCCATGAACCTGCAACTCCACACCAGCTTCATAAAACAATGCATAATCCAAAGTAGCACTCACATAACGTAGAGTGCGCCTCAGAGCATCCAAATGTGGCTTCCTGGGAACTTGCATAAACTGACTTTCAAGTCCAACAGTATAACTTAGATCAGGCCTTGTAATTGTGAGATATATAAGACTTCCCACAATTTTCCTGTACATAGTAGCATTTTCCAATGCTTCACCTGATGTAGTATCCAATTTCAAATTCTGATCTAATGGCATAGAAATTGGCTTACAATCAGCCATACCATACTTTTGCAGCATATTCAAGGCATATTGCCTTTGCATCCATATACATGTTTCTGTATGTATAAACTCAATGCCCAAGAAATAGCGCAGCACACCAAGATCTTTCATGTCGAATTCCTGCATAAGAAGTTTCTTTACCTCTTTGATGCTTTCTTCATTATCACCACCTACAATCAGGTCATCAACATAAATAGCCACAATAGTGATGCCATCATCAGCCTTCCTTGCATATAGTGAGTGATCTGCATCACACATAGAGAACCCAATGCTGGTTAAGTAATCAGCAATCCTTGCATGCCATGCACGAGGGGCTTGCTTCAGCCCATACAAAGCCTTTTGCAACCTGCAAACATATTCTGGATGCTTTGAATCTTCATATCCTTGTGGCTGGTCCATATATACTTCTTCCTGTAACTCACCATGTAGGAAAGCATTCTTCACATCCATCTGATGCAAAGTCCATCCTTTTGCTGTAGCTAATGCAACAAGTGTTCTGACAGTAGACATTTTAGCTACAGAGCTGAATGTTTCCTCATAATCAATGCCATATGTATGTGCATAACCTTTAGCTACCAATCGTGCTTTATACCTGCTTATGCTACCATCAGCATTATGCTTTACCTTGTAAACCCATTTGTAGCCTATGGATTTCTTTCCTTGCGGCAATGGAACCAGCTTCCATGTATCATTTCCATAAAGTGCAGCCATCTCCTCATCCATAGCTTTTTCCTAATCTGCATTACCAATTACATCTTCAAAACAAGAAGGTTCAGCATCTTGTATTACCTTTGTCATGTAGGCACAATGGCGAGCCATGTAACTATCATACGTCAATCGTTGCACTGAATTACGCATCCTCCCAGATCTTCTTGGTCCTGGGTCACTTCTTCTTGTATCATCTGCATGTGCCCTTCTTACTCCTGGAGTCTTCATAGAGGGCAATCCAAGTTCCTCATCAATACTCTTTTCTGAACCACTTGAATCTCCATCAACATCTTCAAAACCTGCACCTGTTTTACTACTAGCAGAAAGCTTTTCTTTACCTTTCTTGGATGTATTTGATGAATTTGCTAGACTGAAATTTCCACGCAATCTTCCACTCCATGGATTTGAGTTGGAACTATTGCTTGATGATGCATCCGGTCCACTCAAAACTTGAGATTCTGCATTAGATTTTTCTGCATTTTCTTTGTCATTTGGTTCAAGTTTCAGTCCTTTGTTGGCATCTGAATAGAAGCTTGACATTTCATCAAATACCACATCTCTGCTCACCTTCACATGTCGTGTGAGTGGGTTATAACATTTGTACCCCTTTTGCTCAAGGGAATATCCAATGAAGACACATTTTTCTGCTTTCGGATCAAGCTTCGTCCTCAACTCATCTGGAACATGTACATATGCAATACAGCCAAAAACTTTCAGATGTGATAAGTTTGGCTTTTTACCTGTAAACTTCTCTTCAGGTGTAAGTTGATGTACAGAAGCAGTCGGAGTTCTGTTCATGATGTATACAGCAGTATGCACAGCTTCTGCCCAATAACAATGAGGCATATTCTTTTCAGCCATCAAGGCTCTTGCTATTTCTGCAATATGTCTATTTTTGCATTCAGCAATACCATTCTGTTGTGGTGTGTATCTGCATGAAAACTGACGCTGAATTCCATGATTTTTTAGAAAACTGCTGAACTCATTTGACATGTATTCACCTCCTCCATCAGATCTTAATGTTTGAATGTACTTCCCTATTTGCTTTTCCACCATAACTTTAAAATTCTGGAAGTGAGTGAACACCTCGCTCTTCTCTTTCATGAAATATACCCATACTTTGCGTGTATGATCATCAATGAAGGTAACATAAAACCTGCAACCGCCCATAGATGTGGTCTTTGCTGGACCCCAAACATCTGTATGTACTACTTCTAGTACATTCTCACTAACATGCTTGTCATGTGAAAATGATGCTCTTGATTGTTTACCAAATTGACATGTTGCACATACCTTTTGCATTTCTGCAACTTTGAAATTTGGTAGTCCATGGACAATCTCCTTTGACTGCATCAGTTTCAGCCTTTGCAAGTTTGCATGTCCAATCCGTTTGTGCCATATCTCTATAATCTGCAATAACTCCTGCACCTTTCGCAAACATGGCTGCATTCATTTCATGAATCTTCACATTTAAGGTGAACATCCTACCCACTTTGTTTCCTTTGGCAACCAATCGTCCATCCTGCTTGTACTCTTCTACATATAATCCATCAGCATTGAACCTGACTTGTAATCCCTGGTCAACCATTTGTCCAACAGAAACCAGATTCTTCGTTATATTTGGAACATGCAACACATCAGCGAGATGTTTTACCTTTCCGTCCTCCATAGACAATGCTATGTTTCCTGTATGCTCAATAGGATGTGATGTGTCATCACCTGTTTCAACATATCCAGGAACTGGCATTTTCTGCAAACTACTAAACCATTCTGCATGACTGGTCATGTGATTTGAAGCACCTGAATCAACATACCAGACATTATCATTCGATTTTGAAACACCAGCAGACATCGTATTCATCATGTGATGTTAAACCATAAACAGCTTCTCAGAATCATCTGCACTTGCGGATGCATAGTTGTTTTGCTGCCTTCTGTTATTTTGATTCTTTAACCTGCAATCACGTTCAAAGTGTCCAGGTTTACCACAATTCCATCATCATTTACTATCATTACCTGAATCATTTCTTTGGAAATTTTTGCGACCTCTTTGGCTCCCCTTGCCTCGAAACTGTCCTCTTCCTCCTGCATGATTCTGTTGTTGACCTTGGTCTTGGTTACTGTTTCCTCTTCCACTTCCAAAACCTCTACCTCTGCCTCTTCCTCTGCCAGAGTAGAATACCTACTCAGAACTGGGATTTCCTTGGGAGTTTGAGTCCTCACCAAGATTCTTTTCTTCAATAATCAGCATAGATACCAGATCAGCAAAATTCGGAATATTTTCCCTGGTTTGTATGGAAGTTCTGAACTGCTTATATGCAGCTCCTAAACCACGAAGGCACACTTCCACCTTATCATCATCATCATCTACATTCATGCCAATAGATGCAAGTGACTCACATATGCCTTTGATTTTAAGAGTGTAGTCACTTACCGACATGCTCTTCTTTTCCAATGTATGCAGCTCGTTCTTGAGTTGCAATTTCCGTGCCTTTGTATTAGTCTCATACAAAGTGACCAAGCTGTTCCAAGCCTCTTTTGGAGTCTTGGCATCCTGTATGTGTCCAATCATGCTATCATGTATGCTAACAGATAGCCAATACATTACCTTTCGTGCTCCTTGATTCCATTCCTCATATGCTCTTAACTGATCTGCAGTCCGATTCCTTTCTGGTAACTGCGGAGCATTTTCATTCTCTCCTTCGATGTACTTCCAGTAGCCTTTTCCCATCAGGAAATTTATCATTCTGAATCTCCAAGCATGGAAGTTGTTCTTGTCCAGCTTATCGCTCATAAGCTGACTCATTCCATTTGTGTTTTCCATTTCTGCAACAATTCACAACACTACAAGCAGCACTTCTGCTTGAACACTGTCGCACTATGACGTGACAGTTTGATCTCAGAAAAACACTGTTTTCGTGTATCAACAGTACACGGAATCGCTTGAAATTCTGGATCTGGAATATATGAGTGTCGCCGAACACAATGCAAGTTACAATTTCTGAAACTGACCTGGTTTTTCTGTGGGCCCCACCTTGCGGGCTCGAAACGGAGGTCGAGATGGCTCCGAAACTTCGATCTGACAAAAACAAGTGACCCTAAAGGACTAACTCCCGAAAATATTTTGAGGTCTTCTACCTTCACGACGGTTTTCGTAGCAAACGGAGGTCGTTTGTGAAATCGCATTTTCTCCACGCCTTGCCGCGTAGTCTTCACCGTCGCCTTCTCCACGAGCTCTCTACAGCCACGCTGGCTCTGATACCATGTCACGAGGAAGGAGATAAGGAAGAGAGCTCACACACACACTCTCACTCTCAAGGAGAAGCACACACACACAGATTGAGGCAAGGAAGAATGATCTTCTTCTTCTTCTTCTATTACATAAAAGGAATGTACAAGAATGACCTGAAAACAAGAATACAACAAGTGCAATATATAAAGATCAGTACATAAGGAAAAACCTAATAACCGCGAATGAGTGAGCTGGCAAGAAACAAATGTGCCATCACTCTCGGTAGATAAATCTAATAAAGCTCAATGAAGTATCCCTGACATATATCGGTATGACCACTATACATGTCAGAGAAATGAAAAACTGGTATGTGTCATCCTGGATCATCACATGTTGATCTTGATATCTCAACAACCAACACCGACCACCTATAAGACCGAGACCACCCTTAGGAGTGCAACTTGGAATACCCCCAATTAGATCAGCCATCCCCGCATTCCCAGTAATGCCCAAACAGCCTGAGCCTGTAAGAAGATTAAGACCTATTCAGGTAGCCAGATGTATGAGAAACCATTATGATGGATTGGGAGAACCTTACAACCACATTGCTGAATTTAAACAAGTTTTAAGAGCTAAACAAGTTTTAAGAGCTAAACAAGTGGAAGATTTCTTTGTGCAGTATGAGTCTTTTGGACTCACTCTCACAGGGACAACTCTGACATGGTTCCAGCCATTAAACCCCACTCAATTCGGAGATATTGAACAATTCTTTCAAGAATTCATAAGGGAATTCACTAAAAGAGGGATTAAACACAACTCTTCATCATTAATCCATAGGTTTTAACAGAACCCCAATGAAACCATAAAAACAGCTGCTCGAAGATTCAACCAGTATGTTGATAGATGCCCAGTCACAGAACGACCAACACAAAAAAAAATAATCTCTTTATTCTTAGACGGATTAATGAACGGAACTCTAAGAACATTAGTCTATGTGAATAGACTACAGACATTGAATGAATGTCTACAAGAATGTATCGACTTAGAGGACAACCTAGCGGATGATCTCAAAAGTACAACCAGCCCTACTAAATCAGAGGACACTCGAAGCACAGTAACATCCAATTCTAGTAATGTAGAAGAATTAGCAGAGCTGGTAGCAAAGAAATTGGGAGTCCAAGGACAAAGAAATTATCAACACCCAGCCCTAAGAGTACCCATATTGCGAAGATGTAGCTCATGTGGAGGTGATTGTGTGGATGAAGAAGGCTATGACGTAAATTTGTACATGGTTGTCCTTCAAGAAGTAGAAGTAGGGGAAATATTGGAAAAGGAGTGGAAAGAAGACTACGAGAGCATAGAAATGGAACCAAAATTTGATTAAGAAGAAAGCTACCTAGAAGCCATTCAAACCAAAGATAAGCAAGAAATGACCAAGGTTTTAACAATAGAAGCAGCCCCCATAGCACCAAAGCAGGAGGAAAGTGTAAGTAAGATCGAACCAAATCCTGACCTTTTTGAGGTTCCAGAGCATTTTAAAAGATATGAAGTAGAAGAGAGAAAAATAGCTATTCAAATGCCTAAGAGAGAGGCAAGAGAAGGAGAAGCGTACGACAACAAGGAACAAACAAAAAAGATCATAGTAACTGTAGAAGATGGAGAAGAAAGATGTACATACATAGGAAAAGACGTGTCAACCGAGGAGGAAGAAGAATTAATACAGTTGATCTGGGAATATAGAGATGTATTTGCATGGACATATAAGGATCTCAAGGGTTTGGAACCCTCTATTTGTTATCATAGAATACCAATGAAGGTGGAGACAAAACCATATAAACAACACCCTTACACCTATAACGAGGTTTATGCTGCGAAAATAAAAGAAGAAATAGACAAGTTATTAGCAGCTGGATTCATTTATGAAATAGAACACACTGAATGGGTATCACCACTAGTGGTGGTGCCTAAGAAGAACGGAAAACTTAGAGTAGGCATTAACCTGAAGAACGTGAATACAGCCACAATCCGTGATAGCTATCCATTACCTATCATTGATCACCTATTGGAAAGAGTTGTAGGAAAAGAAGTCTATAGCTTCTTAGATGGATTCTCTGGATACAACCAAGTAGTTATTGCTATTGAGGATCAACATAAAACCACATTCGTGACTGAATGGGGAGTCTATGCTTTCAGAGTGATGCCCTTTGGACTCACTAACGCATCTGCTACTTTCCAAAGGTTGATGTGTCATGTTTTCAAAGAATTCCTAAAGAAGAGTATGGAAGTGTATGTAGATGACCTATGTACATATTCAAATTAAAGGCAAGACCACATTCCCGAATTACGAAAATAATTTGATAAATGTCGACAATATAGAGTCTGCCTAAACCCTGAGAAGTGTGTTTTCATGGTCATACAAGGGAAGATATTAGGACACATAGTGTCTAGAAATGGAATATCTACAGATGAAAACAAGATTAAGGTCATTTTAGAACTTCCTAGACCGAAGAATGCAAAAGAAGTGCAAGCATTTATGGGACATTGTGGATACTACCGTCGATTTATCCACATGTACGCCATAATTGCCAAACCCTTGTATGGACTGCTGACCCAATTCACTTGGACTGATGAATGCGAAAAGGCATTTAACGAGTTAAAAAGGTGACTTAGCACGGCCCCAATTCAAAAAAACCGAATTGGAACAAGCCTTTTCATATCCATGTGGACGCTTCAAATTATGCAATAGGATGCATCTTAGCTCAGCCGACAGATGAGGGAAAGTTAGATCACCCAACTGCCTATGCGAGTAGACAATTGAATCAAGTCGAGAGAAATTTACAACTACAGAGCGAGAGGGATTAGGAATGGTGTACACTGTAAAGAAATTTAGACATTATCTCTTAACCAACAAATTCAAGTTTTTCATACCTCTCTAGATTAACACATGGAGAACCACCAAGTGGAGTGCCAGACGATTTGCCAGACACTTACCTGTTTAATTTGGAAGTGTGCCCAAAGTGGGCAGAGAAGCTAATTCCAATACTCACTCATGGCCCATAACACTCGATTAATAAAGAAAGTAAACATAAAATTCTGCAATCACGTAACTTGCACATTATTGCAGGAAGTGTGTACCATAAGGAACCAAACGGTGTATTATCTAGATGTGTTGAGGAAGACGAACAAGTGAAGTTGATTGAACAAGTTCATGTAAACAAATGGAGGACGCACAAAGGGGTTCACGGAATTCTAAGAGAACTGAAACAACTATGAGTATACTCGCCTCATATGCCTAAAGATGTCCATGATTATGTCAGTAATTGCACAGAATGTTAGGAAACCATACCAGAGGATCACACATCCCTACCCTTCTCTACAATAGCACCCAAATGAAGTGAGACATTAGTAAAATTCCTAAAGGCGTGAAAACATGAAGAAGGAATCAGTTTAACAAGGAAACGATCCCTAGAGGAAATGAGTAAGGATTATGTAATTATGGGAAGAAAATTATTCAAGAGGGGAAAAGACAATCAATTACGTTTATGTGTGCATGAAGGAGAGTACTTACCCATATTAGAGATGGCACATGCAGGTGCTGTAGGAGGTCATTTTTCGGCTGAGAGAACTGTAAAAATGATCCTATTTGCGGGCTTGTGGTGGCCAACCCTACATATGGATGCTGACACTTATGTACGAAGTTGTGAGACGTGCCAAAGGACTAAATACCCGATTCGGAGAGATGACATGCCATTGAGACCTATGGTTTGCACTAGAGCTTTTTCCAAATGGGGTCTTGATTTCATAGGACCCATTAATCTGCCAGCCAAAGGGTCACATGCTGAATACATCATAGTAGCCACAGATTATTTGACTAAATGGGTGGAGGCAAAGGCTACTAGAAAAAATGATGCTCAGACCACTGCCAAGTTTCTTTTTGAGCACATTTTCACCCATTGAGACTGTGAGTGACCGAGGAACGCATTTCATTAATGAAGTAATAGAGTCTTTAATGAATGAGTTCTTGGTGATCCATAAAAAATCAGCCCCTTATCATCCTCAAGCCAATGGTCAAGCGGAAAGTTCCAATAAGGTGTTATGCACAGTATTGACAAAGATAGTCAATAGTGGAAGGTCAGACTGAGACAAACAATTGCATCATGCAATTTGGGCCTTCCGAGTCGCTTACAAGATTGCCATTGGAACTACCCCATTCAATCTAGTGTACGGACAGAACGCAATCCTACCGATCAATTTTTTAGTGCCCACTTTGAGAGTAGCCCAACAGTATGAATGGACAGGACATGAATTATCCAAGCAACTAGACCAAATTGAGAAGCTGCATGAGACTAGAATACAAGCAGTTGCAGGGATTTACGTGGCCAAGAGAAGACAAAAGGCATATTATGATGCACATATAAAAGACAAAGGACTAAAAGAAGGAGACTTAGTTCTGGTCTACACCTTGAAGCAACATGCCAAGAAATTACAAAAATGCGGATATGGACCTCTAATCATCAATAGGATTTCCACTAGTGGAGCAGTTAATCTAGCTACTCTGGATGGAGATATTCTTCCTAACTACATAAGTGGATGTCGAGTAAAACGATATATTGAGCCATTAATGGATCAAATGCTAGCACGCCTTGTAGGCGCACAAAATAGGAAGAAAGAGGAAGAAAGAATTAGAGAAGAAGCATGGCAAGAGGCCTTAGAGCGTATCAAGAAACGGAAAGAGTGGATAAGACAAACAGATGAACGGTATCTACAAGGAGAAATGCCTATTCCCATGGCTAATTACCACGTTCATAAGTCCAACACAACCAGTGTCTGCATGTCACAGCCGTACTTAAACCTAGGAATTGGAACGACGGAGTACAAGCTGATAGACGCCTTGATAGATTCAGGAGCAGCACTCATTTGCATTTGAAATACAGTCATCACAGATGTTCAAATGATTACAATTCCCACGAAAGCACATATGATAGGCGTGGGAGGACAATATATAGCATGTATTGGAGAAGCCATAGTATCCCTCCACCTAGGAAATTCAACTATGGAAAAACAAGTTCTAGTGTGCAGAGATGAGGATCTAATAGAAAACTTGATCCTAGGACAAGACTGGATCATTGAGAATGAAGTGAGCATCCACCTAGCGCAAGGATTACATTTCAGCCAAAATAGGGCACAAGGAAATCTTTAGTCTATTAGGAGAAGAATCCTCACATAGACGAGGAATCATCTGAAGGGCTGAACCAATCGTGCAAGAGCACATAGCAAATGATTCCAGCACAAATCAATCAAAATCAGGGCTAACAAAAGAAGGGAATTCAAACCCCAATGTATCCAAGGAGAAAATAGATTCATCCTACTTGATCAGTGAACAAAAGGAAACCGAGGAGGAGAATAATACTCTTAAAGTCTTCCATGCAAAAGGGCGATCAATAACCGGGAAATCCACCATCAACTACTCGCAATCAAGAAACGTTAACTTCAAATGGGTTCGCAAGGAAGTGAAGGAATCAGAGATTGCAACAGCAGCACACGCCATTTCTCATAGGAAGGCAAAGGTGGGCAAGAATTCTTCTTCACCGAAATCAAAACCAAAATGACTCTTGAAAGTATGGCTTCCTAAGCCTTTGATTGAAGCTCAAAAAACACGGCAGCAAATGTGGATTCCCAAGAAGGTCAGACAAGTGTCCATTCAAGGGATAGACAAGCATGAGGAAACATTATATCGACACAACAGTACCATAAGGACTGGTGAGATTCGTCACGGATACCCCAAGAGAACGAACCCCACAACTCGGATAACAACAATGAGCAGAAATACACATGAAGCACGACAAAATGAGGAGAAGACAAGACTTAAAACCCCTACTACAAAATGGATATGGAAACCCAAGCAACTGAAGGAATGGAACACCAGAACCAAGAAGATTTCTATTTCACACATGAAGCTTCCAATGCACCTAAAGTATGCATGATAGGGCCACATTACGAGGCCAAGCATTCGGCACATGATGTACATAATAGAATTAGTGGTGCACATTCTCCAATGGGGAACAAGTCATAGCTTCTACTTCCTTAGGAATGGACCCACTATGTAAATAAATAATTGCTTCGGCTACACTAATTCTTGTTTTCTTTCAGAAGTAAAAATGAAAAAAAAAAGAGGCAGTAAGAAGTTCTACTGTTTCACACATGGGGAACGGAGTGACCAACGCATGAAATATCATGACAACACACATCACTAAACAACATATATTCTACAGCAGCTAATGCTCTTGCATTATGAGTGTAGATGGCTTCTAAAGACTCGGAAGCTACCGTTCAAGAGGAGGTGTTGGAATTCCCTTTGCAAAGTGTGACTAAAGCAAAAGGCCATTGGTTCAGAGAGGACCAACCAGCAGGAGATTACTTATTCTTAGTGACCATCAAAATCATGGATACGGATCATCAGTTCCCCGTGATGTCCAAAGACTTCAAGGTAGTGCATGAAATGCCATCGACAACAGACATCATGAAAAAAGCTAGAATTCACAAGTACTTCGAGCTACCTATATACAAGCCAGATTTCCAGCAATGCACTCAAGTAATGAATACCTTGCAGCCTACGCTGCATGACCCATTAGTGCCGGAGGCTAGAGTCATGGTTGCAGTTGGTGAATGAGTCATAATTCAATTTACACATGAATTAATTAAGGAAGCTTTTGGATGGGAAAAGGATGGGACTATAGTTTTGAAAGAGGAAAGTCGAGGAGCCAAGACGCAAACCTTCCACGACATCAATCGTATTGATATTGAAGAAGAGGTGAGACTCATCCATTAGCACTTCTGCTTCCCCAACATGCACAGATACATGGCTTCGCAAAAGATCGTAGTACAAATGATGTCTCATGCTATTAAGCAAATTGGAAATCAAGTCAACATGACTCCATATATTCAAGAGAGGTTGTTCGAGGCAAAGAAGCGGTGGAATCACAAGAAGTTCCTGAACAGCAGTGTGGCTCTGACTATATTGATATGTCATGCCTTGCGCATTAGAGAGCATTTGCAAGAAATGCCATCATCGGAAGCCATGGCCGAATATGCAAAGGTCGCTACAGTCCCGAGAAAGAAAAAAGGGGTCAAGATCATTGAGGAGGCAGAAACTAGCTCACAACCTAAAATGAGAGGTACAAAAAGACTAAGGCAAATGATGCAAGAGGAAGAAAAAGTCCCAGCCACCAAAACGGCACATGTGCTTCCAAAGACAAGAATTGAAGACCATCGACCGATTACAGAAGAGGAATTGACAAGAGCCTTGGAAGAAACACATCAATATACCGAAGGTCAGGTAAATCTATCAGTGCAAGGGCACCATTACCAACAGGCCCATCAAGATATGGATCAAAAAATGCGGCTGACCAAGGTGCATAGATACAGAGAATTAGGGTTAGTAAATTCAAGCTCATCATCAGATACACAAGAAGAATCGGACACCTCCTTATTGAATACGGACATTCGAAGTGAGTCAAAAGATGATGGACAATGGGAGGAGTTAAATGAAGTAAACAAGAGTGTGGAAAAGGAAGGCACAAAGGTAAATCAACCGCCCACCAGCCAGAGCCAAGACAAGGCAGAAAAGGAGGCCTCTCAAGAAAGAATACATGTCATCAAGTTAAATGAAGCTTCCAACCTTCAAATCCAAGAGACTATGCTTACAAGAGAGGGATCATTCAAAAATCCCAAAGAAGAACCAGAAGATACTACAGTGGAAGAGTCAGAACCCTTTACACCAATAAGGGTAGTGGCAAAACCCTCCCCTATGGATGTTACATTTCAAGGGAGTGCCACGAAGATTATCAATATAGAAGAAGAAAGCAAAGAACCGGAAGTACAACTCCAAATTTGACAACCACATAACGAGACTATACATGTGGAACACGGAAAGGATGTACAAACAGGGGAAGCTCCAAGCATTCCAAAAACTTGGTTGAACGTAGACGTTGCTCAACTCAAGCCAGTGGTGCAACATGATCAAAACTGCCATGGATATGCAACAATTAATGCTTGAGGCTGATGCTGACTATGACAAAGCAATGCAGGGAAAGCATCAACTTCACGAAATGAGTAAGAACCTTTTCACCCAATTGATCCTAGCACAAGAGAACATAACACATAAAGAGAACGAAGTCCAAGAGTCCAAGCAGCAATGTAAAGAAAATCAGAAATTGAAAGAACAACTACAGGAGTTACTAAAGAAATATGATGCTAGCGAGGCCAAGAAAACATGGATGAATGCAAGAAGAAAGATCTTGGAATCACAAATCAAAATATACATGGAAGAAGCAGAGAACTTAAGGAACAAAAACAAGGAGCTGATGATAGCTCTTCTATGTAATCAACCTATAGAAGCTCATGAAGTGCTAGAAAAGGACACAAAGGCATTGGAGGAAAAGTTAGCTAGGTATGAATATCAGCTCAAGCAGAAGCACGCCATCATTGCAGAATGGGAGAAAAGGTACATGGATGACACAGCAAAACTATGAAGGAAGTGGAAGGTGGCAGTGCAATGCAATGCAATGAAGATGCAAATCAACTCACGGTCATTAGTGAGGAGCTCTTAAAAAACAAAGAAACCATTCTAAAGGCCACCGAGGAAATTAAAAGCAAAGATGAAATGATAAAGCAACTACAGGATCAACTAGCACAAAAGTCAACAGAGGGGACACCAGTAGTTCCACACTCCACAGCGGCTACTGAGGAGATTGAGGTACCTCCTCTCTCTCCCCCCTTACATCATTTGCCGATAAGGGAGGAAACGGAGATCCACTCTGAACGTACTCATCGGGATATTGCAGAACTAAGCCGAAATGAGATGGCACTACTGGTGTCCCAAATTACAGAAGATTTTGAAGATCAAGTGGTAATACTCATGAAGGACGTGAAGATCGACAGCAAGAATCTAGAACAAATAATCAAACCATTCAATGTACCATATGGTTTACTTAAAGAACAAACACAGCAATATATAAAGAACATAACAAATAAAGAGCCAGATTGCAACCTCCAGTTTAGCATGCAATCATTCACCTACACTCAAGAGGAATTCGACAAAGCTGATCCCATATGGAGGAGAAAGTTTTTGGAGAAAAATCCGACACTAAGGGTACACTGGGAATCATCATCATACATACTTAAGTTAAATCCATCTTTTTGTCCAGTACCCAGAAGACGCTCCTGGATGCAATTTTGGGAAGGTCAGCACCAGGGAAGCATCAATAATCAGTGGCTCAACTATCCCTTACTACCAAGTCCACTACGAGATTATTTACCGACTGAGGAATACATGATTAAGACAATCGAATTTTGGATAGCTCGCTATGCCACTATACCAGATCTAGCCATTAAGATGACTAATAAGATTTTGAGCATGTTACTTACAGTTATTAAAGTGTTTCAGCATGCTCAATATACTTTTTTGAACTTCATCGGCATTAATCAGGGATCCGACGCCCTCATTTTTTATCTATCAACTATACCGAGCTGATTAACACTTATGGCTATATACTCAAGGCTTATGTTTTTGCCAAACACTTACATGCAGACTTTTGAAGAAGCATTCTTTCCAGGATTTTTTGAAATAGACTCTGAGATTTTTGTAAAAATGTCTTCGAATCTTAATGCCAAGATGGTGGCCTACGAAATGAGTTTCTTTGCAGACCATAGATAGGCACCAGAAGACGGAGTCAAATCGAACCAATGGAAAGAATTTATGCTATGTCTTGCAAATCTGCTGAATCAACGAGAGCAACAAGCCATCCAGACATACTCATGTCGCCACAAAAGCCTGTCATGGATGACAGAATTCAAGCTAGAAACCATGTGGTAAAGCTTGACACTTGAACATACACCTCGCCATCTCCATGAGTGACCTCTTCTTTCGTTCAACAACTCCATTCTATTGAGGTGTATATGGAGTTGTACACTGATGTTTTATCCTACATTTAGCTAGAAATGCATTAAATTTAGAAGACATATATTCCCCCCTTCGATCAGAATGGAGGGTGCCCATCTTACACGCTGATAAATTCTGAGCCAAAACCAAAAACTATTTGAAGCACATGAACACTTTGGAGTTTTCTTTTAATGGATATACCCATGCATGCCTGGAAAAATCATCATTGAAATTCATGAAGTGAAGATAGTTTCCAAAAGAGGGTGTCTGCATAGGACCATAGACATCACTATGTACAAGCTACAACTTTTTAGTAGCTCAAACTAAACCATCTTTTGGAAAGGAGGAACGCTGCATTTTGTCCGAAATACAGCCTTCAGAGAAATTTTTTCTAGGTGCCTCAATTTTTCGCAAAGAGGACACCATTTTAAATTTCTGTAGGCGTAGCAAACTAGCAATATTTAGATGACCAAAGCATGCATGCCAAAGCTTTGCATCTAACATAGCCTAAGAATCATGTACTACACATGCTGAATTGTTCATAGATTTTTCAAAGTCTATGAGCTTATATAGCCCATGACATAAAATGCCAGAAGCAATAATCATGTCACCATTTGATAGATCATGAACTATACATCTGTCATCAACAAATTTCGCAACCAAGCCAATCTTGGCTGATGCAGAAACTGATAACAGATTTTTCTTGATCCCTGGCACAAAAAGAGCATCCAACAAAGTGAAAGAACTACCATCAGCAGTAGTCAGAATGATCTTACCAACTCCCATGATAGGATAAGAGGAGTTTTTGGTGCATGTGATAGTATCCCCTCTAGGGGCATGCTCAAGTGAAGTGAATAAACTACATTGCGAGGTAATATCTTTGGTTTCCCCACTATCAAAATACCAACCATCTAAGTCATACATTGCTTATGAGAAGATGGGTCAAAAACTGCAAACAATAGTACTTGCCCATTCTTCATTCTGCACAAGATTTGCAGACTCTGATTTCAATGTAGAGGCCTCTACAACAGCCATTCCAGCCTCTTTTTTCTTTTCCTCTTTTGCAGCCAGTTTTAGATAGTTCTATGATATGATCATTTCCTTTAAAGTACTTACAAAATAATTTTTTCTTTCCTAATTTCTTCTCATCTTTGTCTTAGTTCTTCAAATCTACAGCATTTGCAGATTTTTGCTTACTAGTAGATGAGCTCCATTTACCTTTTCCCTTCTGATTAGCCAAGAAATCTCAATTTGCAACATGCATAATGGACCTGTTCTGCCTAGAGTGATCTTCCTGTAACATAATAGATACTAACTCCTCAAATGTCAAGGCATTTGGATTACCTTTCATCATCAAACAAAGAGTAGAAGCAAAACTCTGATATGAGTCAGGAAGACCATTTAGAATGGTCTACACAAGTGAGCTATCTAGTATAACTTCATTAGCAGAAATCAACTGTTCCTTCAAGTCTTTGATCTTCATTAAAAAACTATCCATAGAGTCACCTTCATTCATATGCTCACTCTCCAATTGTTTTCAGAGGTAAGCAACACGAGCCTCATTCCTAGCCTAGTACATTGTGGTAAGTGTATCCCAAGCATCCTTAGCTGTTTTGTAAGAGTGAATGTGAGGAATAATGGCACGTTTGAAAGACAAGGCTATCCATGCATGTGTGAGAGCATCTCTACCATCCCAAAAAATTTACTCTACAATAGGTGTAGTAGAAATCATAGCATGAACACGAATCTGAAGAATATCAGCATCTTCAATGCCATCTGCATCAGGTTCAATACCTATATTTTCAGGTGTAATAGGACGTTTTTCAACACCATGCACAATGTTCCACAGTCCTTTTGCAATCAATACATGTCGCATCATATAAGCCCACAATGGGTAGTTGGTACCATCCAACTTATCCTCAATAGCCAACATACGGAATACATCACTACTTTCAGCCATGGCTACTAATGAAAATACCCTAATGCAAAAAAATGATTGTTTCTGAAAAAGTTGAACAGAACTACCCTGACAAGTTCTACTAGACTTGTAGCAGACTTCAAGACACTTATACTAGCGAACGAAAACTTGTATATATCTTTGGTACAAAAAGATGAAATAGCATGCACAAGCACTGTGGTAGTGCATTCAAAGGCCGAAACAATCTCAGATCACGATTTTGGTACTACAGAGCGAAGCAATTTTGATGTTCTAATCACCGTGAGTATGCTCACCAAATTTTGTGTGATTCTAAGACTATGATCGGAGGGGTGTTGATGACACCCTAGATGAAGTGGCGGCTTGCTCTAATACCACTTGTTGGAGTTAAGATGTCTGCGGAAGCATGTGAATAGCACAAGGAAGAAGAAGAAGCTTTGAGCACAGCACACAATACTGAATGTATTACCACTAGAATGTACAAAGATAAGTAACCCATTAGGGCTATAGGCGTATATGCAAGCTGGGGGAAAAACCTCCTAAAGATGGAAAAAAGTGCCCCAACGATCCTAGTGTGTTCACACACATCACTACCTAAATATATCAACACTTATTCCATTTGGTTTAACAAATGTCCAAATTACTTTCCAATGATTGATGTGTCATCTTTTCAAGCACTTATTTAAAAAAATTTTAGAAAGATACATGGAGGCTTTGTGATCTCCTTTTGATCAAGGATACGTTCGCACACAATAACGTCAATGGATTTTGTAGAAGTGTGATATCTATAGACTATGCCTTATTCTATAAAAATATGTGTTTTTGTCATGAAAAGGGAAGATATTGATTGAACTAATATCCAAAAATGGGATAACAACTAATGAGCATAATACAAGAGCCAGTACAGAAATTCCCAAGCACAGGACAATAGGTTTGTAGTTTCAAGTCCAATACACTTCAATAATGTGTCAATATAATTTGTTTGAAAAATATATATTCCACCATCAACTTACATAGATTGAATGTCCAAATAATGATGCAAATGCCTCAAATCTCACTCTTAAAGAAGGCATGCAAATGAGCCTTAAATTCAACAATATGCTTCTCATTAGGACCGATGAGTAGTATATCATCAAGATATACAACAATTATCATAATTACATCATCTTCACTCTTAACATATAAGGTGCTCTCATTTGGACTGTTCTCAAACCATTTGCTTGCAAGTAGGCATGTATTTTCTCATACCAATCATGTGGTACTTACTTCAAACCATTTAATGCCTATTTCAACCTACATACTTTGCTTTCATGCCATCTCCACACAAAACCAAGGGGTTGAAATACATACACTTCTTCATGTAAATCACCTTTCAAAAATATAGTTTTAATGTTCAACAGATGTACATTCCAACCATGATAAGGTACAAGTGCACGAATGCTATGGACAGATGTCATTCGGCATGTGGGAGAAAAATTCTCATCAAAATCAATGCCTCTCTCTTGAGCATAACCTTTGACAACAAGCCTATCCTTGTACCTATCAACTATTCCATTAGTCTCACATTTCAGCTTGTATAACCATTTAATGCCAATGTCCTTTCCGTCTAGAGGCAAATCACATAAACTCCAAATATCATATTGTGATTGCATAGTAGCCATCCAAATTTTTTACTTTTTTGCTTCCTCAAAAGACACAGAAGCATTCTCATGACAAAGACTAGAGACAGCCATTGCATAAAAATATGATGGAAAGGAAGCACTATCAGATCTTGAACAAGTATGATAGGACAATAGTGTATCTATTTTGCTATATCTAAAAGCTTTCACTAGCCATTTAGGCATAGTTTTTGCCTCTTCTATGTTAGCCCTCTCATCAACAAGTGCATCTCAATCTGCATCAACAATAGAATTATCTACATCATCATTTGAAACATCTATAAGCTAAGAAATTGCCTCACTTGGATAAACACTTGATTGTTCACTTGTAAAAAGAGGTAACAAAGTGTCATACACATCCTTAGAGTGAAGTGATGTCTCCTTGGTACATGAAAGTAAGGGTTAAATTGCATCCTCCACAAAAACAACATCATGGCTAACTGAAATGCATCTAGTCTAAGGACAATATAGATGATAGTGTTTTCTTTCAAAATTGTACCCAATAGAAATAATTTCACGGCCTTATCATCTAGCTTTGTGCATTGTTGTTCAGACACTAATGCATATGACACACAACCAAAAACACATAGATGAACAAAAAATAGTTTGTGACCATGTGAAGCCTCATATGGAGTGATAGACTACAATGATTTGGTGGGACACCAGTTAAGTAGATATGTTACACACATAACAGCCTCAAGCAAGAAGCTATGTGGTAAAGCATGACTTTTGATCATACACCTCACCATTTACACGAGTTGTGTATATCGAATTGTACACTCATGTTTTATCCCATACTTACATAGAAATTTATTAAACTTAGAAGACATATATTCCACCCCTCGATCAAAATGGAGGGTGCCCATTTTATAAGTAGATAGATTTTCAACCATAACCAAGAACTCTTTGAAGCACATAAATACTTTGGAATTTTCTTTCAATGGATACACCCATGCATGCCTAGAAAGGTCATCAATGAAAGACAAAAAGTATATGCAAATCCCAAATGAAGGTGTTTGCAATAGGACCACATGCATCACATCACTATGGTCAACTTGATGAATTTGGTTACAAAGTGGTTTTCCATTCTCATTCCGTTCCGATACCAAAGGGCAATACGGTTATTGCAAAAGTAAGCACAGTTGGCTCACTTTACCCTTTATTTGAATCATAAAAAGAACACTTGTTAGCTATTGTTGAATAGGCTATGGCTTCTATCTAGCATGGCCGTTTGGTCCACATATCTCATATTGGATTGGAAAATCTTTCTCATTTCAGTTACTCACATATGTTACCTTTCTTTGATTCTTCAATTTGTGCAAATTTTCAATATGGAAAGCAAACTAGGAATGTGCATAAGACACACATTGACTCTTCAATTCATCCTTTAGATCTCATTCATATAGATTTTTGTGGTCTTATGCCCACAAGGTCATTAGGTGGTTCTCTTTACTTTGTCACTTTCATAGATGATGCTACTACAAAATTCTAGGCATATCCTATCAAATCAAAGAATGAGGTATTCCATACTTTTAGAAAATGGCTTGCTTCAGTTGAGACTAAAAAAGGAAATAAACTCAAGGCTTTATGCTCCAACAATGGAGATGAGTATAACTCACATGAATTCAGCCTTTTCTATAAATCTACAAGAATTCATAAGGAGAGTACGACTACTTATACCCTAGTACAAAATGGCATAACAGAGAGGATGAATAGAACTATTCAAGGTAGAGTAGTTTCTATGTTGAATCATGCTTTCATAAGGCTTTTGGGTTGACACAGTGTTCACTATAGTTCATGTGATTAATCTTTCACCTAGAACTGATAAAGATCTAGAAGTGGCATAAGAGTTGTGGACCATGAAGCCACCATATTATCATCATCTTCAAGTTTTTTTGTGTGAAGCATATGCTCATATATCCAAGAATCTTATACCAAAATTTGGATTATAAGTATAGGAAATGCATTTCTCTTGGATATGGTTGAGATGGTCAATTTGCATATCGCTCATGGGATCCTAAAACAAGCTCAATAATCAGTAGTGATTGCATTGTCAATGATTCAAGATGCACAAACAACCTTGTAAGGAGGTTTGAGTGAGAAGATGTTTTTGAGGATACTAGTCCTCCAATTAGCATGCATAAGAATGCTACACATAGGGATGTTCAAGAGAATATCCAATCAAATGAGTCTTCAAATGTTCTTGTTCAACAACCATTGAGATGTTCTACATGTGTCTCCCATCCATTTGATAGATATGTTCTAGTTTGGGATTTGTTACGATGATAGATGTTGGTGATTCTCCTTGCTACAAAGAGGCTATGTAGACAAAGGAACATATCAAGTGGGAGTGTGCCATGAAGAGTGAATTGGATTCTATTCACAACAATGGTACTTGGGATTCAGTACCTTTGCCAAAGGGCAAGAAAAACATACCATGTAAATGGGTACAAATTATAAAGCAAGATTGGTTGCAAAGGGTTTCAAGGAACAACATGGTGTTGATTTCAAGAAAATCTTCTCTCTTGAAGTCAAGATGACCAAACCGCACATGTTTCTTAGATTTGTTGCAATGGAGGATGTAGAGCTAGTCCAAATGGATGTGAAAATTTTGTTCTCCAATGGAGACCTCATAGATGAGATATATATGGAACAACTATAGGGTTATGTAGTTTCCAGAATAGATAGTCTAGTCTGCAATTTGAAGAAGAGCTTATATGGACTTAAATAGTCCCCTAGACAATGGTACCAAAAGTCGGATGCTTTTATGAAGTATCACGGCTATCATGGAAGCAATGAGTATCATTGTCTCTACACTAAGAGATATTTAGATGGAAGCTTGATATGCTTGATACTTTATGTCAATGATATGTTGATTGTTGGGAGTTCCTCTGATGACTTGTCATTTCTTAGAAAGAATTTGAGTGAGACATTTGATATGAAGGATTTGCAGGATACCAAACATATTCTTGTCATGCAGATTACTCATGATAGGAGTAAATGATGCATATACTTATCTTAAAGTGAGTATGTATCCAAAGTACATAGGTTCAATATGTAGGGTGGCAAGGAATTGTGCACGCCTTTACCTACATAAGTGAAATTGAGCAAGGATGGTTGCCTCAAACCAAATGAGGAAAAGGAACTCACTACCAAAATTCTTTATCATTCTATTGTTGGTAGCCTCATGTATGCTATGGAAGCAATGAGAATAGACATTACATTTGCAGTGGAATTTGTGAGTAGATATATATGTCTAATTTTGGCAAGAAGCACTGGGAGGTGATCAGGATGATTTTGAGATATCTAAGTGGCACTAAGGACAAGTGTCTATGTTTGGGTGGCATCCATTATTTGTTACAGAGATTTTGATTATGTTGGATGTCTAGGCAATCAAAAGTCTACATCAAGGTACATTTTTCACTTTGTTGGTGGTTCCATCTCTTGGTGATCTCATCTTCAAGAATGTACAATTGTTTCCAGCATGGAAGTAGAGTATGTTGGAGCAAGTGATGCATGTAAGAAAGCATTGTCGCTCTCTTGTCTTGCTTGTGATATTGTTACCTCAACATGTACCTCGTTTGATTAGTGATAATTAGAGTGCCATCACTTTGCCTAATAATCTAGTCTATCATGTAAAGACCAAGCACATTGAGGTGAGGTATCACGTCATTAGAGGATGGACATGAGTTGGGGGTTGATATTGTTCATACATCTCTCAGTGGGTCTTGTTGGGACTAGCTAATATGTTTTTGGTTCATCTTTGACAAGAGGAAGAGGTGCTCATTGAGATTCTTTAAGCTGCAATAGCTGGTATTGGAGTAGATGACCACGCACACATGAAACAATGTTTTGAGGAATCCAGACACAGAGTGTCCATGTGCAACAAGGAGGACCAACATCCATTTTCTTGGTTTCCTAAGGGGGAGAGCTACTAAACTCCTCCCTCCCTCCTCTCTAAAAGATGGCTCAAGCAAAGTGAGGAAGTACCTCTGTTAGGTTGCACCAAGAGGACAAAATACCACATGTGGGATTAAGGTGTAGGCTCACGAGTTATTTTGGCAAGAGACGAGGTCAAGAACTCCATTAAAGCTTGATTCAATAGGTGATGAAAATCTAGCTTTTTTCCTTTTTGGGGATAAGTTTTGTAGGTTCTTTTCTATAGTTTTTGGGGAACTTCTTATTCACACATGATCTCTTGAGCATGTGCTTTCAAAATTCACAAGCATTTTCACTTGGATGAATGAGTTGGTGCGTTTTTGAGAGCTCGAGAGTTTCCATTTGGTGCATTTTTGAGAGCTCGAGAGTTTCCATTTTGAAAAGATTGATCTTTGCACCTCCAATTCCAGCCCGCAGCTACACTCTCAGATTCAACAAGGCCTTTACCCTCATTCAAATATAAGATTTCCACAATTTTCTTTTAACCTTGAGCTTATCTTACAAGTTAATTAAAGCATGGATAAATAGTGATGCCTCTTGGGCCAAGCTTATTTTTAGAAACAGGAGTGCTCTTAAACTTATGGGCCCCCCGGGGTGGAAGGGTCTCAACCTTCTCATAGTATTGTTCTCCCCATTTCCAATGACTCCCAAAGGCTCAAGCTTGGTTTGTTCTCTATGGAAGAGTTGGAACAAGGTTAATTGGTTTATCATAATTAATGAAGATTGGAAATGGGCACTCGACATTAGATAGAATGATATGATTTGGTTCCCTATCAAGGGCATCAGAGTTGTGGATTCTTTGAACCTCCAAAAAGCTTCGAATCTTTGGAAAAAAGTCTTCCGTTTGTGGAAGCACCTCTGGAACCAAAAAACTTGTCAATGGATTAGATTCGAGGACATTGATCTTGCCAAAAGAGTGGACTATGAAGAATGACATCTTTTGTAGAGTAGATTTAGTGCTTGGGAATGCTCGAGGACTCGCCTCCTCATTGGTCAGGACTCTACTAACCCTGAGGGTCTGAGATGGCACAATGACAATAGCCTTGAGTAAATTCCAAGATTGAAGAAGGATGTGGAATTTCATGTCATGCTCAATAGCAAGTGGTGTCTTGATTGGTTAAGCTAGAGGTCGGACTTCAATTTCCAATCCCTTTGGCACCCCCTCATTTGTTTGCTTATGTGGCAAATCCTTCATCGGGGAATCTGGACCAATGTAAAAGGTAAAAAAAAATTTAGTTGCCCCCATGGTTTAAACAATGCCTTCGTGGCATGGAAGACTTGGGACACCTCTTTTATTGGTGTCCCAAATCAATATCGATCTGGTAGGCCCTTGATAGAATCATGTTGTTATAGGGACAAATCTATTGGAAGCAAGCTTTGTTGGGTGAAGCTATTGGATGTTCCTTAGCACTATGGAATGCTATTAGAGGGGAGATGATATGGAAAATGTGGAAAGAGAGGTGTGCAATCAACTTTGGAAACCCTCCTAAAGAATGGTCGATCAAAAACCCTCTTTTCCTTTTAGGCGAAAGAATTTGCAATTGTAAGAAAACCCCGCCCTTTAGACATCATAGGGTGTTCTTCCTTGAGAGAAACAAGATCAAAACCAAGTGGGACCCTCATGTGGGGGATGAGAGGGTTATCAACCTTCTTTTTAAAATTATCTAGTAATTTATAAGCAGCTCTTGCTTTGTGGGATACGATGGATCCCATGGCGCTAGGCCCATTCACTTGTACATCTATGATTTCTATTAATTAAAGTTTGGAAGACTAGGCTCTCTCGAACTTCCTTTATAAGAAACACATGGCAGGAGCAAGAACAAGGAAAAGAATGGTCTATCGAATAAGAATAGAAGTAAATCAAGGAAGAGGGATATCAAGTGCCATTATTTTCATAAGAAGGAACATATAAAGAAAGATTATTATGCATTAGAAAATGCTAAAGGTAAAGGATAGTATGTTGATGGGCATGTTAAATGGTTACCTTCATCATCTACTTTGATTGTGAACATAGAAAAATGCTTATTTTGATGATGTTGATGTGTAGAAGGTTGATAATATTGTGGCAAATGCGACATTTATGGCTGATTCTCATTCCCACACATGGTTGCAAGATTTTAGTGCTTCTTCTAATGTGACACCACATAGAGAATGGTTCGCTGCTTATGCAGCAAAGTCTTTTGGTACCATTAGATTTGGTGACTCTTACCAATGTGATGTTGTTAGTATTGGAGATGTAGTTGTGGAGTTCATTGACGGTTCAAAATTCACTATGCATAATGTATGCCATGTCACTCAGTTATCGCAAAGTTTGATGTCAATTGGTCAACTTGATGAATTTGGTTACAAAGTGGTTTTCCATTCTCATTCCTTTCACATACAAAAGGGCAATATGGTTATTGCAAAAGGAAGAAAATTTGGCTCACTTTATCCTTTATTTGTATCATAGAAATAACACTTGTTAGCTATTATTGAACAGGCTATGGCTTGTATTTAGCATGGCCGTTTGGTCCACATATCTTGAATTGGAATGGAAAATCTTTCTCATTTTGGTTACTTACATGTGTTATCTTTCTTTGATTTTTCAATTTGTGCAAATTTTCAATATGGAAACCAAACTAGGAATGTGCATAAGACACACACTGACTCTTCAATTCATCCTTTAGATCTCATTCATATAGATATTTGTGGTCCTATGTCCACAAGGTCATTGGGTGGTTCTCTTTACTTTGTCACTTTCATGGATGATGCTACTACAAAATTCTAGGCATATCCTATCAACTCAAAGAATGAGGTATTCTATACTTTTAGAAAATGGATTTCTTTAGTTGAGATTGGAAAAGCAAATAAACTCAAGGCTTTACGCTCCAACAATGGAGATGAGTATAACTCACATGAATTCAGCCTTTTCTATCAATCTACAAGAATTCATAATGAGTGTACGGCTCCTTATACCCTAGTACAAAATGGCATAACTGAGAGGATGAATAGAACTTTTCAAGATAAAGTAGTTTCTATGTTGCATCATGCTTTCATAAGGCTTTTGGGTATTGTTCATTGTAGTTCATGTGATTAACCTATCACCTAGAACTGACAAAGGTCTAAAAGTGGCATAAGAGCTATGGACCACGAAGCCACCATATTATGCATTTTTCTTGGATATGGTTGAGATGGTCAATTTGGATATCTCTCATGGGATCTTGAAACATGCTCAATAATCAGTAGTGATCTCATTTTCAATGATTTTAAGATGCATAAACAACTCTGTAAGGAGGTTGAAGTGAGAAAAGTAGTTTTTGAGGATACTAGTCCTCCAATCAGCATGCATAATAATGCTACAGATAGGGATGTTCAAGAGAATATCCAATCAAATGAGTCTTCAAATGTTCTTGTTCAACAACCATTGAGATGTTCTACATGTGTCACGCATCCATCTGATAGGTATGTTCCAAGTTTGGGATTGGTTATGATGAAAGATGTTGGTGATTCTCCTTGCTAGAAAGAAGCAATGTAGACAAAGAATCATGTCAAGTGGGAGCATGCCATGAAGAGTGAATTGGATTCTATTCACAATAATGGTACTTGGGATTTGGTACCTTTGCCAAAGGGCAAGAAAACCTTACCATGTAAATGGGTATATAAGTTGTAATTCACATCAAATAGTGCATCTCCAAATTATAAAGCACAACTGGCTCCAAAGGGTTTCGAGGAACAACATGGTGTTGATTTCGAGAAAATCTTATCTCTTGTAGTCAAGATGACTAAACTGCACATGTTACTTGGATTTGTTGCAATGGAGAATGTAGAGCTAGTCCAAATGGATGTGAAAATTTCTTTCTTGCATGGAGATCTCATAGATGACATATACATGGAACAACCATAGAGTTATGTAGTTCCTAGAAAAGAGAGTCTAGTTTGTAATTTGAAGAAGAGCTTATATGGACTTAAATAGTCCCCTAGACAATGGTACCAAAAGCCTGATGCATTTATGAAGTATCACGGCTATCATGGAAGCAATTAGTATCATTGTATCCACACTACGAGATGATTAGATGGAAGCTTGATATTTTTGCTACTTTATGTCAATGATATGTTGATTGTTGGGAAGTCCTTCGATGAATTGTCATTTCTTAGAAAGAATTTGAGTGATACATTTGATATGAAGGATTTTCAAGATACCAAGCATATTCTTGTCATGCATATTACTCATGATAGGAGTAAATGGTGCATATACTTATCTCAAAGTGAGTTCATATCCAAAGTACATAGGTTCAATATGCGGGGTGGCAAGGAATTGTGTATGCCTTTACTTACATAAGTGAAATTGAGCTAGGATGGTTGCCTCAAATCAGATGACGAAAAGGAATTCATTACCATAATTCTTTATCATTCTATTGTTGGTAGTCTCATGTATGCTATGGTAGCAATGAGAATAGAAATTACATTTGTAGTGGAATTTGTGAGTAGATATATGTGTAATGTTGGCAAGAAGCACTGGGAACTGGTCAAGAGTATTTTGAGATATCTAAGTGGCTTTAAGGACAACTGTCTATGTTTGGGTAGAGGAGTGGCATCCATTATTTGTTACACAGATTTTGATTATGTTGGATGTCTAGACAATCAAAATTCTACATCATGGTACATTTTTCACTTTGTTGGAGGTTCTATCTCTTGGTGATCTCATCTTCAAGAATGTACAATTGTTTCCACTATGGAAGTAGATTATGTTGCAGCAAGTGATGCATGTAAGAAAGCATTGCGGCTTTCTTCTCTTGCTTGTGATATTTTCATACCTCAACATGTACCTTGTTTGATTATTGATAATTAGAGTGCCATCATTTTGGCTAATAATCTAGTCTATCATGCAAAGACCAAGTACATTGAGGTGTGGTATCACTTCATTAGAGGATGGACACGAGTTTGGGGGTGATATTGTTCACACATCTCTCACTGGGTCTTGTTGGGACTAGCTAATATGTTTTTGATTCATCTATGACGAAAGGAAGAGGATTTGATTGAGATTCTTTAAGCTGCAATAGTTGGTATTAGAGCACATGACTATGCACACATGAAACAATGCTTTGAGGAATCCACACATAGATTTTCCATGTGCAACAAGTGTTGGTGCATGACAACCACCAATTGATGTTTTGGACAAAGTTTTGAATTCAAAAGATGAAGCAAAGATCAATACATGAAGATTGACGTTAGTGCATAATTAGAGAATGAAGGCTTGTATATACATGTACATTAAACATGCTTATACTTTTGTAATAGTCACGAGTTTGTACAAAATACCTATATATACAAGTAGAAATTTGGGGCATGTATGAGAGATGAAAAATGAAAAGCTCTAAGAGTCATTAGACATTTTAGAACTAAAGAGAATAACTCTCATCAGGCAGATGTAAAGTTTTCTTGAATAGAAGAAACGTTACGCCTGATATTTTGCTTAGAGCTCCTTCTGTGTTTATCATCCTTTGAAATTCTTCTGTACACATCTAAGTCTATAGTTCAGTGATCTCTATACAAATTTTAAGATCCTAATTGTGATTAGGCTAAGAGAATTGAAAGTAGGAACATTTTCATGTGTAAATGTGAAGAAGAGAAGACTGCAACAGGTGCAAATTCAATGATAATGCTTTGGTCAGTTCTCCTTCCATAGTGTACAGTTTTGAGCAAGAAAGTACTCATTCTTTAATTTGGAAGGTAAGTTATCTATGGCTAAAAGCATTTGAATAGATGGGTTGTAATTTGAGAGAACTATGCATTAGAAGTTACAGGTATCAAAGTCGACTATAGAGAAGTATAGTTTTAGACATAGGTGAATTGTTTGGAGTAAATCTCAAGATTTACTGAACCTTTTGAGATGTTTTAACTTGGAGAAGGTGTGCAATTTTTAGAAAACACTTTGTACAAAGTTTCATTAGAAAATTTACACATTTGGTTAGTCAATCATTGAGTTATGTTGAGTAGACTTTTTTGTGTAGTGACTTTCTTCAATCTTTAGGTGACACTTTGTACAAAGTTTCTTTAGAAACTTTACACATTTGATCCATCAATGAGTGAGTTATGTTCAATAGAGTTTTCTGTGTAGTGACTTTCTTCACAGTTAGCTAAACTCTTGATAATTTGATATTGGTCTTCCAAAATTGGTTGAGGTTTTGAGTTGTTCTTGATATAGAGGTGCTCTAACATCAAGGATAGGTTGTTCTTTTGGAGATTAACACACTCCATCATTGGTATCAGAGCAGGAATCAGCAAGGAGCATTATTTACATGGGGGTCAATGATTACTTGCTATCTCATATTAGAGGACTTGAAAGTGCAAGTGACATATGGAATGCTTTGGAAGAGCATTTTCAAAACACTACAAAGTCAAGAAAGGCATCTTTGTGGCCAGAGTTTACCACATTCAAGAAGAAGGCTTCTCAATCCATTTTTGATTATGTAGCAAGGATGAAGGACATTGCATATGCATTGGGAGCAGTTGATGAAGATATTGAAGAGGACAAATTGGTAAAGCAAATCCTCACAGGTCTGATAAGGGATGAGAAATGGAAGCCATTCATTTTGTCTACTAGATTGTCACTACATCATTTCACTCCTAATTTGAATCAATTGCTAGGACATATGCTAACCTTTGAGTAGGATGTCAAAGGCGATGTTGATAAAAGTACAGGTCAAGCAATGTATTCAAAGGACAAGAAGAATTTAACAAAGGCAAGCAACAATTGAATGAAGAAGAAGGTACAACTAGCCAAGCTAACTTCTTAAGAGGAAGAGGTCATGGCAAGATAAGAGGTAGAGGCAGAATTAATAAAGATGGAGCCAAAGCTTGCTGGATTTGTGGTAAGACTAATCATTTAGCTCATGATTGTTGGCATAATAATCAGAATAATGGAGTATATAATCAGAACTTTAACTCAAGAGGAAGAGGTAATACAAATCAAAGAGGGTAATTTCAGAGGTAGAGGTAGTAGAGGTTTCTTTGGAAGAAATGCAAGTAGAGGCTTCCAAAGACAATCCTACAATAATACCTACTACAACTATGCCTTAGATCAAAAGGAAGATTCAACTTTAATCATGAATGCAACTTGTGAAAGACAAAGTGAAGATCAAAGAGTCTTCTACATTGACTCAGGGTGTAGCAATCAGCTGAGTGGTAACATAGCTTTCATGATTGATTTGGACAATAAAGTAAGTAATCATGTGGTTCAAACAGGTGATAATACAAAGCACAATGTGAAATCAATTGGATCAGTGAAGGCTAAGGATGGGAGCACTCTTCTAAGTAATCTTTTGTATGTTCCTACAATTCCAAAGAATCTAATAAGTGTAGGGAAAATTGTTGAGAAAGTTATGAAGTAAGGTTCACTAATGATGGAGCTTTTGTGGAAGACCCCAGCAATGGGTATAAACAAATTGTTTAAGGGAAGAAAGAAGGAAGGCTCTTCACATTGAAGATTCAAGGCAATGTTGGTCATGCCTTGTTCACGTTATGGAGGACATAAGATCTCTGAGTTAGATCTTTAGCATAAAAGGCTTGGACATTTCAATGAAAGGTATTAAGGATATGGTTAACAATGGTTTAGTTCTTGGATTACCTAATGTTACAGGTCAACATATGACATACATATATGAGGCATGTCAATTAGGTAAGGCTCATAAGCAATCATATAATAAGCATGGATTCATGTATTCAGAGAAGCTTGAATTGGTACAGATGTGTGGGGACCATCAAAAGACTTTAGCATTAATGGTTCAAGATACTATGTTATTTATGTTGATGATGCTACTAGGTGGATCACCATATATGTGATCAAAGATAAATCAGAGGTATTCAATAGATTTAAACATTATCATGTGTATGTAGAGAGAATCACAGGTCAAAGTTGAAGAGACTAAGGTCAGATGGAGGGGGAGTATTTCTCTAATGAATTCAGTGATTACTTGTGGAATGCAGGTATAAAAAGGGAAGTTACTTGTACGTACTCTCCTCAACAAAATGGTGTAGCAGAAAGGAGAAATAGAACTCTTGTTGAGTTTGCAAGGTCAATGATGAAGGATAAAAATTGTCCCAATTATTTGTGGGTTGAGGTTGTAAATACAGCCACATAGTTGGTTAATAGACTACCATGTAAAGCTTTGCATGGTATGACACCATATGAATCTTGGTGGGTAAGAGACCTACCTTAGATCATTGCAAAGTGTTTGGATGTTTGGCTTATGCATATGTGCCATCACAGTTGAGGCATAATTGGAACCTAAAGCTGAAAAGTATGTGTTCATTGGTTATGATGATAAGCAGATGGGTTATATGTTGTGGAGTCCTTCCACAAAGCAATTCCTTGTGTCAAAGGATGTTACATTTGATGAGCAAGGTACTTGGTATGCAGGTACAATTAACATTCACGCAGGTGATGAAGAAACCTTGAATCAGAAGAAAGGTAAATCAAAGGCTCAAATATTTGATGAAGAAGAGAACAATGAAGCACAAGTTGAAGTTGAAGAAATCCAAGGTTCTGATGAACCAGAAACTTCAAAGAGTGGAGAACTCAAAAGATCATCAAGGCATAAATGGCAACCTACAAGGTATAGCTATGACACTTCTTTTTTGACTACTAAAGATTATGCTTACATGGTGAAAGCAGAGTAAGACCCTTCTACATATGAAGAGGCAAAAGGTAACGAAAATTGGGAGAAAGCTATGAAGGAAAGTATGATGCATTGATGGAGAATGAGACATGGGAATTGGTTCCTAAACCAAATAGTCAAAAGATTATTGAATGCAAATGGGTCTATAAAACAAAGAGGTATGTAGATGGAAGTGTGTCTAGATATAAAGCTAGACTTGTTGTGAAAGGATATGCTCAGAAATATGGTATAGATTATGATGAGACTTATAGTCATGTGGCAAAGATGACAACTATAAGGACTCTCGTAGCTATTGTTGCATGTAAAGGTTGGAAGATTTGTCAATTAGATGTGAAGAATGCTTTTCTAAATGGTTACATTTCAGATGATGTTTTCATGGAGCAACCAAAAGGTTTCAAGATAAAAGGTATCCAGAATATGTATGTAAGCTCAAGAGAGCTTTGTATGGTTGAAGCAAACCCCAAGGGCATTGAATTATAGACTTGTGAAGTTCTTGAAGGAGCTTGGTTTCCAAGTGTCTAAAGTAGATAGTAGCTTGCTTGTTAAAGCAAGTGATGATGGGTTCATTTACATGTGCATATATGTTGATGACATAATTCTTACAGGTATAGATGAGAAGGGCATACAAGGTCTTAAGAAGCAAATGGAGAAAGAATTCAAGATCAGTGACTTGGGAGATTTTTCGTATTTCTTGGGCATGGAGATTTCATATATTCAACATGGAGTATATGTGACTCAAGAAAGGTATTTGAAGAAGAACTTGTTAATCAAGTTTAAAATTGAAGATTGCAGGGTAGCACCTACCCCAATGGAGGTGAATCACAAATTGAGCAGATATGGAGGAGAAGAATTCAAGGACATGAAGCTATATCAAAGTTTGGTTGGTAGTCTAATCTATGCTACATTAACTAGGCCTGATTTGTCATATGCAGTTGGGGTGTTATCTCAATTCATGCATTGTCCTAGGAAAGAACATTGGGTTGATGGACAAAGCGTGTTAAGATACATTAAGGGTACACTCAAGGAAGGTTTGTATTATGGTTTCACATCAAATAGAAACATCAAGATATATAGTGATACAGATTGGGCAGGTAATCCTGATGATAGGAGATCAACATCTGGGTACTTATGTTATGTGGGAGATAAGTTAATCTCTTGGTGTTCTAAAAAGCAACATACAGTTGCTTTGTCATCTACAAAAGCAGAGTATAAAGGTATGGTTGAAGCTACAAAGGAGGTCATATGATTGAATACTCTCATGAAGAGTTTTGACATCATTCAGAGTACACTCACTATTCATGGAGATAATATAAGTTCATTGTATCTAGCTGCTAACCATGTATTTCATGCCAAGACTAAACAATTGAGATTCAATATCACTTTCTGAGAGAGAAGGTGGTTGATAAGGAGATTGATGTCATACATACTTCAACAAAAGATCAGATTGCAGATATGCTAACCAAAAGCTTGGATGGACCAAAACTACAAAGATTTAAAGACATGGTAGGTATAAAAAAGATAGAGAAAACCTCAATTGATGATTGAGGGGGAGCTCTTGGTGCATGAAAACCACCAATTGATGTTTTGGACAAAGTTTTGAAGTCAAAATATGAAGCAAATATCAATACATGAAGATTGAAGTTAGTGCATAATCAGAGAATGAAGGCTTGTATATACATGTACATTAAACATGCTTATACTTTTGTAATAGTCAGGAGTTTGTACAAAATACCTATATATACAAGTAGAAAGTTGGGGAATGTATGAGAGATGAAAAATTACAATTTGTAAGAGTCATTAGACATTTTTGAAGTGAAGAGAATAACTCTCATCAAGCATATGTAAAGTTTTCTTGAATAGAAGAAAAATTGTGCCCGATATTTTGCTTGGAGCTCCTTCTGTGTTTGTCATCCTATGAAATGCTTTTGTACATATCTAAGTCTATAGTTGAGTGACCTCTGTACAAATTTTTAGATCCTAATTGTGATCAAGCTAAGAGAATTGAGAGTAGGAACATTTACATGTGTAAATGTGAAGAAGAGAAGACTGTAACAGGTGCAAATTTGATGATAATGTTTTGTTCATTTCATAGTGTAAAGTTTTGAGCAAGCAAGCACTCATTCTTTAAGTTGGAAGGTAAGTTATCTATGGCTAAAAGCATTTGAATAAACAATTTGTAGTTGAACTATGCATTAGAAGTTACAAGTATCAAAGTTGACTTTAGAGAAGTACAGTTTTAGACATAGGTGAATTGTTTGGAGTAAAACTCAAGATTTATTGAACCTTTTGAGATGTTTTAACTTGGAGAAGGTGCGCAACTATTAGCCAACACTTTGTACAAAGTTTCATTAGAAAATTTACACATTTGATTAGTCAATGAGCGAGTTATGTTCAGCAGACTTTTTTGTGTAGTGACTTTCATCAATCTTTAGGTGACACTGTAAGACACTAGTTACGCAATATAACACACGAGCACTAGTAGAGAAGATAACAGATATAGGAGAATCTCAACAATTTTTCTACTAACAACAAGTACAAAGATGATGGTGTTGTCCACCCATGCACTCTCAAGGTAGAGCTTAAATGGTGATCTAGACAACTCTAGATAGGGAGATAGAAGGTAGAGGTATGTTGGCTCAATTCGATGTCTCAGGTAGTGCAGAAGTCATGTATATATAGGATCATGGGTGGCCTTCCATGGATGGCTATACATGGGCAGAAGAGCATGGGTGGCCACCGCCTGCATAATTATCATACACGGCTTAGGCGGGTTCAACCGACCTAACAAATATAGATGATTTCTGACTCCGATAGGGAATATTCCCTTTACCATCATGTCGGGGGCGTTGCCCTCGGACCCCCACCAAGGGGCTCGCTAGCCCCCTTGGACCCCCCAGCTGGGGCTGCTCACCACTGCCTAAGACCCCACAATTAGGGACCCTGATAACTCCCTTTCCTTACAATACCTTACATGGTCCAATATGACCTTCATCCAACATGCAAGTTAGGATTCCCATCAATTGGGTAATGCACGCTTGGCTTCTCCTCATAATGGGGGCCTTACAAAATGTGCATACAATCATGAGGGGTAGAAATTGATCATATACTAACACCCCCCCTCAATGTTTACCAATGATAAATCAAGTAGGTCTCGGTCCTATGCCCATCTATTGAAGATGCCTATTGAGCTGCTCTCTTCCAAGTGCTTTAGTGAATATGTGAGCACAATTTGCCTATGTTGGGAAATATTCTATCTCCACAATTTCATCTTCAATTAGCTCATGAATGTAATGGTATTGTACTTCTATGTGCTTGGTGCGAGCATGAAATACTGGGTTCTTTGCAATAGCCATACAACTTTGATTATCACACTCGGCCATATTTGATGGAAAACCTAGATCTGCAAGAATTCTCCTTATCCAAACTGCCTCACAAGAAGCAAAACAAGCCGCTTTGTACTCTGCTTCAGTGGAGGAGAGTGTGAGAGTTGGTTGCTTCCTACTTACCCAAGAAAATATTCTTGAACCAAGTGAGAAAAAATATCCAAAAATTGATTTTCTAGAATCACAATCTCCAGCCAATCTGAATCACAATATCCTTAAAGTGTATCACTTGTGGTATAAAAAATACCAAAATCCAAGGTTCTTGCAATGTACCTTAGAATTCGCATTCCATCATTCCAGTGACTCTCCTTAGGTTGGTTGGAAAACCTGCTTAACACTCCAACAGCATAGCAAATGTCTTGGTTAGTGTTGCACAGAAAAACAAAACTTCCAGCAAGCTTCCTATACTTGTTAGCATCTACATCAGGCATGTTATCATCCATAGATAGCTTATGATTTACCTCCATAGGTGTGCTAGTTGGTTTGCAGTCCATCATTCCAAATGCCTTGAGAATTTCTTTGGCATATTTTTGTTGTGAGATGAAAATGCCATCCTTCCTTTGCCATACTTCAATTCCCAGACAAAAATGGAGTAGACCTAAGTCTATCATTTCAAACTCAGTTCCCAAGCCGATTTTGATTGATGAGTTCCTGATGATCTCCTATGATGATCAAATCATCTACATATACAATGACAACAACTAGCTTTCTATCCCTTTTTGTTGCATACAACTTAGCATCAGAGGTACTTCTTTCAAAACCCATATTTTTGAAAAAAATATCTATCCATTGGTACCAAGCCCTTGGAGCTTGCTTAAGTCCATACAAAGCATTCTTCAACCTGCAAACTTTATTTTCTGAATTGAGCACCTCAAAACCTGGTGGTTGAGATACATATACTCCTCCTTGAGGTGACCATTCAAAAATGTAGATTTGACATCCATATGGAAAATAGGCCAGGCCTTTTGTGTAGCTACTGCAAGTATCGTCCGAATAGTTTCCATGTGTGTTGTTGGTGCAAAAGTTTCTTGAACATCAAATCCTTCGATCTGTGAAAAACCATGTGCAACTAATCTTGCCTTATACTTTTCTAATGTTCCATCTGCTTTACACTTAGCTTTCCAAATCCATTTAGTACCTATTACCTTCTTCTTTGGCGGCAAGTCGACTAGATCACATGTATCATTTTTTAGTATATTATCATACTCAGAATGCATTGCCGCTCTCCAATCTGGATCATCAAGGGCTTCTTAAATGGTGGTAGGTTCCTTTATCGAGCCCATGATATCTGCCATTAGAGCCATGTTAACAATGTGTTCTGAGGCTCTTCTTTGCTCCTCTATTCTCTTTGATCTTCGTAATCTATCTGAGGATGATTCTGGTACATCTACATGTGGATTCTGATCATCAAAGAGTTGTTGTGCCCACTTTGGTAGTGGCTTACACTCTGCAGCTACAACTGGTTGGTTTTATATTGAGGAAATTTCTCCATCAGATGTTTCCTACTCCTCAACTTTAACCTGTCTTTTGATAGGCACAAGGTGAGATATTTCTCCATGTGATGAGATAGTAGATTTACCTTTATCTTCTACTAAGTGTGGTTGTTCATCAAACACCACATTTTGACTGACAAAAATATTCCTTGCCTCAGGATCCCACAACCTATATGCTTTAAACTCTTCACTATATCCTAGGAAGACACTTTTTTCTTTTTGAATCCAGCTTTGATCTTGTTGAATCAGGAATATATGCATAACAAAAGCAACCAAAAATTCTGAAATGCAAAACTAAAGGCTTTTTACCAAAATATGCTTCTTGAGGAGTCATCCCCTTCAGTGCTTTTGTGTACATTCGATTGAGGATGTAGACTGTTGTATTGATTGCTTCTCCCCAGAATGAATCAGGCATGTCTTGAGCCTTTAACATACAACGAGCCGTTTCAACTATTTTCATGTTCCTATGCTCAATAATGCCATTTTGTTGAGGTGTATGACTTGTGGTAAGTTGCCTTTTCACACCATGCTCATTACAGTAATTATTGAATTCTGTTGACAAGAATTCACCTCCTCTATCTGTTCTGAATTTCTTCAATTTCCTTCCTGATTCATTTTCCACATACTTACACCACATTTTAAATTATTCAAAAGCTTCAGCCTTTTTTCGAATGAAATAAACCCACATCTTTCTACTATAATCATCGACTAACAACAAAAAGTGGAAAGATCCTCCTAAAGTAGGTGTAGACATTTTACCGCAAAGATCAGCATGTACCAACTCCAGAGGAGCTTGAGATCTATTGTTGGTGTTAGAACTGAAGGACTCACCAGGCAAGGAAGCTTACGAAGGGAGTTAGAGAGAAGAGAAAGTACAAGCAGACAGAGCAGTCAATGATGATCTGGCAAGTAGGCCAATATTTTTTCAGGACACTTACGCATATAAGAGAGGTGGACACACAAGGAGAAGGAGCAAGTAGGGAGCTCCAGGAAATGTATGTCAAAATGTTAGAAGAAATCCCTACAAAAAACAGTGATTTTCATCACTAAAAACCATTGTAAATACCATCTCACATTTTTGTAGCTCCATTTTGTGCAAGCCAAGGAGTCCTTGAGCTTGAGGAGCTTTAGAAGTATCTACCTGTCAGTTTTCACATTTTTTAGACTTCGTTTGAACCTCCAAATAGGGTAGAGAACCTAATTTTTAACTAGGCCGGACTCTAGGTTTGGACACAGCCAAAACCTAGTCAAAAACTATAAATAGAGCTAGAGAGCTCATTTTTGAGGTTAGCTTGTAATTGATTTGAACTGGTAAGAGCTTTTTGAAAGTAATCTAAGAACTCCATTGCTTCTCACTCTTTGTCTTACCGTGTGTGCGCGTGTGTGTGTATGTGTGTGCATGTTGGTGTGCTTCTCACTCACGCACTTGTGCCTTCACTTGCTCGAGGTCTTCATACCATCCTCACGTCTTCCCGGATTGACATTAAAGGAGGTGCTACTCATCACTGAGCTACAGTTGGTCTCTCTTGGAAATGCCTTTCGTTGTTGCTTGCCCATCATACAAGCTTCAAAAGGTTCCTGCAACTCTGAAAATACAGAAAAATGAGCAACCATCCCTGTTCTTTGCATCTCCTTCAAAACTGCAAATCTGAGATGCCCAAATTTTTGGTGCCATAACCTGCTTACATCTTTATCTTTTGTAGCAGTTAAGGCACTTAACTCATACAAGTTATCATGTCTTATGCCTTTACCTACTACATTACCTGATGAATCCATGATTTGTGCACCACTCTTATTGAAGTGAAATTCTAGTCCACGATCTGTTATTGCAAACATTGACAACAAATTTTTTTAAGTGTAGGTACATAGAGAACATCGGATAACTCTTTCTCAACACCTGGAGAAGTGATAAAAGAGATGGTTCTAGTTCCTTCCGTTGGACACTTGGATTCATTTCCCACCACTACATTGATGGATTCCCGCAGAGGCACTAGGGAACTATACCAATCCTTTTTATTGGTCATATGGCGAGAAGCTCCACTATCTAAAATCCATGGTTCATCAACACAAGCTTGAGCATATGAGCATACCTCTTCAATAGCTACCCATAGTTCCAGCTCTGTGTTGTTTGTAGACTCTTTGTTCTTCCACAATGATTTTACAGTCCCATTCCATTCATTAGCTTGCTTATTTCTACAATCCGTGATGGCATGGCCTTTCTTTTCACAATAGAAGCAACTTCCTGTGAACTTTTTCTTCTTTGGCTTCTTCTTTGATCCATCAGAAGAGCCTTTACCTTTTGCATTTGCTGAGAATGCAGCATCACTTGTACTTTGCCGATTCTTCAACCGCATGTCTTCTTCTAAAAGCATAGCAAAAAACGCTTCAAATGTGAGGGGAGTTGGTCTTACCTAAGTGTTAAGTGTTGTTACTAATCCATCATACTTTGCTGGAAGAACACGTACACATCTTTGAGCCAGCTCTTCTGGTGTTATAACAATACCAACTATAGCCAATTGATCTTGAAGATAGTTTATCCATTTGATAAAATCTTCAACCTTTTCAAAATCAGAATGCTTTTCATTTGCCAACTAATCTCCTAAATTCTGTATCCTAGTGTGGTTCTTGGTCTCATATTGATGAGCCAATATGCCCCAAGCCTCATGTGCTTTAGTAGTATGTTGAACTAAAGTAAGCACAGAATCACTTAGACTAGTGACAATTGCACATAATGCATCAGCATTCCACCTCTTCCAAGCTCGTAGAAGATCTCGATCTCGCTGAATCATCAATCTTGAATTTGCTGGATCTTCAACTGGTATAGTCTCTAGATCCAATCCCATCGGTCCCATGACAGTGTCAAGTAATTCATAAGAGTCCAAAATTGTAGAAATTTTGAACTTCCAGAGTGTATTGTTGGTTCCATCCAACTTCCCTTCAATGAATGCAGGTGGACGAATTCGAATAGGCGTAGCACTAACATTAGCTAAAGCACCAAGACCAGTGTTCGACGATAAAGCCATCATTTAATCACTCGAATAATATTCTAGTCTGCTAGTAGGCTAAAATAGTGATACTTCTCAAGCTATTCAAACCTTATGGCTCTGATACCATGTAAGACAATAGTTACGCATATAACACAGAAGCAGTAGTAGAGAAGATAACAGATATAAGAGAATCTCAACAATTTTTCTACTAACAACAAGTACAAAGATGATGACATTCTCCACCCATGCGCTCTCAAGGTAGAGCTTAAATGGTGATCTAGACAACTCTGGATAGGGAGATACAAGGTAGAGGTATGATGGCTCAATTCGATGTCTCAGGTAGTGCAGAAGTCATGTATATATAGGATCATGGGTGGCCTTCCGTGGACGCCTATACATGGGCGGTAGAGCATGGGCAGCCACCACCTGCGTAATTTCCATACACGACTTAGGTCGGCTCAACCGAACTAACAAATATAAATGAGTTTTGACTCCGAAAGGGAATATTCTATGGAATATTCCCTTTACGATCACGCTGGGGGCATTGCCCTCAGACCCCCACCAGGGGGCCTACTGTGGCCCTTGGACCACCCAGCCAGGGGGCTCGCTGGCCCCCTTGGACCCCCCAATCGGGGCTGCTCACCACTGCCCCGTACCCCACAATTGGGGACCCTGGTAACTCCCTTTCCTTACAATACCTTACATGGTCCAATATGACCTTCATCCAACATGCAAGTTGGGATTCCCATCAATTGGGTAATGCATGTTTGGCTTCTCCTCATAATGGGGGCCTTATAAAATCTGCATACAATCATGAGGGGTAGACATTGATCATATACTAACAGACACTTTGTACAAAGTTTCATTAGAAACTTTACACATTTGATCATTCAATGAGTGAGTTGTGTTCAGCACACTTTTTTGTGTCGTGACTTTCTTCATAGTTAGTTAAAGTCTTGATAATTTGACATTGGTCTTCCAAAATTAGTTGAGGTTTTGAGTTGTTCTTGATATAGAGGTGCTCTAACATCAAGGATAGCTTGTTCTTTTGGAGATTAACACTCTCCATCAACAAGGAGGACCAACGCCCATTGGCTTGGTTGCCTAAGGGGGAAAGCTACCAAACTCCTCCCTCCCTCCTCTCTTAAAGGTGGCTCAAGCAAAGTGAGGAATTACCTTTTGTAGGTTGCACCAAGAGGACAAAATGCAACATGTAGGATTAAGGTGTAGGCTCACAAGTTATTTTGGCAAGAGAGGAGATCAAGGACTCCATTAATGCTTGATTCAATAGGTGATGCAAATCTAGCTTTTTTTCTTTTTGGGCATTAAGTTTTGTAGTTCTTTTCTACAATTTTTGGAGATCTTCTTATTCATACATGATCTTTCGAGTATGTGATTTCAAAATCCACAAGCATTTTCACTTGAATGAATGACTTGGTGAGTTTTGCGAGCTCCAGAGCTTCCATTTTGGAAAGATTGATCTTTGCACCTCCAACTTCAGCCCACAACTACACCCTCAGCTTCAACAAGGCCTTTCTCTTCATTCAAATATCATATTTCCATAATTTTCTTTTAACCTTGAGCTTATCTTACAATCTTTCTAAAGACATGAAGAACAAATTTGGACAACAAATTGTAGTTCAAAGATTCTCTGTAAATTCTTTGTAGATTTTAGATAAAACTTATGGAGCCTCGTTTGGGTAGCTCAAGAGTCCAATTCAATTTTTTCACTTGGGAATACACTTTCAGGAAAACGTTTATGTGTTGAACATCATTGTTTTGACTACAGAGAACGAGCAAGGACTAGTGAGGATCCAAATTTGCTCGTAGGACACTTAACTTATGTGATTTGGAGATGTCTTGAAGACTTGATGGTGTTTTGGATGTTTTTTCAACACTCTATAAGTTAACCAAACATGTCCAAATCTATTTTGGGACAGTTGAGGATCAATATCAAAGGCTAAAGTCTTTGAAGATCAATTCAACCTTGCATTTGAAGTTTTGGAGATCATTAGGGAAGTGTTAGTGAGTCATTCTTTCATTTTGAGTAGTTTATTTGCTTCCTTTAGTTTCAATTTCAATTATTATTATTCGAAATGGAAACTCAAGTTAAGGCAATCATAAAGAAATCATTAGAAAATCCTCAATGAATAGAACAACAAAAATCTCTACAAAAGATAGACAAAATAGAAGAATAAGAAGTGCAAGATATTGAAGAAGAGGTTCACCTATATGATGAACTTATTAGTCATACTCAACATCATGACCTTGACATGACAACCAAACTAGAATTAATGATCTGAGGGAGTATGACTATTGGAGCAAATGAGCCCAAGCCTACGTACTTGAACAGTTAGCATTCACTTCATATAGTCACTTAAAGTCACATATGACTATTCCCTTCGAAAAGCATTTACTTTTATCCTTGTAAAAGTGCATATGTTAGATGCACTTACTCTCACGTGGAGTTAGGAGGAATCAAATCACAAATCACATAGTGGGTGATTGATGAGAGAGAAAGTCCTAAAGTTTAGGGTCCACTTTATGGTAACAGCTTGAATTTGAATCAAAAATTGGCTCCAACTCTAGCCATAAAAGATGGATCAAAATCTGATGTGCAATAGAGCCCAATTTGGAGATCATTTGAGAGGGATATTTAGTGTTTAGTGAGCTCATTCTATCGCTCCATCACTATGCTCACATTGTGCAATTATGCATTTCCAATGTCTTTGTAATTCTATGTGATTTAATACATATACATCAACTTCATTTCTCTCTCATGAACATCTCAGAACAATGAACTTCTCAGACCTTGTTCTCAGTGCATACTTTATCATTTGATGTTATTTAAAGTGTTGTAGATTCCTCATACTGTGTATTTTTTTGCTATAAAATTTCATTGTCATTGCTTTACTCAATCTCGAGATATCTTCAAATATCTACTTACTGGTCTGCATACTGTAGAAGCCCAAAAATGTCGGGATGGTCATCTAATTTGCTAAGCATAATTCTCTTAGTACACTTGATCATTTCAAGTGAGATAACTTGTGATTGGTAGCTATCTCAGTCAATTATATAATATCCAAAGGAATTTGATCAGTTGCTAGGAGGTTGAGAGCACTGTTCATTTTATTGAGCATGTGTATAGACCAAAATAGCAAGTCTTAGCTCATAGTTTAATTTCCTACTCATCTGTTTTAATTCATTGATTAGAGGATCATACTCCAAAGTAGAGGTGATCATTTGTGGTTCTTGGGAAGCTCAAGAGGTCTACTCTACACATCTCAACTTGTTCTTGGCTGGTGTGAAGCAGGGATTTGCAGCACCAATTCATCTCTAGAATCTATCCACCATCTCTCCAACAATGGTATCAAAGCAACATCAAAGCAAAATGGGAGATGGATTTCCATCATTCATTGACAAATTGGACAGGGGCAATTATCCAGCATGGTTCCTAAGGATGTAGGCTTACCTCCAAGGATGGAGGGTCTGAGGCCACTTGGCACTAATGCAAGAGATGCATGGAATAAGAGAAAGTGAGGGAAACATATATATAGGTCGTGAGGTTGGGAGTTGAAACTCGTGTCTTCTCTCATTGTTCTTGGAAAGTAGTTGTTGCATGCTACTTTGCATGTCCTATTTTTGGATCATCCCCAAAAATAGTGGCTATCATCGGGCTTAGGGTGGCAAAGGCCATAATTTTTTAGATGGCTTTGCATTTAATTGTGTTTTGAAGGATTGAGGGGCCGCCAATTGGCTATGCATATACTTGCTCATTGAGAAACAACAAGTTGAATGTCAGGCTTAGTAATGCATACATGTATCAAACATCTAATAAGTTATTGATATGGATCAACATTGCATGCATCTTCAACATCACAAAGGTTTAATTTAAAACTTGTCTCTATGGGAATAACAATGTTTTACAATAATCAAGGCCAAAATCATGTAATGACATGTTAATATAATTGTTTGACTTAGACCAATATCAATTAGTTTGCATACATAAATGCCAAAATAATGATGCAAATGTTCCACATTTGAAAAGGAGGCATGCAAATCAAACTTGAACTCACAAGTATGCTTCCTATTAGAATTAGTGAGCAAAATTTCATCAATAAAATATTGGATGTTTGATACATAAAGCACATCATTAGGACACATAAAATATTGTTTCAATCCATACAATGTCTTCTTTAACATGCTTAATTTATGCACTCCTTTCTCACAAAATCATGAAGCTAGTAAACATGCACTTCTCCATGCAAGTTAACTTAGATGTTCTCTTGATGTACATTCCAACTATTATGAGCTACAATTTCTACGAATGGTCCCCATGACAAATAAAAGAAAGACTCTCACCACAGTCAATGCCTTTATCTTGAGTTTAGCATTTGGCTACAAACCTAGTTTTATAGTGATGAAGTTTATCATTAGGCTTCTTTTTAAACTTAAAGGCCCATTTACTACAAATGGCCTTTCCACTAAGAGGTAAATAACATAAGTACCAAGTAAAAATAATCATAATAGCATCCGATTTTGATTGCATATAAGCCATCCATTTTAAAAGAAATTTTCTGTTTCATCAAAGAAAATAGGCTCACTCCTATTATGAAGGTTAGAACATTTCATATCAACTTGGTACAAAAGAAGCATCATGACAGCATGAGCAAGTGCAATAATGCAAAGATGCATCTATATTAGTCTCTCAAATTTTGCATCAATCATTTTGGGATATGCTTTACTTCATCAATGTTTAACTCTTATAAGGTGTGCATAATGTACACCAACATTAGAAATAGAATGCTATTTATCCTAATACAAAGCCAATATATGTTGAGAAGTTGCCTCACTAGGGACTTAATTTTTATGTCCCACTTATGTCCTTTGAATTAATAGAAATCGAGAGCAAGTTCAACTCCTCAAACTATTGTTTTTTTGTGTCCCTCAATGTGCACACTTTTAAAAGTGCAAATCAAATGTATCACATAGAAGTGTAAAGTTTAGCAGTTAGAGATCATTTCCAGTACTTTCATTGGGGTTTTGGCCCCTTTCAAAGCCATTCATGCAATTAGAATCGCCATTGGAGTAACAGATTGTGAGTTGTATTTTAGCTTGCAATTCAACTTTATTGAAGTTTATATCTTCTTGCTTGAGTTCTTTGGTGCAATGGAAAGCAAGAATGATTTGTTTGACATGTAGGTAAGCCCGATGGGATTAATTGTCTAATGTGACCTTACATGAGGAAGCATGTTCTTGTTGCAAAACATCAAGGGAACATAGTAGCAAATATTGATAAGTGGCTATGCTTTGTCCACCTATGCAAGAGCAACTTAGATGGGAAATGAAAGGATATATTATTCCACACATCTTGTCATGCACTATCTCAAGACAAGAGTACTCTTGCTTGTATGAATGCATAATGAGGCACGAGCTGCATACTTGAGAAAGAAAATTGAAAATGCATGTATGGTTGAAAATGAGTCAATGAATGTATATATTACACGCATCAAGGATTTGAAAGAGCAGTTGGCAAACATTCATGTTATCATTATGGATGCATCACTTAGTTCTACATTACTCAAAAGGGTTGTCAATTTTTTCAAAGCTTTGCTACTACACTTTGTTTGATTGCAAAAGGAAATCCAAATATGTATACTTTTGATGAGGTTATGTCTCTTCTTTGCAAGAAGAACAATCAAGAGTGAAGAGAGGTGGTTTGCTTGAGGAGAGGAAACATAAGCATGTGCTATTACACAAAATTGGCAAAAGCAAGTATGGTTCAACTTTGGTCTCATCAAAACCAAAGACTTAATCTTTCTCTTATACTTCTTCCTCTCTTGACAATGATATCCAAAAGTTGAAGAGATGTGAGTATTGTTGAAATATTGGACATACTATTGATGAATGTAGAAAGCTTGCCCAACATAATGAAAGAAGAAAGAATTCAAAAAGTCTATTGTTGGGAAACATCTAATATAAAGGATGATGAAACTAATGTTGGTCAAGATGTTTGGGCATATGTTGTTGTATGCCATTATGATTCATCATCACATTCTACATGTACGATTGTTAATGAAGTTGATTCATATTGCTCTTTACATAGTGAAGCATCATATCATTTCGTGCAAAAGATTTTTTGCATCTTTGATCCAAGGGAGGACATGTCGTATATGCAAACAATGCTTCTTATCCTATAATTGGAGTTGAACAAATTTAGCTTAGGAATGTACATGTAGGTATTGTTACTCTCAAGAATGCATTGTATGTATACAATATAAAGAAAAACTTGATTTTGGTTCTCACTAGTGTTAGTGTGGGACTTCATGTACACTTTGCTCATAACAAATTTATGGTTTATGATTTCAAGAATGGTGATGTTATTGTGAAGTTGGGGACAATATAAAATGGTTTGTATTGCTTGGCTACATATAAGAGAGTTTCCTCAAATACCTTGTTTACTCATACTTCTTCAATGATTGAAACAGCGTTGGCATGTTTGTTTTGGTCATTTGAACTTCAATATCTTGCTTTACTTGAAAAAAATGTATATGATTATTGGTTTGCTAACACTTAAATCCATTTGAAAGCATGCATGTGAAGGTTTTATATCGGAAAAAAATCATAATGTTTCTTTTCCTAAAAACGGTATACACATGCTACACAAAAATTGCAACTTGTTCATAGTGATGCATGTAGTTCCATAAAAAATCCATCCTTTGGCAATCATGTATACTTTGTTACCTTCATTGATGATGCAACACACAATATTTGGGTGCATCCTATGGAAGTAAAGAATGAGGTATTCTCCCTTACTTTAAGATAGTTTTAGCTATGGTTCAAAATTGCAATAAGCTTTTGACTCTTCACTTGGACCATGGTGGTGAATGCATATCATATGAATTCAATGCTTTTCTTTGTGAAAGAGGTATTGCACATCAATGTACAATGCTATATACAACTGAACATAATGGTTTTGGAGAGTGCAAGAATAGAGAACTTATTGAAATGTCAAGATGTATGGTTAGAGGAAAGCATTTTCCAAATACGCTTTGGATTTGGATGTTATTTGTACTAAGTGGGTTTACAAGCTTCAAAGAAAATAATTTGGTCGCATTGATTGCTACAAAGCCAGACTGGTTGCAAAAGGTTATGTGCAAAAATTTGGCATTGATTATGAAGAGGCTTTCACACCTACTATGTGCATGACTACCATTTGTTTTCTGATTGCATTTACTATCCATCGTGGTTGGAAAGTGTATCAATCAAATATAAAAGTAGTTTCTTGAATGCGGGTTTGCAAGAAGAGTTCTATATGAAGCAACCTCCTAGATTTTCCATCAAAGATCAAGAGCATATGGTTTTCCAATTGCATAAGGCTTTGTATGGACTTGATCAAGATCTACATGCATGGTATGAAAAAATACATAAGCACTTGATTGCTCTTGGTTTTCATAAGTAAGATTTTCACAAAGTATTAGGATTATTAATTTATGGAGATTGATGTGTCACTCCTTGTATGTGTTCACATCATTCTCTTGAGTGGGGTTTGTTACACTTATGTGTCCATCGTGTAGCATTGATATGAACCGTTTCCCTATACATGGATATTTTTTACTCTAGAATTTGCTAGAGGTTTTTTTCTCATATAACCACATATACAAGAGTTTTACATATGTGGTGCTACTTTTTTACTTAGGGATTCACTTACAGATCTCACTTCACTCATTCTCATGTTATTGATCATCTATTGATAGGGATTTCTTTCAGCCATCGTGTTTCTTGGTCTATCAATATCCTTCTTCACTCTTGTCCATACTTCTATTCATGCTTCCTCACTCTCTTACACATCCAATAATTCATAAAATAGCATATCAAATGCAATGATTTTCACCATTAGAGAGATCGTGAATTGTAAACCTATCAACAAAGAACTTGACTGCCAAGCCAATCTTGGATAGTGCTAACATTGATAACAAATTCATCTTGATCCCCGACACATATGAAGCATTTGATAATGTTAACATATGATAATTAGAAATAACTAGGGCAACTTTCCAAATCTCATCATGGTACAAGAGGAGTTGTTTATAGATGTGATATAATTTCCATTAGTAATAGACCTAACCAAAGTGAAGAAACTATGTTAGGAGGTAATATGTTTGATTGCATCATTATCAAAGTACCAAAATTTTGATTCCATTGTAGATACACAATGATTATGAGATGATGGATCATAGTTACATTGAATAGTAAATAATGATTGTTCATTTTTTATGTAAGGATAACATAACCAATTTTAGAAGTAGAAGTATTTGCAATAGCCATTCTTGTGTCTTTTTTTTTGCTTTTGTAGTAGCAACTGCAGGATAGTTATTTATAACATGATTATTCAACTTTCAACACTTTTATTCTTTTTTCTACTTATCTAGTTTCTTCTCATCTTTGTCTTCTTTCTTTGATTGTATAACATTTACATTTTTTTTTCTTACTGGAGGAATAGCCAAATAAACTCTTTTCCCTTGATCAACAAAAAGAGCTTGATCTTTAACACACCCAATGGACTCATTTTTCCTAGATTGATGCCCTTGCGACAAAATAGGAACCAACTATTCCAATTATGAGGGATTTGAATTCCTTTCATGATCAATTAAAGAGTAGAAATAAAACTTTGATAAGAATCAAATAGCCTATTCAGAACAATTTTACACCATTGGATCATCTAGAAATTTTCATGTACAATAATCAACTGCTTCTTCAAATCTTTGATCTATTTAAGAAAAATCTCCATAGAATTTGTTTCATTCATATGTCCACTCTCCCATTGCTTTCAAAGTTAATAAACACAAGCCTAACTTCTAGTATGATGCAATGCAACAAGATCATTTCAAGCATCATAAGTTGTGAATATGAGGGATAATTGAGAGAGAAAGTAATCAAAATCATGTGCATGTGCATCTCTTCAATTCCCCGAAAATTTCCCTATAGTGGATGGGTGTTCGTGGTGTACTTGAAATAGTCAAAATTGAAATTGGGAGAGGATTAGAACTAAGAATCGAATCATAACTAGAACTTGAAATATCTTTAACAACATTAATTTCAACTACATTTTGAGTATTTTCAACTACAACAAGACATGCACCTTGCCCAATATTCTGTTATTTTGTTGCAACAAATACATGGCACATAATGTATGGCCACAATAAGTAGTTGAAATCATGTAACCTGTTCTCAGTAATCAACATACAAGTTGCATTATTGCTAATAGCCATGGTTAATGAATATATCTTTTTATGATAAAACATGACTATTTATTAAGGAAAATTGAACAAAACCATATAATTATGGTATACCTGTAGCAGACTTTGGGATGCTTGTACTCGTGAGTAGAAAACCCAAACATAAATGGGTGAGAAAGACCAAAATCACTTGCATAGATGTTGTAATAGTGCATTTGAAGATCAGTGGGAGCTTGAATCAAAATTTTCTTTCTTTAAAATCTCCAAGTCCATTTGTTCTATCGTTCTGACAATGGTCACCAAGTTCTTTTAGTAATCTAAGAAAGTGACTAGAGTTTGTGGAAGCTGCACCTCTAAAAGAAAAGAATTATTTTGAAACAAATTATTGGAGTTTGAGGAGGGGGAAAGCACAAAAAGAGCAAAAGAAAGAAGAAGCTTGGGAGCACAACAAACAATTTATTACTAAAAGTGAAAACACGAATATACATAGTTCTTTAGGGTTATCACGATATATACAAGCAAAGGAAAAAAACATCCTAAAGAGGAAAAGAAAGTGTCATGATGGTCCTAAGTATGTTTATGCACATCACAACTACACTATTTGGTTTCTTTCTACTCACTTGGCATTTTGTGCACTTAAGCACATACTCTAGGATGTCATTATGAAGTCTAGGCTAGTGAAACTACCTCTTAACAAGATCACAAGTCTTGTTAACTCTTGAGTGTCTTGTGCTAAGTGTCATGACACTCATACAAAATATGTCGTCTCATCTCAGAGTCTCTGGGAACATGCACCTTACCTTTATATACCAAATATCCATCATGAACACTATAATTCTTCCCGTGTATAAAGATCCCCGTTTTCTATGACTTCCCAAATCTCGAAATAAGTAGGATCAAGCCTACATTTCCCTCTAATGGACTCAAGTAGCTCACTAGTGATTGATCTGAGTAAAAGTCCATTGAGCATAGGCATGTAGCCAAGTGAATCAGCAACTAAATTAAACTTTCCCTTCTTATACCTAAGCTCATAATCGAACTCCTGAAGGGTCCCTACCCATCGAGCCTTATGACCTTTAAGGTATGTGATTAGAGAGCCACTTAACCTCTGTTGATCAAACACTATTGTAACCTTGGCCCCAATTAAATAATGCCAACACTTCTTTAAAGCATGGACTATAGCATACAACTCCTCATAGACAAAGTAATTTTGTTGAGTTGATTCTAGTTTCCTACTTTCAAATGCTACTAGTCGACCATCCTGAATCAGAACTGCTCCTAAAGCATAATCACTCTCATCAGTTTCAACCACAAAGGGTTGATTGGGATTTGCTATCTGTAATAATGGAGTTGTAGCTATGGCTAGATTTAATATTTCCATACTTCTTCTTTGTTCATCTCCCCAATGAAAGGCTTTTCCCTTCCATTGAAGTTGGTTCGTCATTGGAGCACGTATCTTGGCATAATTCTTGATGAATCGACGATAGAATCTTGAAAAACCTAGGAAGACCTATAGTTCTTCCAGGTTTTTAGGGTGAGGCCATTCCATAATAGCACGCACCTTGTCTAGATCCATATGAATTCCATATTGGGAGATAATATGGCCAAAATATCAAACTTCTAGTTTAAAAAATTCTCATTTTGTTTAAGTGTTTCTCGCAAACCCCATAACCAGGGACTAATTTTTTACCCTTGTATAATGCTGCACTTGTCCATAGTCCCTGTTTCCTTTCTTTCCCCTTTCAAACTGGGAAATTCCACTGAGACTAGTTGGGAGACAAACATCTAAAGCATAAGTTATCCTTTTTGGCCTTTTCAAACTGATCTGTGGAAAGTCTAGGCCCTCATGATTTCTTGACTATGAATTTGTTCTTTCCTAGGACTACTCATTTCTTTAATTTAGTCATTTGCATTTGTTGCAAAGTGTGATCTATGTCCATGGCAACACAATTATTATCCTCATACAATTGGGCATATTTAATTGCATCTTCTAAAGTTTTAGGAGCATTGCATTGTACTTCAAGTTTTATAGCCTTATCAAGTCCTCTTACAAACCCACGTATCTTTTGAAAATCATTCAAAACCCTTGAGCTTTAGTACAATCTCACAATAATGTGAAAGATAAACAGCTAATGGTTTTTCTCTCTGCATTATTCTATCCCACTCATCCCAACTACGTTCTTCATTTTCAGGCAAAAACTCTTTGAGGAAAAGAGTTTCAAATTGAGACCAATCTAGGGGAATAGCTTTTACCCCTTTCAAACACATCCACCACTTATATGCATGAGGTCCAAGCGATAAGCTCGCTTCAAGTACATGGTAATCGGGTGGGGTTCCTTTTAGTTGATTCAAGTCACTCCACTTTTGAAGAAGAGTGTATACTGCATCCTTATTACGATCTCTATCATCCCCCATGAAGGTGGGTGAGCAAAGGTGTATCCCTAAGATGCCTTTCCTTAACAATAGTAATAGGTATAGTGGGGATAGGATCAAACTCTTCTTCTTTTCGAATCATGACTGAAGTATCATGAGAAACCTCATGTTCAAACTCTTGTTGGGAAAAAAAGGAAGGAAGATGATTCTCTAAAGTAACAAACTGGGTTTTCAATTGCTTGAAAGCCGAGTTCATGCTCTCTCAAACAGATTCTAATTTCGTGGTTCTATCCTAAAGGGTGTAACATAATCCTAGTAGGAGATGGTTGAACCACGCTCTAAGAGAGAGGATTAGGAAGTAATCCTCAACCATGGCTTTTGGGGCAAGTGGTTAGCCCATCACATTCCTAACCAAGAGGTTGTGAGTTCAATTCCTTGCATTGGTATCAGAGCCTAGGAAGTAGGCTTGGGCAAGGTGGAATGATCCAATGGCCTCTAAAAAAGGCGCTTGGGCATCCTCCATGTGAAAGGGTAGGAATTGTGGAAAGCGCGCGCGTCGGTTTCAAGGATGGACCTTACAATGATTGGGGTGTATCTCTCAATCCGTAGGTCGGATTGAGGCATGTGATATACCGTTGGAAAGCTCTCGGAACGAACTTTCCAATGAGCTAGCTTGCAAGTGTGAAATCCGTGAGAATCCTTGGGTGGCACTTGATTGAGTGTTCAAGATACCAAGCATGGGTGAGAACAAGGTTCAAGACTGAGGTTGAGAACAAGGGCTCGAGACACCAAGGTTGCGAACAAGAAGGTTCAAGACACCGAGGTTGAGAGCAAGGGTTCAACTGACCAAGGTTGCGAACAAGGTTCAAGAAACTGTGCGAGGTTGAGGAAAATCAATTCAAGGGCACCTAGGGAGTTCAAGGGGCTGATCACCGCGGCTACAAGGATACAAGAGTAGATCATTGAGGACAATGATCGACCAAGGGGGGAAGAATGTAACATAATCCTAGTAGGAGATGGTTGAACCACGCTCTAAGAGAGAGGATTAGAAAGTAATCCTCAACCATGGCTTTTGGGGCAAGTGGTTAGCCCATCACATTCCTAACCAAGAGGTTGTGAGTTCAATTCCTTGCAAAGGGCATGGTGTTGAGCATGAGTAATAAACTCATCATATAAATCCACTTCCTCCTCAACATCTTGCATGTCTACCTCTTTTGGTTTTTCTTGATTTTCTAATTTGTTGGGTTTTCCTTGACCTAAGGAACTGAAAAGATGAGCGTTAGACTTGCTTCTCTACAATTTCCATGATTGGAACAATGCTAATAGAATTCGAAATTGCAAGAATTAAACGAAGTATAGAAAATGAAAGAAAAGACACAAGTTCATTCCCCTATAGATCTGGGATGCTTTGGAAGCAAACTTGGATGATTCTTCAAAGCCTTTAGATGCTCAAATTGGTAATTGGGCTCCCTGGAAAGCAACAAAATCACCAAGAAAGTCTTAACAATCACCAAAATCCACCAAAATTCACCAAATTCGAACAAATTTGGATTCTCGCCAATCCTTATCATAACCAATGGATATCTAGCACCTAAATCTTGCAACCACAAGTCAAATCCAAGTGAAATAACAAAATTTGAACTTTTACAGCATCAAAAGCAAGCCTCCAAAAGGTATTTTTAGTTCCCGCAGAGAATTTGCAAAGACCTTTAGACCTACAAAAAGGTATCAAAAATTATGTGCTTAGTATCCTTGAAAAGCTTTTTTCTAACTCTCAAGTGAGAAAAAGCACCTTGTTGAAGTAGAGGTATAAGCATAGACTGGAATAAAGCAAAAAGAGTGAATTTTGCCATGGAGGTGAGTTTGAAGCTTTAGAAAGCGGTGATTTTGACAACATAGCCATATCTTGCTTGTAGAAATAAATTGTGGCTATGTCCTCCAATCTCGGCTCAAGACCAAACAAAAATACTTCTTCCAACTCCTTTCTTCACAACTTGGAATCTTGTTCCTCCGTCGGTGGCTTCAAATACATGCGCTCATGGGGAAATCCCATATGCACAAGTGATTTAGGCGAAGAGGCCTTCAAATAGCAAGGGGAGAAAGCCTTACTCCCATCCTAGAGAGAGGAAGGAGGGCAAGGCTCCTCATGGGCAGCTGATGACGCTCTACATTACTATTACCATTACAAGAAGAGGATGTACAAAATGATACAATTCAATATAAAAAGATGATATAATGTGTAAAAGAGATGAAATAAGGACAACCTAGTAACCTGTAATGAGTGATTTTTCAATTTAAGGATTTTATCAATCTTGGTAGGCAGATTCAATATGTGCGCTCCAATAAAAATATCTTTGGAGAAAACGAGTATCCACCGCACATGACAATGATAAAAGGTAGCACATATTCAGAAACGTAATCATGACGCACCATGTGTTGAGCTTCATATCTCAAAACGCCCCCTCAAGCTCAACATCTCTATATTTGTTTTATCTAGAATGAAACATAGGTCGTATTGATTATTTGTCACTAAGATTTTCACAATAAATGAAAAAGGGCTTCTACATAGTTATTTCCGGATCTCTAAAGAGCATCTGTCCATGTACCTCACATGTTGCAATTGCAAATGCCTTAAAGGCCTCACCATTTGCAATAGAAATAGTGGAGTTCCTGAAAATGCTCCGTGTAATAGATACGCAAGCCCTGCACTAAAACATTCTAGGCATTTTGTAACTCAAAAGACTGAAATGAAATGAGTTTCCAAAGCTCATCCTTCAAATGAGATGATCAAAGAGCTCTGTAATAATTTTCCAAGCCCTAATGTAACACCATGATCCCAGTATCTTATTCATTTTAATTCCAAGTCACTTAGATACATTTAGGTGAATAGAAAACAATAACGCAAAGACACAAACTGGAAACAATTTACTTTTCCCTCGAGCACAACCTGTCATTGGGTAACATACAAAAAGGAAGCAAACATGAACTTGAGTTCATAATGCACCATTGAAATTCTCCGGCATGATTGACAAATTCACATTGAGCTCCACCTGAGATTTCCCATGCGTGCAATCCTGGGAAAGTTGTCTGAACCATTATAACAAATTCTTGTGGGAGGGGAGAAGACAAATAAGGTTCAAGTGCCTATGATTCCTCCTGATTCTCAAAGTCAGACTTTCCAATGAAATCCCTTTTAGGAATAAGGCATTCAGGCATGTATGCCTTAACGATTGACTCTGTTGATGGCACTTCCTTTACATCTTCACATGAAGCTACAAGTGGTGAAACACTGAATGAACGGTAATAAGACTTTTTACAGAGGAAAGCAAATATAAGAGTGGCAATTGGTGGTGGAATAATCAAGGGCACAAACAGAAATTTCTTGATTCCAAAGTAGCCCAACATTGTTACTTGTGCCAAGAGAAGTGCTGCAAGAATCCTGGCATGTAGATGTGGCCAGAATCTTCCACCACTCTCGAACTTTGATACCATTACATTGAGTGCCTACATCATTAAGAAGAAATTCAGTGGTATCCCAATCCAGATATAAAAGCATGCATTTGTGGCATGAGTAGCAGAAAGGCAATGAGGATAAGAAGTACTGGAGATTCTTATATCCAATTCAAGTGAGTTGCATCAGAACACCAGTATGTAATAGAGTCAGTAACAGAAAGTAGAGAGTCTTGTGCTAAACATCAAGACAAAAGAACCTTGATTTCCCCTAGACTATCACTGGTCATTGTAATTTTAATCCTATATAACTCTTGGGATATATAAATTCATTACATTCAGTATAATGAATGACAGTTGCTGAACAAAGACACTGTGTACGCAGAGTCTCAACTCAGAAAACTATAAAAACACTTCAAAAGAAAGAGATCATCATATACCTGGTTCCGCATCAGAATCCAACCCAGCCCAAAGTAAATAATGGTAAAAGGCAAAATTGCAGGTGCTAGAACTGCATAGCAGATTGTAATTGTCAATATTAACATGTCGCTGGGGATACAAGTAGCATATGGGAAGGCACCAGGGGCCCAAGCATCCTTAATTTCTTCCTCTGTCTTGCACAAGAATTTCTTCCTCAAATGAAAGATGATAAGAGGAATAATGCGAGAAAGCTGAAGACCATACCCCACAAGGAACCTGTGGGATTCTCAGTATGAGAAGAGAATTGAAATCATAGGCAAGTGAATGACCAAACTTGTCATGTATGGTACCTACTTGAGGGCTATGAAGGAGATGAAAAAAGTAGCCTGCTTTGGAAGGGATTCACTCAGCAAACTCACAATGGATGTTGGATCCTTTATGAGGGAGTTTAGAGACTGAAATAGGGTACCTGCAAGAGTGACACCCAGAAAAACATTGAAAACATTAAAATAGAAATATTTCCCTGCTGCTGCCCTTGTTATATGACTCCTTGCAGGTATGCCTTCAAATTGAGAGAGCTTCAAAAGCATCATTGGCAAGAGTGCAAGGAACACTATAAGTGCAATCTGAGGTAAGAATGCTTGAAGAACAGTTCTGATTTCTGGTTGCTGTGTAATTGGCTTGAGAAACTTGAGCCTTTTCTCAAGATTTTCCAGTGAAATGAGGGCTGATATTAAAGCAATTGGAATCATATAAAAGAGAATTGTAATAGCGACAAAAATATATACAGCAAGTTGTCTTATTGTTCTTTGAACGAAAGCAATAGGAAGATTATCCCACATGACATCCCCTGGCTCCGGTGCAGGCATGGTCATCCAGTGATTCCCATGTTCACTATGCAATGCCTACATCCAAACACACATGACTCGTTATTCACAACAGCTATGCCAGGTATTGTTGGAAAATATGATAATACTTGTCAAAACAAAAACTTAGACATTAGAGATTCAAAACAATGAGATTTTGCATGGCATGGTTGTCCTGATGTAATATCAGGACGCCTAGTAGTAAACCAACTTATACACAAAGAAGATGCATACATCATAAGTTACAGCTTATGAATGTGCACACTTCAGAGCTCAGGATAAGCCTGCTTATACTTGTACATTCTTATAGAAACAACTGTGATAAATGCTAAAGCAGCTCTAAGTGAATGATTCCATATTTCGAGTCAGCCAAATGATAACTTCTCAATGCATATGTCAGTAAAAGAATGATATAAGATCAAAAGGTCAGGTTTGAACCTGTGCTGCCATTGCAGCAGCTGACCTACTGTTGAAGATGACAATTGCAGCCCCTTGCTGATGCTTCAACCGGACTTCAGACTGTGCAACTCGAAGAACAGGTATGAGTCTCTCAATCTGTTCTTTGTAATAGTCAATGGAATCGACTGTTTGACCAAGAAGACCAAGTAGACCACTCTTGTGCTTAGGTCGGATATTGGTTTGGTCATATACAGCTTCTGCGTGTGCTAATCTCCTCCGATATGATTCAAGTTCTGCCCAAAGTTTGCGTGCCTGCAAGAAAAATGGTGCCAGCTGGTATCATTGCCGAATCAAAACTAGAGGGCGTGAGCAATTCAATGAAAGAAGAGTGAACACACTACTTCTGTACCCAAAGGAAAAGAATCTAATTATCATTGCTCATGTACGAAATACTATACACGTAGTACAAAACTCATATACTCATTCTATCTAGGATACGTCATAAACGAATTTCCAATCAGCCACCAATAAAGCGCATAGGAATAAATCCATCACAGAAAAACTAAAGATGTTATTCATCTAAAAACGAACTGACCTCAGACACATTTGAGACAACAATGCATGTCTCATATGTAGTTGGGTGCAATCTTCGGAAAAACCTATCAACTTCCTCTTCAACGGAGCCAATGGAAACCATTGGAATGTCACGTACAAGAACTGCAAAATGTTCCGGCTTCGCCTTGAAAGATGCTTGATCCCGCAATCTCAGATCCATCACGCGCTTGTAGGACTTCCATAGCACAAACAACGTACATATGGTAAGCCAATAATCTGCGATCGCAAATGCCCACAATCGAGGACTCTTTTGCTGAAATAAAATATTAGCTTAAAATAGTAAATACCTTGACATTGCGCACAGATTATCATGTAATGATGATCAGATAATCTTGAGTGCATCAGAGTGAAACATCGATATGCATGAAGCACAAACAAACAGGAACAACGATAAATTTTCAATCGCAACCCGATCACCAGACTTATGCTGTGTTGTATATATTATAAGATGTCTTAAGATGTGCATACGTACCTGGAGACGACAATACTAAGGATGCTGACGAATAGTTTTAGCCTCTTAACTGTCGGTCTATTCATAAATTAAGTAGGAGGGGTGTTTAATTAGATTGTTCATACTTCTTAACAGACCATGCTTACAGAAAGAATACTACGCATTTTATTTAGACCTCGACATGATGAAGGGGCTGAAAAATCACTGATGACGAAACATGTTATGTACACATAGAACAGACCAACACCCACCGCAATATTGCCCATTGCAGCTTTGTCGAAGTTTGTAAAATCCGCCTTTGAGTTACTCTCAAAATAACGGTCCGTCACACTGAGAGGCAGCAGCACAGGAAGGCAGAAAAATGCGGTGTACATGCATATCCAGAATGCTATAGAAAACGAGAAAATGGAAGTTATTACGCACATCAGGTCAATTTTCACCCACACATTCCATTCAACGCAGATACACTTTGAAAACAGAATGAGAGAAGATGTCCTATGATCAAGAACAAAATGCATGCCGTATTTGGTGATGTTGAACCTGTCCTGACGCAAGATCTGATAGAGGGTATGGAGGCCCTGCGCAAAAGTGCCAATGACAATGCCAAAGGATTCAGCAAGAAAGAGTGCAGTTCAGGCATGATTGCGCCCATCAGGATACATCCTGAAATAATGGTGTGCAAGCGCAACCTGCAGGCTGCAGGACTATGCACGCTAATGCGAACACATATTAGATGGATGTAGAGAATAGTGTCCTAAGAATGCATGAAATACATCGAAACGGATCAAAATGAGATGCATAACTTTCCATTCTAATAGTCCAGCCTGACTGAAGTGTAGCCACATTCATATAAAACATGCTATGTCGAAGGGAAAATTTTCAAGAGCAAAGCTTATGTTGTTAATGTGGAAACCAACAGGACATAGGAATGAGAATGGGTTTCCAGGGTGCTTACCGGAGCTGAGAAAGATCATGTAAACTGTGGCATCCAGACCGGCATGCTGAAGAATCTGATCGTCGCTAACCGACCAGGCTTCTCGGACCCATGGAAAGAACCCTTGTTGCGGAGGAGGCGCAATGCCTTTTAGTAATTTGCTGGGATAATAAATCACTGCGTTTCTGGATTGTCTCGATAGCCATGCGTGTAACACTAATAGCACGAAGAAGATCGAGAGTGAAGTTATGATCGAGGTGACAAAGCCAGAAATGTCCATGGTGATTCTTCAGATCGAGCAAAGAAGGCAGACAGGAAGAAATGACAGGCCTCAAAGAGGTGTGGCAGGAAGGGCCGAGGAAAACCAGTTATTGATGCTCACGTGTCGTCGTATACACATCACAGAAAGACAGGCATGGACAATGCTGAAAATGGGTAATCAAGGAGACGAAGTTGCACATCAAATCTAATACAAGCAGTAAAACACAGTGAGGGCATATGAGAATTAGGAGAATAAATGCTGTTTTATGATACAAGGTCTTTACACATCCCCGTGACAGCCCGTGACAGGAGCGAAAGGAGGATTCATGGGTCCTCAGGAGCAAAGGGACGCGTCGCAAATGCGATTCACAATTTTGAAATCAGATTTTCTTGAGCGTAAACGATTGGCGAACCATAAGGCAGACACACACAGACAAGGAACGGACGCTTCCGTATCCCCATACTCTGAAGCAGACCGAGACAACTAGCGGACATGAAGCCATGTACATAACACCTCAATCAAGAAATAGGTTAGGTTTGCAACTGCATCCTGCTATTGGGTCCAGGCTCGGAACGACGACTCATGTCCAGGCATTGCAACACGTCTTTGTCGGTGAACACAATATCTAGCTCGTTTCATCTCTCTCTTGATGTGCGAGGTCGCTCGAGTACCTCAATTTCAAAACCAGAAATGGAGTTTGCGGCCTCATTCTTGAATGATTACTAGACTCTCGATTATCGAGGGCCGAGGCTCCAAGACTCGTCACTCCAGCTCCTCGTCCTGATTACCACTACGTTCATGTCCACCAGACATATTAAGTTTACTTATCACTGTATAAACTTACTCTCATCCGTCATCACCGACTCTGAGAACGCCACATACCCTCGTCTGCAGACGAGGGTTGTCAGTGCACGCTTGCATTAATGTCTTATGACAGGCAGCAGCTAAGCTTGTTATTCACAGTCCCAGTTCGCTGGCTTAGTGGTTGGGCCACTTGCCTTTTGAGGCGGGGGTGAGGGTTCAACCTCTGGCAGCAGCATGTAAGGGACATGCAATCTGGAATGATCTTGCATTGTGACTGAGTGCCATTGTTGTCTATCCTTGCGGTAGTGTTGACTGCTGTTTAAACCAATTTTGTAAACCCTTGTTCTTGTGAGATAAAGGGGGTCCCATGGGTATTATACCCTTCCTTGTACAGTTGCAATTTCAAAGTTAAAGTCCGGGGGAGTAGGCTTCGGCCGAACCTCCATTTAAAAATTTAAAAAAAAAGCTTGCTATTCATTTTGTTATATATCTGAAATTTCTCTCCCCCTCTTTCTCTCTGTTGATCTATTTTGTTACATATCCGAAATTCTCTGTCCCTTTTTCTCTCTCTTTGATTTATTACTTTTGTAGCTGAAATTTCTATCTTCCCTTCATTCTCTCTTGATCCAACGACATATATTGATCCATGTTGGATCATAGTGATAACGACGTATATTGATTCAAAGTGGATCACTGTGATTGGAGATCAGCAAAGGCTTTTTTTTTTATTATTATTAATGGAGGTTCGGCCGAAGCCTACTCCCCCGGACTTTAACTTTGAAATTGCAACTGTACAAGGAAGGGCATAGTATCCATGGGACCCCCCTTATCCCACAAGAACAGGGGTTTACAAGACTGGTTTAAACAGCGGTCAACACTACCACAAGGATAGAGAAACGGTGGCACTCAGCCACAATGCAAGATCTTTCCAGATTACATGTCCCTTACATGTTGCTGCGAAGGATTGAACCCTCGCCCCCGCCTCATTAGGTGACAGGCCCAACCACTAAGCCAGCGAACTGAGACTAGATCAGCAAAGTTGATAGTCTTTATGTTTTGTAAATACATAGCAGATTAAACTTGAGTACAGTGTTGTACAGAACGGAAGGGGGATTGAGGGAGGTATGTCGCATATTATTCGTCCCCGCCCCCTATCTCCCTCTTCCGTATCAGAACTAAGAAGCCAACTTTTCTCTTTCTTCATGGAGACGAGGAAGAAGGACAAGCGCATCCGGGTCCTCTCTCTCGCTCCCCCCAACACGGAGATGAGAAAGAAGAAGACGTGCAGCTGGTCCATGTTGCTGTCCTAAGAGCAAGTTTGGACTTTCATATTACATGTGTGCACAATCGAAGCCTTCAAAAAGTGTGCATGGGAAAGATTACTCAAGATTCGATCTATGCGACATGAAAACATGAGCTAGGGTTTCGTGAGTTCCCCTCTATTTGGGTTTCCTCCCTGCATCCTGGCCCTCCCCTGGTGCTCCCTAGAGAGAGGGCCTCACGCTCGGTGGCCAAGTGTTGTGGTTTTCAATGTCTCTCCACGAGGTTCTCACAAACGGGTTCGCTCAGATCAGTCCAATGCAACCCTCAGACAACTGCCCACTTTAGTTTTGCAACGTATTTCACATGGACAGGGCTTCGGCTTCCCAATCAAGCTCACAACCCCAAGGAAGTATGTCCTATTTGGAGGCTTCAGTCATTGGGGGCTCTCCTATCGGATCATTCCCTCATGTTCTCTCCTCTCAAGGTATCTCCTCAACAGATGATGCTTTTGGAGGCGATAAAGGTAAAGATCTTCTACTTGATAACCCTCATAGGATTGTTATTGATGGCATGCATGACAATATGGATGACAATGACCTAATTATCGATAGTAATAAGTTTAATAGTTGGCAAAATCAGCTTAGCGAGAGAGTGGTGATTGGTCTTTGCCATGGCCCTCGCCCTCCTCAAGAAATCTTGACGAACTGGATGAAAAACTATTGGGAATCTCGTGGTTTATTTGTCAAGCAGATACAGTACCTACCTAGTGGGTATTATCTGTTTTTTTTTTTAGATGCTAACAGTGCCCTTTATGTTATCTTGGAGGGACAATGGATAATAAAAGGGATCCCAGTTTCTTTCTTCAAGTGGTTCCCTAGATTTAATCCCACGGGGCCTATGCCAACTAAAATCCTGGTATGGGTGGAGTTCCTTGAACTACCAGTTGATAATCCTTGGTAGCAAGATTGGTAAAGTCCTGGTCAGAAGGCTAGAAATAATGGTATTAATCCCAAGTGAGATCCTCAGGTGATGATTGAGGTAGACATTTCCAAGGAAATTAAAACTATCATCTATATTAAGAACTTTGAGGGTAAGTTGCTTCATGAGCAAAAGGTTATGTATAGGAACTTACCCAACGTGTGTTACAATTGTTACAAACAAGGTCATATTATCAGGGACTACCCTCTGCTTAAAAAAACGAAGTGAATTCTAATGATGAAGCTGGTCATGCAGATCTTGATGTGGTTGTTGAGGAAGGTAAGGTGGCTTCTCAAGAAGTCACTTCCCGAGTGTTGCCTCCAATTAACAAAAGATCAGCTCAAAAAAAAAAAGAGTAATAGCCCTAACCTCAATCTCGTTGACGTTGTTGGAGTTAGACGTCTGCGGAAGCATGTGAACAACACAAGGAAGAAGAAGAAGCTTGGAGCACAACACACAATATTGAATGTATTACCACTAGATTGTACAAATATAAGTAGCCTATTAGGACAATAGGCGTATATACAAGCTTGGAGAAAAAAACCTCCTAAAGAGGGAAAAAAGTGCCCCGGTGGTCCTAGAGTGTTCATACACATCACTACCTAAATATATCAACAAATCCCCTTGGGATTAATGCGGTAAACAAGGAGCTAGCACTCATGTATAAGGAAGTGCCAAGCTATGTGGAATCAATCCACAAAAGGAAGTAAGCCCAAAGCTTTGCGGAAAGCTTCAAACTTCTCCCTAGGCATAGCCTTCATAAAAGGATCTCCAATGTTTTCCTGTGTGGGCACATATACCAAGCTAATATCCCCAACAGAACACCTCTCCCTGATATAATGATAATGCACCTCAATGTGCTTAGTGCGAGCATGGAACACAAGGTTCCTTGCAACTGTCAATGCGCTCTGACTATCAGTGAAGATGGTGGTGGCAAAAGACTGACCAACACCCAAATCAGCCATAAGGCATCTGAACCACACACACTCAACAGTCGTTGTGAAAACTTCCCTATACTCAACCTCACAACTAGAAGTAGTCATAGTAGGTTGCTTCTTGCTCAACCAAGATATACATGAGCTACCAAGCATGAAGCAAAAGCCACTAGTGGACACACGAGTGTCATAACAACCAGCCCAATCACTGTAAAAAAAAGCATGCAAATCTAGCAGTAGTGATCCCCCCTTGGGATAAAACAATCCAAGTAGTCGGATACCACTCAAGTAGCGAAAGATGCACTTAACCACTTGCCAATGCTTGACTCCTGGGCAATGCATAAATTTGCTCATCTGTGAGACAGCAAACTGAATATCTAGTCGAGTAATGCATAAGTAAATCAAGCATCCAACAGCCTGCTGATAGAGAACAGCATCAAATGCATCTTCAGCATCATGAAGACTCGATCGTGGACCTGTCTCCATAGGAGTGGCAATAGGCTTACGGCCTTCAAGGCCAAAACGCTCCAATAATGTGTCAATATATTTCATTTGACACAAAGTCATTCCATTGTCAACTTGCATAAACTAAATGCCCAAATAATGATGCAAATGCCCCAAATCAGACATCTCAAATGAGGCATGTAAATCAGCCTTGAAATCAACAATATGCTTCTCATGAGGACCAGTGTGCAGCATGTCATCAACATACACCACAATGATCAGAAGCACACCATTAGCACACTTAACATATAAGGCGCTTTCAATTAGACTATTCTCAAAACCATGTGCAATCAGATAGGCATGTATCTTTTCATACCAAGCACGTGGTGCTTGCTTTAAACCATATAACGCCTTCTTTAACTTGCACACTTGGTTTTCATGCCCTTTCTGCACAAAGCCACGGGCTCAAAAACATACACTTCTTCATGTTGTTTTAATGTCCAAATGATGTACATTCCAACCATGATGGGCTACAAATGCATAGACGCTATGAATAGTAGTCATTCGGCAAGTAGGAGCAAAGATTTTATCAAAATCAATGGCTCTTTCCTATGCATAACCCTTTGCAACAAGCCTAGCCTTATACCTGTCAATTGTTCCATCAAGTTTACGCTTCACCTTGTATACCCACTTAGTGCCAATGGCCTTCTTGCCAGGAGGTAAGTCATATTTAGATTGCATTGTAGCCATCCAAAGGTTAGAATTTTGTGCTTCATCCAAAATTCTCATCACAGAGACTAGAGGCAACCATAGCATGGCAATCTGATGCAAAAGAGGCATTATGAGAGCCTAAACGAGTATGATATGACAGAGGTTCAGTCTCATCAGGCATTATGAGAGCTGAACGAGTACAATATGACAAAGCTATATCTAATTTGGTGTCACGCAAAGTCTGCACCAACCATTTTGGCATAGTTTTTGCCTGCTCAATATTAGCTCTCTCATCAAGAAGTGCATCATGTAAATTTGCATCAAAAATGGAATGATTTGCATCATCACATGAAACATGCAAAGGCTGAGGAGTTGTCTCATTAGGACCAGCACTAGACTGTCCATCTGCAAAAAGAGGCAGCAAAGTATCATACATGTCTTTGGAGCTAACAGAGGTCTCCTTAGTACATGAAAGTAAGGGTTGAATAGTAGCTTCCACAAAAACAACATAACGATATAACCAAAATGTATTTAGTTTGTGGATGATACAGACAATAGCCTTTGCTTTTAGAACTGTACCCAACAAAAATACATTTTACTACTTTATCATCCAATTTTCTGCGATGTTGTTCAGGCACTAATGCATATGTCAAACAATAAAAAACATGTAGATGAGAAACAGATGGCTTGCAACCATGCCAAGCCTCATATGGAGTGATAGACTGCAGTGCGTGGGACACCTGTTAAGTATATATGTTGCACACATGACAGCCTCAAGCCAGAAACTATGTGGTAAAGTCTGACTCTTGATCATACACCTCACCATCTCCATGAGTGATCTCATCTTCTGTTCAACAACTCCATTTTGTTGAGGTGTATATACGGCATTGTACACTGATGTTTTATCCCATGTTCAACAAAAAATGCATTAAAGTCAGAAGACGTATAATTCCCCCCCTTGATCAGATTGGAGGGTGCCCATTTTACATGCTGATAGATTTTTAGCCAGAACCAGAAACTGTTTGAAGCACATAAACACTTCAGACTTTTCCTTCAATGGATATACACATGAATGCTTGGGAAAATCACAGATCAAAGTCACGAAGTAAAGATAGTTCCCAAAAGAAGGTGTCTGCATAGGACCACAGACACCACTATGTACAAGCTTCAATTTCTGAGTTGCACAAACTAAACCATCTTTTGGAAAGGAGGAACACTGCATTTTGACCAAAATATAGCCTTCACAAGCATGTTTTCGGGGTGTCTCAAGTTTGGGCAAAGAGGACACCATTTCAAATTTCTACAGGCATAACAAATTAGCAAAATTGAGATGACCAAAGCGTGCATGCCAAAGCTTTGCATCTGACATAGCCTGAGAATCATAAACTGCATGAAGTATTTCGACGACGATGCACCACAGTGCACTCTTCTTTTCAAGAGCTCCACGATCATATGCTCGGAGTAGAAAACCGAGCCCTTGAGGCTGCACGTACTACTATGCACAGATGTTGCAGAATACATAGAAAACACAATACACAGGGAGCACGAAAACAAAACTTCTTAGGTCTCACAGATGTGGTCGAACTTATAGTCTTTATGATTGTCTACACAACTAGCATAGTCAGAATCTGTGTAACCAATAATGGATGCTTTCCCTGTACCTAAGCATAGACACTTGTCCTTAGTGCCACTCAGATATCTTAAAATCATATTGACCACTTCCCAAATGTTTCTTGCTAGGATTAGACATATGTCTGCTCACAACTCCCACTGCAAATGCAATGTCTGGTCTCGTAGCTACCATAGCATACATGAGACTACCAATAGTAGACTGATAGGGAATTTTGGTCATGAATTCCTTTTCCTCATCTGATTTGGGGCAATCATCCTTGCTAAATTTCACATATGTGGGTTGCGAGGAACTACATAACCCTTTGGTTGTTCCATATAGATCTCATATGTAAGATCTTCATGCAAGAAAGCAGTTTTCACATCCATTTGGACTAGCTCTACGTCCTCCATTGCAATGAATCCAAGCAACATATGAAGGGTAGTCATCTTGACCACTGGAGAGAAGATTTCATCGAAATCAACACCATGTTGTTGCTTAAAACCCTTTGCAACAAGTTGTGCTTTATACTTTGGAGAAGCACTATCTGATGTGAATTTCAGCTTATATACCCATTTACATGGTAGATTTCCTGCCATTTGGCAAAGGTACTAAATCCCAAGTACCATTCTTCTGAATAGAATCCAACTCACTCTTCATGGCATGATCCCACTTGACATGATCCTTTGTCTTCATAACCTCTTTGTAGCAAGAAAGCTCACCGGCATCTATTAGCATAACAAAATCTAAACCTGGAACATATCTATCAGGTGGATATGAGACACTTCTAGAATGTCTCAATGGTTGCTGAACAGGAACATGTGCAGGCTGATCTGAATGGACATTCTCTTGAACATCCCTATGTGCAACATTTTTATGCATGCTAACCGGTGGAATAGTATCTTCAAACATCACTCTTCTCACTTCAACCTCCTTAATGGGTTGTTTATGCATCTTAGACTCATTGAAAATGACATCACTACTTCTAATCACTGATCGTGTTTCATGATCCCATAAGCGATATCCAAATTGTCCTTCTCGACCATATCCAAGAAAAATGCATTTCTTTGACTTATGCTCCAACTTTTGTATAAGATTCTTGGGTATATGAACATATGCTTCACACCCAAAAACTCGAAGATGATCATAATATGATGGCTTCCCTGTCCATAACTCTTATGCCACTTTCAGACCTTTGGCAGTACTAGGTGAAAGGTTAATCACATGAACTGTAGTCAATATTGCTTCTGCCCAAAAGCCTTGTGAGAGGTTTGCATGATGCAACATAGAGATTACTCTATTTTGAATAGTTCTATTCATCTTCTCAGCTACACCATTCTATACTGGGGTATAAGGAGTTGTAAAATCTCTACAAATCCCTCTAGACTGACAGAAAAGGTTGAATTCATGCGAGGTATACTCACCCCCATTATCTAAACGTAAAGCCTTAAGTTTAGTTCCTTTTTCAGTCTCAACTGAAGCAAGTCATTTTCTAAAAGTAGGGAATACCTCATCCTTCGATTTGATAGGATATACCCAAACTTTTCTAGTAGCATCATCTATGAAAGTGACAAAGTAGAGAGAACCACCTAAGGACCTAGTGGGCATGGGACCACACACATCTATATGAATGAGATCTAAAGGCTGAATTGAAGAGTCAATGTGCATTCTATGCACATTTCTGGTTTGCTTTCCACATTGACAATGCTCACAAAATGAAAAATCGAAGAAAGATAACACAGTTAAGTAGCCAGAACGAGAAAGATTTTCCATTCCACTACAAGATATATGGCCCAAACGACCATGCCAAATACAAGCCATAGACTGTTCAGTAACAGCTAACAAGTGTTCTTTCTGTGATACAAATAAAGGATAAAGTGAGCCAACTTTGCTTCCTTTTGCAATAACCATATTTCCCTTTGATATGCGAAAGGAGTGAGCATAGAAGTCCACCTTGTAACCAAGGTCATCAAGTTGACCAAGTGACATCAAACTACGTGATAACTGAGGTACATGGCGTACATTATGCATAGTAAATTTTGAACCATCAATGAGCTGCACAACCATATCTCCAATCCCCACAACATCACACTGGTAAAAGTCATCAAGTCTCACGGTACCAAGAGACTTTGCTGCATAATTAGAGAACCATTCTCTGTGTGGTGTCACATGGAAAGAAGCACCAGAATCTAGCATCCATGTGTGGGAAAGAGAATCAGCCATTAGCGCCTCAGATGGCATAGTACTATCAAGTGTCAACACATCAATATCATCAGAAATAACATTAATTTCTTCAATCTTCACAGTCAAAGTAGATGGTGTAGGTAACTATTTAACATTCCCATCAACGTTATGTCATTTACCTTTAGCATTCTTTAATGCATAACAATCTTTCTTCATATGTCCTTTCTTATGATAGCAATGGCATTCGATATCCCTCTTCCTTGATTTACTTCTACTCTTATTTTGTTGACCATTCTTTTCCTTGTTCTTGCTCCTGCCACATTGCTAATTCTTTCCTTGATAAGAATCACGAACATTATATGCATCTCCACTCTGAGTGCCAACCATAGATTTTCTATGAATTTCCTCACTCAAGAGTGCTCCACATATGTCATCATAGACAAGTTTACCACCAGCTGCACTATTGCTAATAACTATGCAAAATGTATCCCGTGATGATGGCAAGGTGCATAACAGCAATACTGCTTTCATTTCCTTATCCATATCCATTTTCTGAGCCTGTAATTGGGAGAATATAGCATCAAACTCATTTAGATGAGTAGCAACACTATCTATGTCCTTCATACAAAGGTCATATAATTTTCTCATCAGATACACTTTATTTGATGCCATCTCTTTTTCATATGTAGTGCATAACTTCTTCCAAAGCTCCTCTGAAACTTTCACAATCTAATATTGTAAAGTAAACATTATTTTCTAGGTGCAAGCAAATGGTAGACCTGGCCATTTCATCTAACTCATCCCAATCATCTTCATCCATGTGAGCAGGCTTCTTTGAAATCCCATTTACTGGCTTCCATTGCCTCCTTTGAATCAGCACATCTTTAATCTAATTCTTCCATAGAGCAAAGTTTGTGCCATCAAAATTTTGGACCTCAAAATGGTCTTTGCCCTACAAGTTATAGCTCCTCTTCGGAACACTAGCACTAGACCCTGATCCACTAGATGTGCCTGGGACCTCTGACTCCATGATGGGAGAGAACTGAATGGAATGATAATGGATCTAGAAGAGACTGAACACCAACAAATAAGTGTATCAAGGAGTAAATCGACCACTGTATAGTTGACAAAACGAAAAATCTAGAAAAATTTTGCAAGAGTATCCTCTGCAAAATGAGCATATGACCAGTGTCAAAATATCATAGAACTGCAAGTACTGACATGTTTGCCTGCATAGTGAATCACAGACTCCATTGCGTATAATCAATTACCCAATAGAAGCCAACTAGGCTTATCGAGCACCTATGAACAACTATCATACATCTCCTATGGCGAGGCTGGGTAAGTCTTCTACCTGCATCATCGAAGAGATCTCGATATCTGGGTGTCTCCCGGTTAAGAAAACCTCACCAAGACCCTCTTTATCAAACATAAAAGGCTTTATGCAAAAAATATAACCACTATATCAATGACCACATGGACGTACATAAGTGGTATCCATACAAGGGTACATGATGTGTATATGCTCAATATATGCAGTAAAATGATACTAAAAGGCTGAATGCACAACCCAAAAACTAGCCAATAACTCCGACAAGTGTATGTCAACTCTGATGTTTTTGGCACAAAAACCTACATAAATTTGCAGCGGCTACTCCCACCAAAACTAAAAACCTTAACCTGTAGTTTTGCGAGTGTGGCTGAAAAACATAGCCCCAAAGGTTGATATTTATTGTCGGAGAAGTACAAAGAACACTCTTCTTGATGTTCGCGGACATGTGTGAAGAGAACTATGTGCAAAAGTACTCCAAAATGGCTCCATAAGACACCCAAAAATGCTTCAAAAATAGGCTTTCAAAGCAAAGAATGAAGCTTTGAGGGACCAAAACATGTTCAAGGTAATTTCAACTTTAGTCTTTCCCCTTCTTCAGACACCAAAAGAGTGTAGCTTAGTGGGAAGAGATTGTCATGGTTAAGCGAGCTTTGGGGGGAACAGTACTAGGATGGGTGGCCTCCTGAGAAGTATCAGGAACCTCTATCTTCCTTGATCGTTGAGGTCCTCCCTTGCGCACAGCCAACGGTGAATTTGGTGACTCGCATGACAAGGTATGCCAAGGTCTATGCCTTGGTCGCCACCTTAGTCGTAAGCCTTGGGGGGAGGGGTGCTCGCTTCGCTCGCACAAAACGAACAAAGCTTTTTGCATTGAACTGCTCTAATAGCAATGAAGTATTTCGACGACGATGCACCACAATGCACTCTCCTTCTCAAGAGCTCCACGATCATATGTTTGAAGTAGAAAATCAAGCTCCTGAGGCCGCACGTAGTACTACGCATAGATGCTGCAGAATACACAGAAAACACAGTACGCAAGGAGCGCGAAGACAAAACTTCTTAGGTCTCACAAATGTGGTCGAACTTATAGTCTGTGGCTGACCAAGCCACTATATGTTTTATTAAAGAACATATACAAAGAAGTGTCTAGTGTTCATTTGGCCTTTCACATGGATACTAACGATAACACTGCACATGCCGAATCATTTACAAATCTTTCATAGTCGATGATCTTATACAACCCATGATATAAATTGCCAGAAGCAATGACGATGTTGGCATTTGACAGATCATGAATTGTACATCTGTCATCAACAGATTTCACAACCAAGCCAATCTTGGCTAATGCAAAAACTGACAACAGTTTTTTCTTGATCCTTGGCACAAACAAAGCATCAGACAAAGTGAAAGAACTACCATCAATAGTAGTCAAAATGATCTTACCAACTCCCATAATAGGATAAGAGGAGTCGTTGGCGCATGTAACAGTATTCCCTATAGGGGCAGGCTCGAGTGAAGAGAAGAAACTGCGCTGCGAGATAATATGTTTGGTCACCACACTATCAAAGTACCAAACATCTGAGTCTACTACAAACATGCATTGCTCATGAGAAGATGGGTCAAAACTGCAAACAGTAGTAAAGGCCCATTCTTTATCTTGCACAAGGTTAGCAGACTCTGTTTTTAGTGTAGAGGCCTCTACAACAACCATTTCGGACTCTTTCTCCTTTGCCTCTTTAGCAGCCAGTTTTGGACAGCTCTAAATGACATGATCATTTACTTTATAGTATTTGCAAAGCAATTTCTGCTTTTCTTATTTCTTTTCATCTTTGTCTTCCTTCTTCGAATGTGCAACATTTGCAGATTTCTACTTACTAGTAGAAGAGCTCCATTTTCCTTTGCCCTTCTGACTAGCCAAAAAAGCTTGATCTGCAACACACATAATAGACATGTTTTACTTAGACTGATCTTCCTGCAACAAAATAGAAACTAACTCTTCAAATGTTAAGGCATTTGGATTGCCTTTCATCATCAAATGAAGAGTAGAAGCAAAACTCTGATATGATTCAGGAAGACTATTCAGAACTATCTGCACAAGTGAACTGTCAGGAAGGACTTCATCAGCAGAAATCAACTATTCTTTCAAATCCTTGATCTTTGTCAGAAAATTATCCATAAAATCACCTTCATTCATGTGCTCACTCTCCAAGTGTTTTCGAAGGTAAGCAACAGGAGCCTCATTCCTATCCTAGTTAAATGTGGTAAGTGTATCCCAAGTATCCTTAGCTATTTTGCAAGAGTGAATGTGAGGAATAATGGCACGTTTGACAAACAAACCTATCAATGCATGTGCCTGAGCATCTCTACCATCCCATCAAATTTGCTCTACAGTAGGTGCAATAGAAACAACAACATGAAGAGAAATCTATAGAATATCACCACCTTCAACACCATCTGCATCAGCTTCACTACATGTATTTGTAGTACCTGTATTCGTAGGTGTAATCGGACGTCTTTCAACACCCTGCACAATATTCCATAATCCTTTTGTGACCAATACATGATGCATCATATAAGCCCATAATGGTTAATTTGTACCATCCAACTTATCCTTAACAACCAACATACGAAATACGTCACTGCTTTCAACCATGGCCACTGATTAAAATACCTTGATGTAGAAAAATGATTGTATCTGAAAAAGTTGCACTGAACTACCTTGACAAGTTTTGCTAAACTTGTAGTAGACTTTGAGATGCTTATACTGGCGAATCAAAAGTGGTATATATCGTTGGCATAAAAAGATGAAATATCCTGCACAAGCGTTGTGATGGTGCGCTCGTAGGCTGAAATGAGCTCAGATCATGATTTTGGCACGACATAGCAAAGCTATTTTGATCTTTGGAACACCCTGAGTATGCTCACCGAATTTCGTGCAATTCTGAGACTGCAACCAAAGAGGTATTGACGATGCCCTAGATGAAGCGGCAACCAGCTCTGATACTAATTGTTGGAGTTAGATGTCTACGGAAGCACGCAAGTAACACATGGAAGAAGAAGAAGCTTGGAACACAATACACAATACTAAATGTATGACCTCTAGAATGAACAAAGATAAGTAGCTCGTTAGGGCAATACGCGTATATACAAGCTGAGGGAAAAAACCTCCTAAAGAGGGAAAAAAGTGCCTCGACGGTCCTAGAGTGTTCACACACATCACTACCTAATATATCAACAGAGATCCTCCTTGAAGGGGTGTTCAATCCCTATCAAGATGATAGCTAGAAGGGGTTGACTCCCAAAAAGAGAACATTGAGCCAAATTAGGTATTTAATAAAGTGACTCAGATCCACACAGGTAAAGCCACTTCTCTACCTTGGGATGAAGGCTGGATTGTGGTGGGGAAAAAGAGCTATCGAGGTAATACTCAAGCTAATTGTGTTTCAAATAACAAAGTGTTTGATTTTCAACTTAATGTTATGGATAAGCAGCAGATAGATAATATGGGGGCTGAGGAAGTGGACTAGGAAGTTGTCCCTAATACTCATGTTAATTGTCCTGGTGCTAGTAAATTGGGTGCTCTTCATTCTGAAAAAAAGGAAATTTTCATATTGTCATTATCTGTAAGGAAACCAACCAAGAATAGTAGGAAGTAATTTCTTTGTCTGTTGTCGCTATGAATATCATCAAATTTTGCTCTTTTAATGTCAAGGGCGTGTTTGACCTTGTTAGGGTGAAGATGCTTTCAAACTGGATTAAATCTGTGGATAGACTTAATTTTATTTGTCTGCAAGAAGTGAAAGCTGATAAGAATAGTCTGCCGATTAATCTCAAAACTGTTTCTAATGATTTTACTTGGCATATCATTAATCACTATGGTAAAGGTGGGATAATTATTGGTATCTCTAACTCTCTTTCTTATGGTATTGACAAAGTATTGATTAGTCTTAGTCACCAATGGTTAGCTATTAAACTTGGGTTTCCCTTCAACTTCTCCTTGGTGTGCGTTTATGCTAGTAATGATGCCACTATTCGGAAAAACTATTGGGAAGAGTTGACCCTTATTGAAGGTCCCATCATCATTATTGGCGACTTTAACATAGTTGCATTGCCCCAGGATAGACTTGACAGTACGGGGGTTCGTCTTTGGTTCTAAGAAAGCTGCTTAGTATGTCCTCGTTTTTAAACATGACCTTATTGATGTGTCTTCCCAAACTGGGTTTACTTGGTCCAACAACCAAATAGGTAACTTCTACTCGATTGCCAGAATTGATAGATTATATGTTAATTCCTCTCTTTTTCGATCTTCCTAGAATGTTAACTGTAGGATCTCTAATGACCTCCTTTTGTCTAATCATAAGCCTTTGCTTGTTTCTTTGCAAAGGGGTAGTCCCCAATTTAGCACTGCTTGGTCCCATCTGGATGCCAAACTATTGGGTATCCCCTTCATAGTTGATAAAGTGAATAGCAATATCTCCAACAACTTTTCCCATCGTTTACCTCCTTCTAGGGCCTGGGACGTAGCTGTCAAGCAAATCCAAACCCTTTTTGCCTATTTTAGTAAGAGAGTTAAAGCCAATAGAGCTGCTAGAAGGGAGAATTTGGTTAAGGATCTCGAGTTACTCAGGTCCTCACCCAACTGTAAATCTTTCTTAGACCTTCAGACTAGACTTAACAAGGAGTTTTATCTTGACGCTTGTCAGGATCTTGTCAAATCAAGAGATTTTTGGGCTGGGAAAATGGATAGACCCAACAAGGATATGTATGCTATGATGAAAAAGAAGAAAATCAAGGATTTCATTCCCTTGCTTAAGAAGAAAAAAGGTGGAACTTCTATCAATATTGAGGAGAGTTTGCAGGAGGCCACTAGCTTATTTACTGATGTTTTCTCTAGTTCTCCCAAGGCAAGGGAGGAGACCAGGAGAGCTAGATCTACCATTGCTCTTAAAAGGAAAAAAACTATTTCTGCTTGTCTAGCCTCTCTTCTAGATCTTCCATTGTCTGCATGTGAGATTAAAGAAACCATAGGTAAATTGAAACCCTACAAATCTCCTGGACTTGATGGTATTCCCAATGAGTTCTTTATTGTGCTTAAGGATTTTCTCACTCCTTACATTCTCTTGACTTGGAAAGAGTCTGCTAGTAAAGGGTATCTTCCTTCTCATGTCAACATGGGAGTTATAAGATTGATTCACAAAAAGGGGAACAAAGATGACTTGAACAACTGGAGATCGATCACCTATCTTTCCTCCATTTGTAAAATTTTTGTTGCTTCTCTTGCTAGGAGGCTTAGTCTTATCATGAATAGGCTCATCTTACTTGAACAAAAGGGGTTTATCAAGGGTAGATTCATATTGGACACTATTATCACTCTTTGGGAGGGGATGGAGTGTGCTAATGAGAATAACCAAGACTTCTACTTTTTTAAAATCGACTTTGATAAAGCTTATGATAGGATTGAATGGGACTTTATTCTTTAGTCCTTGCATGATTTAGGAGCTGGTAAGAGATTCATTAGGTACGTTAGTACTCTGTTTGGTAATGCTTTCTCTAGCGTTGTGATCAATGGTGTTCTCTCTGAACCCTTTGCCCTAAAGAGATCTGTTAGACAGGGCTGCCCTCTAGCCCCCCTTTTGTTTGCTACTACTAGTGACTCCCTTGGTTGGTTTGTCAAGAACGCTATGGAAAAAGTTCTTATTAAAGGCATTACTATACCTAATTCTAATAAGCAAATAGGGCTCCAAATGTTTGCTGATGATACTAATGTGCTTATAAATGCTGATGAATAGTCTGCCTCTACCTTCCTTGATTGCTTGAATACCTTCTGTCTTGCTAGTGGGTCCAAGGTGAATCATCGTAAAACTAGTTTTAAGGCTTCTAATAACTGCATTCCTCAATCGCTTTCTGACATTGGTTGTAATATTCTTAGGGAGGGTGAGATATTTAAACTTTTGGGCATACCTATGGGGTTTAAAGTCACTTTTGAGCAGAGATGGCAATGGGTTCTTAATAATTTCATGACCAAAGTGTTCAGCTAGTACAATTGTCAAAGCTCCCTCTCTCATAGGCCCTTTGTCCTTAATAATTATAGTCTACCTACTTTGACTTATTTTCTTTCTTCACTACTAGAAATAGGGGGGCGTAGCGACGCCCCCGAATTGAAAAAAAGCGGGTCTCATCGCTTATGCGATGCTAGCGTCGCATAAAAAAGGAGATGTGTCATCGCATAAGCGATGCCAGCGATGCTAAAAATATGCGTTGCAAAGAGCATCACTATTTTGATTTCTCCCCACAAATTTGTGTCGGGATTAGGACGAGAGAGAGAGAGAGAGAGAGAGAGAGAGAGAGAGAGAGAGAGAGAGAGAGATTGACACGATACTAGCACACACACATCCCCTGAAGCAAGATATGCACACACACATACACACATAGATTTACACACACACATACACGCACATACACACATACATATGAATACACACATATACACACATACACATAGACACATACACATACACATACACATAGACACACACACATAGACACACACACATACACACATAGACACACACACATAGATATTAGACACATATACACTTACACACACACACAAACACACATCCACACACATTTCCACACACACATACACATGCATATACACATATATATACACATACACACGTATATCACACAGACACACATACACACATAGATACACACACATAGACACATACACACATATAAACACTAATTTACATACACACATACACATGCATACACACACACACATATATATACACACATAGACACACACACACATCCACACACATTTATACACACACATACACATGCATATAGACACACACACAAACACACACACACACACACACACACATATACATATATATATATATATATATATATATATATATATATATAGAGAGAGAGAGAGAGAGAGAGAGATACACACGTATATACACACACACACATACACACATAGACACACACACATATACACACACCTACACACACATACACATACATGCATACATAATGCATATGCATACATACATACTTACATGCATACACACACATGAATACATATGCATACATAATGCACGTGCATGGGGAGAGAGTTTTGCCCAAGATGCTCTAGATCCTTTTAACTCAAGTTAAGGTGAGTTAACTTGAGTCCAGTGGACTTAACTCGAGAGGTGAGTACACCAACCACTAGTTGACTCTAGTGGAAGGTGCTAAAGCAGTGGTCGAGAACACTCCAGCCACTAGTAGACTCTAGTGGTAGGTATGAAAGGAGTCGAGGAGATTGCACATGTACTTGTGGACTCTAGTTACATTTGTGGTCCTCATTGATTTGAGCAGCTATATATACAGGCATAAGGTTGGGAGGAGAGTCATCTCTCTAGCACATGGTGGTCGTAATTCATTGTTCTCTTGCATTGGTATCAGAGTCAAGCTTCCATGGTGACCTTGGAGTGAGCATCATCATCTTCATGCAAGCTCTTATGGTTGGTCATTAGAGATTTCCTTATTACCATCATGATTTTTTGACCCTATCGTCTTGATGGCTACTCACGGATGAAATAGTATCCTCCTGAATGCCTTGTGGTGGCATAGTTAGCTGTGAATACTACAAAAATTTAAAGTAAGAGCTTTGCTCTAGAGGATCACAAGTCGGATTTGAACTTGTGACCTTGTGAGCAGTACGGATTCTCCTTAGCCACGATCCCAAGAACTGTTTGTGTCAATTATAGCTGTAGCAAAACAAACCAAGTCATGTGTTGTGGGAAGGATATGAACTATGGACCTATTAAAGCCCTTCCTTCTCTTCTACCCAAGAAGCAAGCTCGTTTGGGTGACCGCCTATTCTAAGAAGATTATACTTGAGCTGAAAGCCTGCTCACATGACATCCATGGATGAGAGGCAAAAGATGTAGAAGACGGTCAAGTTCAAGTATGGAAATTGCGATCTCCATGTGGAGGACTCATTCTCTTATCCAAGTGAACAACTCATTTTCTATTCTGTTCATTAGGGAGAAATATCATGACTACAAAACGCATGCTGAAGGTTCTAAAGTTTGTACAAGCAAAGAAGTGATCCTCAGTTATAGTTTTGGGGACTCGAATCCGTACTGTCAAGCAGATAACTCATCTTGTCTGTCTACGAGAACGAAAAGATTCATGGTATACTATTTTTCTGTGTCAAATTTTTATAATGAATTATGGTTACGTGCTGGAGAAGCTTCTAATTAGAGGCAAAAGTGGAAGAATTAGACAGCTGATGGCAGTATTCGATCTCCCGATCTCAGTGGATGAAAGCATTTCTCTAATCCATTCCTCCAAAACTACTCAGCGATAAAGGCTCTATCAAAGACATAATAAAAGGGAGAACTTATTCAATAGATGGGCAGGCAAGAATTGAACCCAAAACGTATATGATCCGATTAAAGCGCCTGAACCACTACATTAACGAGCTTTCAAAGAGTGTATACTTGAGAGTCTAATGAGGCTAATCATAGAGCCGACGTTGTACCTTCCTCTCAACTTTGAATTCAAGAATTTCATTTGACCTCCATGATCCATATCAAGTATACATCCAAGGGAGGCAGCAAGTGGAGTTCTGTTTTGCATTAAGTTCAAAGGAAGTGACCTTTCCTCTCCATCAGTTGAAGGGCATAGGAATTCATCAATTTCTAGAAGCAATGGTCTTCAAGGAGGAGTATGTAGTTTTTCTCATAAGCCAAAGGAGGGAGAATGGATTTTCTTGAGAATCAAAGGACGAACGAAGCTATGATCAAAGCTAAGTATTTTCCAGTTTCTACTTGGCCTTAATGTTTGATTTATCTTGTTTTCATTATTCTACACTTAATCCTAGATGCACATTGAAATAGTCAAGATTTCAATCGATTAAGTCTAGATTAATATAATGAAACAATCCACTTCTCATTTCAAGCATTAGTTTGCATTAAGGAAAGACTTAAGGAAAGACTTGATTTAAAAAGGATCCTTGTGCATCAAAGAATGTATTCCAGATTTCCTTTCCATTGAGTAAGCTTTTTATTGCATCACGAGGATATGTTTTTATATCATAGTGCATTACGACAAAGGAAAGGATATATATGCATCAAGATTGCATGATATACATTCTTAGTACAAGGAAAAGTCATGCATCAAGCTTATGCATGATTGTTGCATTATTTGTTTATTTATTTATTTATTTATTGGGTATGCAAAACATGCATGCATATGCATGTGAGCATATGGATTTGCATGTAGGCACATGCATTTGCATGATAGAACGGGATGCTATTTGCAAGTAGATATGAAAATATACTCTCTTAGTATTTAGCTTACTTTATAAAGCTCACGGCTTGACATTAGGGAAGACAGAGGACTAGTTAGTTGCAAAGACATGCTAGTTCTAGTTTGTAGCTCAAGTAATTAGTCCATTCCTTCCCAAGTTGATACTCCGTTATCAAAAATAAATACTTAATGACAATTAAGTATGTTTGATGTCTTATTAGGTATAAGTAAGCACTAAGAGAAAGTTAAGTATTTGACCAAGAAACTACTTGCAAACCTTTGGTGATGTATGATGATTCTAAGTCCCGAATGTACTTAGGGAATCATGAAGATAAGCTTATAATGATTACTCTAAGTATAGGTGATATTTAAAAAGTCATGCAAATAAGATTTAGTTGATTAATTATGTAATTTATGTAATTTTTCAAGCATCCCAAGATTGGATAGATAAGAGCAAAACATCTACTAGTTATGGATGTTTTGCCGAAAGATGAAGAAGGCAAAACCTCTTTAAGATATAGATGTTTTTCCAAGATATAAAGTATGCGTGGGTTTGGTTAAGCTAATTCGAGCTTAAAGAAGAAACCCAAGTCATATTAATTTTTGGAATCAAGATATTTTCCAAAAAGATATGTCAAAGTAATCTTTAGGAATTAAACTACTTCCTAAAAGTTTAAAGGAAATAGCCTAGTTAACTATTTCCTTAGTTAAAAAGGAATATCTTTTGGACAAGCAATAAAGTCTTAAGTCTTGTTCTTGTTCAATAGTGAATATTTCTTTTAGAGAGAAGATTCCAATAAAACTACTGATTCCAAGATGAATCATTGGACTGGAAAGCAAAAGATTCCAAGATGAATCATTGGCTTAGTGTTACTGATTCCTTGTCAAGAATCTAAAGTTCTTGAAAGAAAAATCTCCCTAGATGTGAGAATAGAATCTTTCAAGAAAAGTCTAATAGCAAGTAGTTCCTAGTAATTCCCAAACCACTAGTATTGGTAATTAAGTCCAAATATTGATATAACCTAAAGGAATATCAAAGATTCTTAGCTTTGGAATCTGAGAGGCATTAGTGTTCGATCGCCTGGACTTAACTTGGGGAAAGATCTCTAAAAAAACTCCCACATGTAAGCAAAGAAGCTTTTTGATAGTTCTGGAGATCTTAAAAATAAAGACTAAGTCTTTATTTTAGTTGCAAGATCAACTAAACTTGATTAAGCTTGGCCATAATTGTCCAAGAATATGCAATTGGAACTACTTTTTAGATTGCCCAAGCATTGGCAATGAAATTCCTTTTGGGAATCATTCACTCAAGTTACATTTATCCAATGGAAAATTGTGAAAAGAGTAAGTTGTTCCAAGTCTGAACAGAGAGAAGAAATTCCAAGAATGTAGCCTGTAACCATGAAGATGGCACTTAAGTCTGTGGAAGGTAAAACATAATGTTTGCCTATCCTTAAAGGGATTTTGGTACAAATCTAGAAACCATGAGCGGATGCTTAGACTTAAGCAATAGAGAGATTCCTGTAAAGTCTTGGCCGGGGTAGGTACCTAAAGCATCAATAAGAAAGGAATCTAAAGACAAGAAGTCAAAATCTCTTGTCACTACAAATTGGTCAAGAATAAACCAATCAAACTTGAATATGTGAAAATTCAAGTACTTGGAATTTGGATTGGTTTTCATTTGAAAACCCTAGCAAAGAAGGATGGATATTCCATAAAAAAGTTTTCAAGTTCTCAAAGAAAAAGCACAAAATTGTGACACGATCTTGTAAAATTCTCGTTTTGAATTGAAGAAAGAAGGTACTCTATCAAGAGAAGTTTTAGACTTTAGGATGATTATCACCCACACATTAATGTGAATATAAAATAGGGTGGTATGGGACACCAGAATTTATACCCAGATTAATGTAGGAAAGATGGTATGGGACATCGGACCGTGAGTTGATGATTATCTTTTAGTCCTAGTTTGAATCTTGAAGTTAGGTTTGATCCTCAAGGGAATTAAGACTTCAAAGAAGGATTTTAATTCAAGAAGGATAAAAATAATATCTCAAGATACTTCAAGATAGAGGAAATAGAAGATATGAAGTAAGTAACTTCCAAGATCTTCTTGAAACACTTCAAAATAAAGTGTTGTTAATTCAGAAATATTTCATAAACTTTTGAAAGAAGTTGGACTTTGATTTTGAGTTGATCTTTCAATCAAAGGTTTGATTGACTAAGTCAAGCATCAAGTTCCTAGTGTGGCTTGGTAAAATCACTCTTTTGACTCAAAGAAATGCACAAGAATTGCATTCCCAGTAATTAGTCAAAACGACTGATTGTGGCCTGAACTTAGTCTCAAGTGAAGCATTATTTGAATATAAAACTCATCAACAGAACCTCAGTGGGTAAACACACTGATGTTGGTTACCACACTAGTATCTTGTGGTTGGATGATGTTTTCGATTTGCTTTGAATCTTTTTGAGAATCCAGTTTACTTCTCTTAAAGATAGATAAATGCTTCAATATCTTGTTGAGATAGATCTTTGGGAAGTTAAAGTCCTGAGTCATCTAGACTTTGACACAAATATATAAACACACACATAGACACATACAGACTTACACACACACATACACACATCCACATACATTTACACACACACATACACATGCATATAGACATATATATATAGATACACATGTATATTGTTGGCATACAGGTCATATGAAGAGCATACAGGTACAATAGAGCAGTCATGCACAATACGGCAACAAGGCCTAATCATTTTTTTCCAAGGACCATTCACAACTCAAGTGATTCTAATCACTACACAAACATTGTAAATTCCATTTTTGGTAGAATAGACTCCATTTTGTTCAAGCCGAGGAGTCCTTGAGCTTGAGGAGTATTAGAATTAGCTACATATCAATTTTCATAATTTTTAGACTTCGTTTGAGCCCTCAAATAGGCTCTAGAACCTAATTTTTAACTAGGCCGGACACTAGGTCTGAACAAGGCCAAAGCTAGTGAGAAAACTATAAAAAGAGCTAGAGAGCTCATTTTTGGGGTTAGATTGTTTGTGAATTGAGCTTATGTAAGAGACTTTTTGACTAATGCAAAGAACTCCATTGTTCCTCTCTTTGTTCTTGCCTTGTGTGCGCGTGTGTGTGTATGTGTGTGCATGCTTGTATGCTTCTCACTCACACACTTGTGCCTTCACTTGCTCATAGTCTTCATACTAGTCCTCACGTCTCCACGGATTGATAATTATGAGGTGAATCTTCTCACGTTGGTACTCACCATTGTGCTAGAGTGACGCCAAATTTGGCGCCGTTGCCGGGGAGAGAGCTTCGAGGACGAGTGTGTGATGGTAAGACGTCGAGTTGAGACATTGGAGTTATAGGTAATATCCTTTCTTTTCCTTATTTTTCTTCATTTTTTCTTATTTTTGCATCACCATCATCATCCCCACCATCTCCCACCTCCATCTCCATCTCCACAAAAATTTCAGTTTTTTGGTCATATTCCACTCCCCACCTCATTTCCCTCATTTCATTGTGAGAGAGAGCGAGAGAGAGCTTGCATGCGATCTGTTTTCGTGTGTTTTTTGAGCTTTTGTTGCAGGAACTAGCTGTACCACCATCTCTAGCAGCTTGTGCAGGTACGACAGACTCTGCACAGGTCCCGAGACGACGACCTCTGTCTGTCACGATAGATAGAAAAACTTGATATTTTTTGAATGCATGTTTGGCACGGTAACCTACATCATTAGAGCACTCCAAATCACTAGAAGTTTCTAAAAAATTTGCATTTTTTCAGTCTATCGAGACAGACACAGTCTATCGCGACAGACAGAGACCCACGACAGACCCCGTCTATCGCGACAGACACCTGTCTATCGCGACAGACCAAATTCCACGACAGACTCAGTCTATCGCGACAAACACCGTCTATCGTGACATACCAAAACCACGACAGACGACAGACCCGTCTATCGCGACAGACCCATCTATCGCGACAGACACCGTCTATCGCGACAGACCCATCTATCACGACAAACACCGTCTATCGCGACAGACCCATCTATCGTGACAGACACCGTCTATCGCAACAGACCCATCTATCGCGACAGACCCATCTATCGCGACAGACCCGTCTATCGCGATAGACACCATCTATCGCGACAGACACTGTCTATCGCGATAGACCCATCTATCGCGACAGACACCATCTATCGCGACAGACCCATCTATCCCAACAGACACCGTCTATCGCGACAGACCCATCTATCGCGATAGACATACATTTTCGGCAAAAATTAAGGGGTGATTTTTTTTTTAAATTCAGGCTAAAATTTGGGCATATTTGCATACTCAAAGACTCATATACTTACAAAGGCCTTAGAAAAATGCATTACCACTCTTGAAAGGTTCTGTTTGTCTGTTTAACCCCCTAAACCCTGAACGGTCATAACTTTTTCATACAAAATCCATTTTTTGAGCTCTAGGGCTTGTCAAAAAGCTCGTGGCATATACTACACGCCCTCAACTATTTTTTATAAAGATAATGCGTTGATTTTTAGATATGATATTTTGAAGTTGACACACTGAGGGGTAGGTACACCAAGGGAGCTCTAGAGGAAATTTTTTTAGCAATAAAAAAGGGGGAACTAGGGTCATTAAAAAGTGTCTGAAGTAAATTGTCTGTCAATTGAAGGATCAAATTGAAGCTAAACTTGGGGTTCTTACAGGATCATCGAGAGCTTTTGGAAAAAGCAAAGTAAGTGCCAGGGCGAACAAGCTTGGGAACGTGCTTCTTGGGTAGACAAGCATCACCAGGAGGAGCGACTTGAGGTTGGAACATCTCTTAACCCCCTCAGTCCATTCTTAGCATAGGCTAAGTGCGAGTAGTTGTCCTGATTGACTAGGGGTACGATAGGAACACTCAAGTTTGAAGAGCCTTTAATTTCTCAAGTGTAAGGATAGGCTAAATTGCAATCAAGGGATAACTTAAAGGAAAAGAACTTAAACTAGGCGGATGTAGAACATCAAGTACGACACACTAAAGTGCTCCTGACGACGCTTAATTAAGAACAAGAAAACACATCCAAAGGAATTTAAAAGGAACAAGTGACTGGTACCAAAGAATCAGCAACGTACAAAGGGTATATGAACCTGAGATCGGGTAGACACCTAGGGAGAGACCGTCAAAGTGTTAGATCATCCAAAGCTAGCGTCAACCATACAGCCAGATCTTGGGCCCAACAATTGAGTGATTACCCCTACGCTCTAGACTCAGAAACTAGTGACTCTGACATGTCCTATAGCATGGAAAGACCTGTAGGTAGCTCAAGAATGGCATACCTAGAAAGACCTGAAGGTCCCTACAAGACTCAATTGGAATACATCCAGACCAACCGCCTAGGTGCACGCATCTATGAGTATGGTCTGCAAAGATCTGTTGTCCTAATTAAAAATCCGAATCAGCCCATTGGACTAGAACACCCTGTAGTCAAGTTTGAAAATGGTTCATACATAGATAAAGAAGAAACAATGTATGTGGTCACCAACCAACCTGAAAGGACAGATGAGTTTGGCAACATAATCTATGAACCTGACTTAGGTGACATAGAGCAAGGGAACCTAGGAAAGGAGCCGAAAACCCCTCGAGGCAAATCGGTCCTAACAAGAATAATCACTCCAGAGTTAGTTCCCCATGATAATAGGAGCATAGAGTTGCTCTGGAACCAAGAGACGGATGAGGCTTTTTGGAGGTACAAGCTTGAAAAGCCTAATGAAGTGGGAGCTCTTGCCATCTATGAATTCAAAGATCCTAAGAGCCCAGGCAAGGTGACCTACTTAGATGATGCTTCTGAGAGAATCTTTGTGGTCTCTGAGCATGGAAGACACGCATACACTTGGAAGGGAGAATTTGTTTTTCCCCAACATCGATCCAATGTGTCTTATGGTCACGAAGGAGCTGGAACATCTCAAGCTCATGGGACTCAAAGAGAAAGGACTAGAGAGAGACCTGAGGTAAGCTTTGCCAACTCTTGGGGAAGAGAAAGAATGAGAACGGGAACAAATAGAGTGGAACCTGAGGGACATAGAGCCCCAGGGAATCGAAGAAATGCCGATGATTTCCCTTTGCCAAGACCGAGAGAGCACACCAGGACCTTGAGACCGACCCAGCTAGTTAAGTCCATGAAAAACTACTTCGATGGCACTGGAGACCCCTACGATCATGTAGCTGAGTTTAGGCAAGTCTTGAGAGCTGAACAAGTTGAAGATATGTTCACGCAGTACAATGCCTTTGGTCTAACCCTTAGGAACACCGCCCTGACATGGTTTCAACCACTACACGAGAGGCAATTTAGGAGCATAGATCAACTTCTAGAGGCATTCATTATCGAATTCTCTAAAAGTGGCGTAAGACATAACACATCCTCCCTGATATACAGCTTCAAACAAACATCTCAAGAGACAGTGAGGCTCGCAGGCAGAAGATTTAGGCAATATCTAGAGAGATGCCCGGCCCCAGAGCTACCCACTCCAGCCAAGCAAGTGGCCTTATTTTTAGATGGATTGTTAAGCACCAAACTGAGATCATATGTGTACTTGAAGGACCCTAGATCCATAGAAGAATGTGTACGCATGTGCATAGACATTGAGGATAATCTAGGGGAGGAATTAGAGCTCTCAAAAATCTATAAAGATTCAGATAGCTCTAGTAGCCTCATTTCCTCACAATCCACATCAATTGAGGATCTAGCAGAAAAGCTAGCTCTGAAATTAGGTGTCTCTAGCAAGCAGATTCCTAGATTTGCCCCTGGAAAACGATGCTATACCTATGGAGGAGACCATATGGCTAATGTGTGCCCTATCATGGCTCAACCCCAAGTGAACTCTAACAACCAGTACTGCACCATAGAAAGGAGGTACACCAATCACACAGCACAAGACTGCCCATATAACAAACAAGCTGTTAGACAAAATTATTCTTAGCCATATCCACAACAAGGAAAGTACCCTAATCAGTACCCACAACAACAGTATGCTAGGCCCTAGCAAATCTATCAACCACCCTATCAAGGGCAACAAAGACCGCAACCAGTCCTAGCGCAGCAACCTCCTGCCCCCACCAATGTGATTCCAGTAAAGTATGCAGCGGTAGAAGAAAATCTAAATAGAGCTTTAGTGCCAGTAACATCCTCGCTTTCAGAAAGTGATCCAAGTGATCATAGTTTTGACTCCACCCATGTTGAGAGCCCCCAGGCCTACTACATGCAATCACCGGAGCATAGTGAGTCATATTATTATGAAGAACCGAGTGAATCTAGTGGGGAGCCAGAATACGCAAACGTCATGTATGCCAATCCCAACTCGAGATCCCAACCTAGGCCGATGAGACCTCCATTTCCTAGGGGGCCATGCTATCGTTGTCAGGGAGATCACCTCATTTGTGATTGCCCTCTACTTGCACCGACACAAACCCAATCTGTGACAATTCAAGGCTTTTGTCCCGATTGTGGAAAGGAGCATTTGTTACGAGAGTGTCCCAAGAACCCCGCCAATATGCCAAAAATTGCTCCTATCAATGTCATCGGGCCAGTGGTGGACTCCACGGGAAGTGTGACTTCCACGGCTCCAGTACAAGTCATCACGAGAGCTCAGGCACTTAAGCAAAACCAAGACTTAGGCCAAGAGAAGACTGCGGAGGTTAGCGAGACTGAGAGTCAGAATAAGAAGAGGACAAGAGCTTGGAGAGATAGCCGTGAATGTATGAAAAGGAAATGGGCAAGAAAGATGAGCGAACTTGAGGAAAGTCTACGAGAAACCAAAGCCAAAATCATAGAAATCACATCTCAAACGCACTCTCACTCATCCCCGCCACTACCATCCCCTTCACCCTTCATTCCTCCACCCACCAATCCACCACACGTAACCCAACCTCCACCCCGAGTAGGATCAGTCTTAGCCGATCCCACTCCTGAAGATCTAGACATGATGCTTAAAGCATATCAGGCCAGAATCCAAGAAGGGCCAATGTAACAGATCATGAGAAATGTTACCCTAGAGCTGACCTAGAGCTTGAATGAACTAAGTTGTGTGCCAAGATGGTGGAATTGGCTCAACTTCCTTACTGGGCAACAACGAGTTAAAGAGGTTTGAACTTACCTTGGAGTTGGTGAGCTCTGCTTTGAATATGCACGGTACACATGTACCTTCTGAGAAGGATGCTCTCGTTCCTACTAACATGAAGGATAGGAAACTACTGAAGCTTAAAGATATGGCTTCACTCACACCAAACATGTCCATCCCTCTCCGTATGTGCATGCAACATTTTGCCTTCCCCGGTCAAGACCGCTTCACACAACCGCACAAAAGAATTTGGTTCGCTCTCTACTTAGCGGAGATAGGTGTGTTACCAATTAAGCTTCCTGTATGGATTATCGAGCAGTTGTATGAAGCAAATAAAAGGTCTTCTAGGAAATTAGTGGTGAACGGTTGCTGTGCAATCACACGCATTATCTACCGGTGCTTAGCATACGATGTACCCATTGAATGGGCCTTAACCTGGGCACAATTACAAATGTTTAAGAAGCTCAAGACGTCCACACATCAATCCAAGCGCATGAGGGGTTCGATCCCTTGTGTCCAGACACGTGAAGTTCTGACTACCCCTGAAGTATCGCCACGAGGGGAGGCCACTGTACCTCCCTTTACCATTAGAATACCCAGGTCTGGATTTGAAACTACAACACAAGCTACCCCTTCGGCTCCTCCTGCTCCATCTGAATTTGGATTTGCTACAACTGGAGATGCTGAAGGGATGGATCCCCATGACTTCGAAGCATTCTTACAAAGTACACAACTCTCTGATGTAGAGTTTTATTCAGATACAGAAGAACAAGGCACATCTTCACAAAGAAGCAGAAAATCCACAGAAGGTCTCCATGTACATTGGGGTGACGATCAGCAAGGTCAACAACAAGGACACCTAGAAGAAGAAGGAGCATACGAAGAGGAGACCACTAAAGCCCCCGCGTATACAACAGAACTCCGAAGGCTGTATCAAATCATGGAACGAGTGTGATCGCAACAACTGCTCACCGAACAGAGCAGTAGGGTACTCATGACTCAGCTTTTGGAAGAAGCAGGAGTTGACTCAGAATATAGTGAAGGTCTCTTATTAATGGCAGAAACATATGGGGTAGTAGAAGCAGTTCGGACCGCCATTAGGAAATCTCCAGTTCAATATGATCCACGAAGATTCCAAACACGACCACGGTCAGGTAAAAACATCCAGATCCCCATTACAACGTCAGAAGGACCGATTATTACATCCGGACCCATTGACACAACCTCCCAAGTAGCAGAAACCGCTAGCCAAGAGCACCCAGTCACCCATGATGAATCAACCAAGCCACTACCACCCACACCCCCACCATCACCTCCAAGAACAGAAGTCGTGGAGATCACCTCGACCACTCAACCCACCGAACAAACCTTCATCTTCCGTACTCCCACCTCTAGTTCCACCCTATTCTCCACCTTTGAAAACCCAATCTATGAAGCAACCACCATCACTACCCAATCCACCGAATCGCTCATAGAGCCTACCCTAGGACAACCATCCCCCATGCCCTCAGCCATAGGTCATCCTGACTCTAGATCCATATTCATGGGTTTCCCTACTACCACACCACCTTTCATGACCTCCCCGCCTCTACGACCTCAACCCCCAACCCCCATCTCTCCACTTCTCCAATCCCTCCATGCGTTCCTGGCTAGAACTTTTCAACCCAGGTCTCAACCATTCCCTTTATTTTCAGCTCCCAACCCCACTTCTCATCTATTCACCACTTTCACACACACACCACCTACCATTCCAATGTATATGGTAGACCCCACACTCGCATCCACTCCTGAAAGTATGGACATTTCACCACCCACGGCACCTCCCCCACCCCCCACACTTCCACCTTCTCCCATTCCCCCCCACCAATTTCACCGACACACACATCTCCATTAAACACATCATTCACTCTTCCCCTTCCCGTGCATCCTCCATTGTACAAACCACACCATCATCCATAGGAAATGCATTGGACACCATGCTCACATGTATCTCACAGTTAAGGACAAAGTACAATCAGCTCCAGCAACATAACGCACGACTGCAAGAGCACTCGGAGGTGCTACAAAATCGTCTTGCTGCAGTAGAAGAGGAGAATGCTTGCCTCCATACACAATTCCAAACTTTACAAGAGGCTCATAGTGTATTGGAAGTACAGTTGCAGAATACAGACCAAGAAGCAATACAAGTGGTAGAAGGCCATCTAAAAACACAACTAGAACGCAATTCAAAACTTCAACGAAATATGGCACTTCTTAGAAGACACCTTACAGCTGCTCACGAGGAGAATCGACGCCTACAGCAACAGAACCAAGAGAACTTAGAAGCAGCCATCGAAAGCACACCAGGGGCACCCATCAGCCCAACAAAGTTTCAAGCAGTGACCCCCGACAATATCAAGATCATATTGGAAGACTATGCCATGCTGCTTGAAGCACATGACCAGCTATCAGAGGAACTGGGTCAACTGAAGCAGAAACACCAAAAAGAAACAACAGCTGCTTCTCAAACCACCTCCTCCGCGGCTTCACTTCTCACAGACTCAGAAGCCTTAAAAGATCTCCAGAAACAGGTCATCAAATTGCAAGCACGTCTACTACAATATGAGAGACCACCTTCCCCTCCAGAGGCTCCCACCAACGAAGAAATAGTACAAATTCCTGTGGAACAAACATTTGAAGAAGAATACGACCCACAACCCTTCCCAGGAGGTCAAGAAACGGAAGAAGGTCAGGACACATTTGAAGCACCACGACCCCCATGGCTACGACAAGTGGAGGAAATCGGGAGTTCACATGAAAAGCGAACCGTCGTGCAAAATCAGGCTATGAGAGTCATAGAAGAGACTGTATTACAATCCAATTACTTCAAAAACCTGTCATCGAGACGCCTTATCCTCTCATCCGAACTCCAATACAGGCCTTACTATATCATTTTGGCAGATTATAATGCAGAAATACAGAGAGTCACAGGGAAGATACCCTCCTTCGCAACCCAATTCCAACCCGAAGACCTTCCTCTAGAGGTGCAAAAAGGCAAGATCCGTCAACCAACATGGCGGCAGAAACTTCTTGAAACCTATCCTGAAATGCTCCGCACGTGGAACAATGCGCCATTACATCTCCTCTATAATCCATGCTATGGCCCTGTTCCACGATGCCGCTCATGGAAAGCATTCAACATAAAGGTCTAGAATAATGCACAATGCAAGGAATGGCTCAATTATCCATACATTGCGCCACCACAGGGACCACCGTCAGTAGCGTACATGATGGGAACAATTCGACATTGGATGCCGCGATTGAAGCCCATGCCAGATGTGGCGGCCCAAATGATGCTTAAGATTCTAGATATGATGCAGGTAGTACTGAAAACCTTTAGAAATGCAGTAGCACCACAGGTACGACTACCGAGGTTTACGAATGGAAATTACGATTTGGTGTATGACATGAGCACCACCCCCAGTATTCGTGTGGCTTACGCCTAGCATGCACGCATCAAATACCTCCCTGCATGTTACAAACAGACATTCGAAGAAATGTTCAGATCAGGTTTCTGGGAGTATCACTCGGAAGTCTTCGCACCGAAGCCAACACACCTGCTCCATCTCTTTGCTTGTGAACAAGCCATGTACTCTGAGTACTACACCACACCGCAACCAGAGGTCCCCAGTGCAATAAATTGGGATGCATTGGAAGCTGATCCAGCAAGAGGCTTAAGGATAGGAGAACACGAACTTGCCACCAATGTCATCCAATACTACATCGACCACCCTATAGAACAGAGGTCTGTCAGGGGCGACAGATGCTAGGAAGGGGGGAGTGTTGGCATACAGGTCATATGAAGAGCATACAAGTACAATAGAGCAGTCATGCACAATACGGCAACAAGGCCTAATCATTTTTTTCCAAGGACCATTCACAACTCAAGTGATTTTAATCACTACACAAACATTGTAAATTCCGTTTTTTGGTAGAATAGACTCCATTTTGTTCAAGCCAAGGAGTCCTCAAGCTTGAGGAGTATTAGAATTAGCTACATATCAATTTTCATAATTTTTAGACTTCGTTTGAGCCCTCAAATAGGCTCTAGAACCTAATTTTAACTATGCCGGACACTAGGTCTGGACAAGGCCAAAGCTAGTGAGAAAACTATAAAAAGAGCTAGAGAGCTCATTTTTGGGGTTAGATTGTTTGTGAATTGAGCTTATGTAAGAGACCTTTTGACTAATGCAAAGAAATCCATTGTTCCTCTCCTTGTTCTTGTCTTGTGTGCGCGTGTGTGTGTATGTGTGTGCATGCTTGTGTGCTTCTCACTCACACACTTGTGCCTTCACTCGCTCATAGTCTTCATAGTAGTCCTCACGTCTCCACAGATTGACAATTATGAGGTGAATCTTCTCACGTTGGTACTCACCATTGTGCTAGAGTGACATATATACACACATAGACACACACATATACACACACATACACACTTACACACACACTTACACACACACATCCACACACATTTACACACATACATACACATGCATATAGACACATATATATAGATACACACATAGACACACACACACACATACACACACATGGACACATACACACACATATATGTATAGACAGACACATAGAGACATACACACATATATATGCATACACACAAATAGATACACATACACATACATGCATACGTATGCATACATACATACTTACATGCATACACACACACATGCATACATTTTCATACATAATGCACATGCATATGCATACATACATGCTTACATGCATACACACACTCACCTATACACCTACATACACATATACACACATACATATGTACACACACACACACACATATATATATATATATATATTGATTTCTAACCCATTTTGTTTTATATGTACAGGTACTATGGATCCTAGTAGAGCGAGAAAGGCGAAACTCACTCTCATAAAAGGTCTTATGAGAGAAAAAGTTCCACCTGATACTCTAAGGATCATCATGCATGAGTACTCAAAGATGTCTGATGATGAGCTAGATTGTACGATCTAGATGCTTACTCGGCGATCAGAGGAGGGCTCTTCTGTGGCTCCACATGCAAGAAGACATCTATCTGTTCATAGGTATGTTTTTTTTCACAAATTTTTTTAATGATATTACAACACATATTTTTATTTATTTTTATCTATCTATTTTCAGGACACCTATACCACCTCCAGATCATGATAGCAGAGCACACATGCCTATGAGGACATGCATAGGCACCTTAGGGCTAGAGTGCAATATAGAGCCAGAGGGGAACATTGTGTAAATAGGGAATGGATTGGAGTTCAAGAGAAGAATGCAAGCATTATGCAACTCTTACCTATGCCTTGTTCACTTACAATGGAACTAATTATAAATTTTACATATAAATTGAAATAAATATCTTATGTTTTATTTACATGTTTTTTTTAATTTTTGTAGTAACCATGATGAGAGGGATAAAAAATACGTACTTAGTTCACTTGTTACAGAGTTTGGGACAGGATGGCTCATTGTCGCGATAATGCATAGCATGCATTGCTTTTATATATATATATGTGGATATGAGTGTGTGTGTTTATGTATGTATGTATGTATATGAGAGAGAGAGAGAGAGAAAAGAGTGAGACTAGAGGTACAAATACACACATACACACACATATACATCATACATGCACATTTACACACATATACACATACATACACATGCATATATATATATATATATATCCTAATTCAAAAACCCTATTATAAATATTCTAATTCAGAAATCCTATTTCAAATATCCTAATTCAAAAACACTAATTTTGATAGGGTTTTAAAAACCCTAATTTAGAAACTCTAATTTAGCCTTTTAGCCATATGATTGAAGTATATGTACACATTGCATCTATTCCTCTGACGTCCTACTAGAGAGATGTCTCTCCTCCCAACCTTATGCCTCTATATGTAGCTACTCGAATCAACGAGGATCATAATATATATAAATATATATACACATCATGTAGATACACATACATGAATATAAAATAGAGTAGATACATTATGCATCACACATACATGCCTAAATACACACATAAATATATATACATGCATACATATTTACATGTACACATTTACACATAGACACATATACATATATACATGTACACATCACATATACATGCCTATATGCACACATGTATACTCATACATGCATACACAATTATAAACACTTGCATATATTACGTGAATACATGAATATATTACACAAATGCATATGCATATATACACGTATGCATACTAACACATGTATACATATATCACACACATGCACACACATACATATACATGAAACACATATATATGCATACTAATACATGTATACATATAATACACATGAATACACACACATATGCATACATACATGAGAAAAATTTGCTACTCGAAGATAAAGCTATATATAAAATAATTAGGCATACCCTCGAGCTTCATGTTCTAACTTAAAAGAACATGATTTCATCTCTCTAATAGGATTCATCGATATTCTAGTTGAATAAAGAAGAATATATTATTTGATATCCATTCAGAAACTTCAAGTTATTGATCGATAACTAGAGTAGCATTTACTATCTAATCTGCTCATATGTTTTCATTATTTCCTGATTTTGGTAAGACATCAATATAGTCTCATCTTCATTATCCTTATTGATTTCATTTATTTCTTCTATTCTTAAATCTGTGTTCTCATGAGTCACATCATTTATTGATGGATTAATATCAATTTCTGATAATTCCTCTTCATCATCAGTAGAATCAGCATGTAGAGTATTATCCTCTTCATCAAAAATATTAGTATCATTATCATGTATAATGATTCTAATTTATCTTTCAGATGTTGATGTATCTGTATCTGATGGTGAATCATCAAGAGGATTTTCTTCAATCTCTCTAACAATAAATTTTTCAAACAATGAGCTACCTCTAGGTTGAACATGAATGACTTGCCACCAAAGGTGAGCATCTGGGTTTTTATAAAAAATTCTTGTTCAATATGCCTAGGAAGAATATATGGTTCTTTAGTAGAGCACATTACCTTGGAAGAATTGATTGCCCAAAACCCAGATAATTCCTTTGTTAATGTGGAATTACTACTTTTATACTCGGCTCAAAACCGGTCAACCTTCAAAATGACCTATCAAAATATATAAAAACAAAAATCCATTATTAGGTGCTTAAAAAAATAATAAACTCTATCACAAAAAATATAAACTTTTTTCTACCTGTTTCAATGTACGAAATGATATTTTGTAGATACCAACAACAGTTCCCATGTAACCAAGTTTGCCATCTATAAGGTTCGTGTCTTTTGCGCTAGCATGTGATAGTTGCTTGAAAGAAGCAACAATACTAGAATCCTCTGTTTTACATAAAGAATCAATGGATTTGATTCTAATATGCTGTCCAAAAGCCCACATATTAGTAGAAACATCATTTTTTTCTTGAAATGTAAATAAAAACGGAACTCTTTATCTAATAATACCTCATCTGTTATTTTTGAAGAAGACTCGTTGGTCCATGCACGTGGAGCTTCTTCATGAACTCTTTCAAGGTGCTCACTAACATAATACATGCACTCTTTAACCATCCAACCCTTTGCCATGGATCCTTCTGATTTCTCCTTTTGTCGCACATAATCTTTTAATATTCCCGTAAATCGCTCGACCCAAAACATCCATCGAGTGTTAACAACACCTGCAATCTCTATTTCATCTACAAGATGGACTAATAAATGAACCTAAATATCAAAAAATGAAGTAGGAAGCTCTTTCTCCATCAAACATAGTAGCTCTTTGCATTCACGTTTTTTTTGTGGGATCAAGTTTTTGTCAATCTCTTTTGATGTAATCCACCTATACATATCATGAAAAAAATTATAAAGAAGTTAATTCAAAAATAAAAGATATCAAATATTCATATATATTAAATATAAAAGTATCATAATTACCTTATACGCAATCCAAGATGATAGATCACATCTCATACTCCTTTCATTGTACATCCATCGATAACCAAAGGTAAAATATGTACCAAAAAGTTATGCCAACCATGGGTCTTTAACCTAGATAAGCTCTTATCATCCATAGTAAACATGTTTGGAAAAGATGCTCCATATCTTGTAGAAGTCCGAATCAATTGAATCTTATTGTTGATAGTCTGTATCTCTTTTGTTGTAAGTACCCAAGGAGAAGGTACATAAGTTTTTTCTTGTCGATGTCTATCAAAAACTAGCTAGAACTTTGGTTTTGAGTTTTGATCTTTCAAATAATTCATTGATGCTATGGTATCTTTTAGTCCAATAAGATGCTGCCAAAGTGAATAACCAATATTCTTGAATATATGCATAGGATAAAAAAGATGACATACTTTTAACTCTTTCTAATAATCCAAAGAATACCATATTGATATCTTCTCTGCGAGTGCCAATTTTCCTTTACCTCTCTTCACATACTCATTATATACATCATCACTGAAGATTTCTGATTGTGGATCTATCACAGGTCCATTTGTCCATTTTTTATACCAATCCATAGGCGTCATAGGTTTTGGACACTGACCTGTTTCAAGCTTTCCATTAAAATGTATCGCTTCTCTTTTAGATCTTAATGGATGATTGCCAGGCAAGAATCATCGATGTCCAAGATAAATATTTTTGTTGAGATTCTTACTATAGATTGATCTCAACCAATCACCACAATATGGACAAGCTTTATAACCCTTAGTAGATATTTTTACATCATGAAAATGATAAAAATATAATTAGATTAACTCACATTTATTTGTATGCATATTGAATAAAAAAATTACATCAATACCTGAACAAACACCATATCCTAGAAAATTGAATAGTCCAAGCCACATACCACATACCGTAATATGTCTTTCATTGATGCTTTTCGATACATCAATGACATTAATACCTCTCCATAACTCTTGGAGATCGTCAATGAGAGGAGCAAGATATATATTCATATCTTTAACTTATCTTTTTCCTAGGATTAAAAGTGAAAGCATTAAATGTTCTTTTTTAATGCTAAGATATGGCAGAAGATTGTAGTTTATGACTACCACTGGCCATGTTGAACATTTACTGGATTTCATGGAGAATGGATTAACCCCATCTAATGCAACTCCCAACTTTAGATTCTGTGGAGTTTGTGCAAATTTCAATATGCTGAAAAGCAACACTATCATGAGGAATTCTAATTATTCCATCAGTACTTTTATGATCATGTCCCCATGTCAAAAGCTTTGATAATTCAGGGCTTTGAAACATATGTCTAATCTATGGGGCCAATGGAAAATGTCTCAATACCTTTTTTGGGATTTTACCTTCTTCGTCCTTATATCAAGGAGATTGACATTTGGGACATGTCAAAGAGTTTGCATATTCACCTCTATATAACATACAATCATTAAGACATGCATGTATACATTGATAATCTATACGAAGATTGTTGATCATGACCCAAGCTCACACAGATACATCAGATCATGCGGATGATCGTGATGATGAGGATGATGATGATGATTAGAATTCTTGACCATGACATTGGATATGTATTTACATTGATATATATATATATATATATATATATATATATATATATATATATATATATATATATATATATATATATATATATATATATATATATTGCTCATTTCAGTTATGTTTTGAATTGTGTGTATGGTATTAAGTAATGAAAAGTTTTGCTCTATTGGTTGTTATTATTGTTTATGTTAAGCATGTGCTTTAGTACTTTAATTATATAATTCATTCATATTTATGTGTGCTTGTGTGTATATAAAATGTATATATGCACATGTAGGTATATATCTATATGTGTAAGTATGTCTATATGCATGTATATACATGTATCTATGTATATATGTGCATGTATGTATGTGCATATGTATATGTGTATATGCATGTATCTGCATGTGCATGTGTAAGTGTATATGTGTATGCATGTGTATGTGCATGTGCATGTGCATGTGCATGTGCATGTGTATGTGTGTATATGTATGTATGTATGTGCATGTATATATGTGTAATATGTGTGTGTACATATGTGCATGTATATGTGTGTAATATGTGTGTATATGAATGTATGTACATATGTATATGTGTATATGCATGTATGTGCATGTGCATGTGTAAGTGTATATGTGTATGTATGTGTATGTGCATGTGTATGTGTGTGTGTATATGTATGTAAGTGCATGTGCATGTGTAAGTGTATATGTGTGTATATGTGTATGTGCATGTGCATGTGTATGTGTGTATATGTATGTGCATGTATATGTGTAAGTGTATGTGTATGTGTGTATGTGCATGTATATATGTATATGTATGTATGTGCATGTGTGTGTATGTGTATATGTGTGTGTAGGTATGTGCATATATATGTGTATATATGTGCATGTGTGTGTATATATACATATGTGCATATGTATGTGTATGTGTATAAACATATACAAGTGTATGTATATGCATGTGTATATGTATTAAACATGCATGTGCGTGTGGATGCATTTCCATTTGCATCCATGTGCATGCATGTGGATGTGCATAAACGTGTATTTAAGTATATGTTAATGTGTCTATGTGTATATATGTATGCAATAATGCACGCATGTAAGTCTTTTTATGTGGTTGTAGAAATGTTTGTGCATATGCATGTGTATGTGTGTGTATGTGTAAGTGTATGTGCACATGTATGTGTGTGTATGTGTAAGTGTATGTGCACATGTATGTGTGTGTATGTGCATGTGTATATGTGTATATGTGTGAACGTGCATCTTCATCATGTATAAGTGTATATGTACATATCAATAAGTGTGAGTATGCTAACTAATGAAGATAACACAATTCAAATGATATACAAAGGATGGAAATTGTACTTACAATAGTTAGCCATATTTTTTGCTTGGTTAGCTTCTTGAATATCCTGCAATAAAGAGAGAGAGAGAGATAATTCAAAGAGAGAAAGAGGTAGAAAGAGAGAAACAGAGACAGAGAGAGACAATAAGATAGAGATTAGACAAAACAACAATTTTGCAAGCGATTGTTTCACCTCATAAGCATAGCGCGATTGCGAACGTTGGAGAGCTCTTCGATCAGATGCGTGAAAATGCTAATCAAAGAGCCTCCAACATTTTAAATTTTTTCATAAAAAAGCCATCGTGTAAGCAATGGTAAGGCATCGTAAAAAGCATTGCGATTGGCATCGCATAAGCGATGTTATTTACGTTGCTTATGCGGCACAAAAAAGCATCGCTTATGCGACCTTTTTTTAAATTGTGGCTTTAGCGATGCTCACTGCGAGCGTTGCACATCTCGTCATGCCACACATCGATAAAAACATCATTTTGCTCATTGTTTAATCGATGGTCTGTGCTCGACACTTCTTGCAATGCTTTTTGCAATTTTAAAGCGACAAAATTGTGTCGCCTTAACCGTCGCTATGTGCCCGTATTCCTTGTAGTGCTTGTTGGCCTCCTTCTCGTAAGCATCTTAACCAGGCCATTTGTTTAGCTAAAAGATTCCTTTGGGGGGGATAATCAAATCCAAAAGTGCACCAAGGTCTCTTGGGTGATTTGTTGACTACCCAAAAGTGAGGGTAGTCTAGGTATTTGTTGTCCTATCAAAGTGGTTGAGAACCTAGTTGCCAAATGGATTCATAGAAGTGTTTCTTCTACTGATCTGTGGTCTATCTTGCTTAAAAGAAAAACTGATCTTTTTTACATGCAAGGTTACAAGTCTTGGACTGGTTCCAACCTCTGGGACATCCTGATTTCTCCTCAGATGTACTATCCTGTGGGGAGCTCTCTTAACACTAGGATTTGGAAAGTTTGGATGAAGGTGAAAAATGGTTTCATTCTTGATTTGAATTTGGTTACTAACAAGAGGTTTATTTTGTAGGAATCTCCTTGGGTTGGGTGGCTTGCTCACTAGATTGAAGCTCCTTTGGTCATCAAAGAGCATAAGTGTTTTAAGGCTGGGCTTCTGTCTTGGAACAATTTCATCGACCAAGATAACCCTGTGATTGATGATGCTATTAATGCTCATACTAACATCTCCTCTAGTTCTAAACAAGTGCTTCAACAAAGGAGGGACTTGTTGAAAAACAAGCTAAGGGATTGTTGCAGAGCTAAGAAGAACACAAGGCAGAGAAAAAGACGGATCCCAAAATTTTTCCGATTTGGACACTTTATTTTTGTATCATAGCCATTTTGTAACATATTTTCCGATGTAAATGCACTAGAGGAGTCCTCTAGATGGATACCCTTGGATATTAGTAGCTTACCCATGTAAATTAGTACGAATTAACCTTTTAGTGAATAAAGTGCCGGTCTCTTGTGTGAAAGGACCATTTTTAGGGCACATGTATATAAGTCGATTTGTGACTCTTTGTAAAGACTTTTTGCCATTGTGAAAATCAAGAGCACAGAATTTCGAATTTGTGTCCTCTCCTCTCTGTATCTTCTTCTTTTTGAGCTTGTGTGCAAGTGTGAGCTTGAAAAGAGTGTTTGGAAGTGTTGCCTATCCATGAAAGTGCTTATTTGCTATTGTTAAGGTGTGTGTGAAGTGTAGGAAGTTCTGAAGTGTAGGAAGGTCATTCCTGTGACTCAGTATTTTGCTCATAACTTGAAGCAAAAGTGTTAGAATTGAGTGAAAAGACCACCATTGGATGCATTTTCTTGAGAGCTTTGAAACGAACCTGCTATTCACTATATTCAGAGTTCAAAGCTGAGAGAAAAGCTCAATTTACTTTTGGTTGTTGCTCCAAGTATCGTGACATCTCAACAAATCCCTGAACCTTGCTTGGAATAGACTTAGACTTATTTACACTCTTTGGGAAGCTCATTTGCATTGGTCATCATTTGAATGCATGTCTTCATACACTCGGCTAGGTTTTGGTACTCCTCGGATTGATAAATAAAGCATGAATCCCCACTATATGCACTTGAGGGGGATCGAGGTATAGTCCCTTCTCCACAAGTCCCTAAGTTGGTAGTTAGGTACACACATTTTTGGTGCCGTTGCCGGGGAAGTCGAATCAAACTGAGGCACTCATGTGATGGTAAGTAGCTCTTAGCATTGAAGCGAGTAGAGGAGTTGTGAATTTCTCTTCTTTGGTAAGTCACACTCATCAACACTTACTAATTCTCGCTCTCGGAGTGTGTGTAGTGAGTTGATAGTCCAAGGAAGTGAGTGGAGTGAGTAGAGTAGGAGGAAGAAGGGAGTAGGTTAGAAAGATAGAGTAGCAATCAACTTTTGTCTTGTTAAGTCTTTGTAGTTAGGAGAAATTCTCAAAAAGTATAAAAACCAAAAATTGTCTTTTTCAAGTCACTTGTTTCCAAGCAAGTATCGTGAGCACTGGAGAGTGAATATCACAATCGGGGAACAGGATCATTGAGCTACGCAGAGCAAGACGGAGTTGTAGAGAATTGGGAGAGTAGCTTCCAAGGTAATCATACCCATCCCTTACTCCTAAATCTTGGTGAAATCAAGCAATTCAGTGAAACGACCTGCGACAAGTATCGTGAGGGTCATACCAGGGTAAAGAAAATTTAATTTTGTGATTCAAGCATTTGGAAGAGAGGAGAGAGGCTTTAAGACCACTTGTATTCATTTAAAATCTAAATACACTTGTTGAAAATTGGAAAAATGTCAAGTATCGTGTTCTCCCGTGGTTGAGGTATCGCGATACCTGGATATCGTGAACTCCTGTGGTCGAGTATCACGATACTTACATCGGTCACATATCGAGTATCCTTGAGAAATCCTCACGATACTAGTCGGATATCGTATATCGTGTATCGTGAAATTCTGATCGCGATACCTATCGCATATCGTGTATCGTGGAGGTTGCTTTTCGCGATACCTGGTGGATATCGAGTATCCTTGAAAAATTTCTCGTGATACTTGTGAAATATCGAGTATCGTGGGACACGGAAAACGATGTTGTTTTAGTATCGACTATCGTGGAAATTCTCTTAGTTGAGTATCGTGTATCGTGAATTTTTGATCGCGATACCTGTTACATATCGTGTATCGTGGAGGTTGCTTTTCGCAACATTTGTGGAAGATCGAGTATCGTGAAGTTCCTAGTATCGAGTATCGTTGATTGGCTCGCGATATTGGGCAAGTCTCGAGTATCGTGATCTGCCAGTCAAGTATCATGTATCGTGATCTGTCAGTCAAGCATCGTGTATTCTGATCTGCTAGTCAAGTATCGTGTATCGTGTGGGCTCAAGTATCGAGTATCATGGCATTTTTCTAGTCAGCCAAATATCGAGTAGCGTGGAATTCTTTTGGGTTCAAGTATCATGTGTCTTGGATTCATTGTCAGTCTTAGTTCAACCAAATATTCCCTAGAATTCAGACCATCAGTAAAGAACTCTAGGAGCTTGAGGTTAGCTAAATTAGACTAGAATTCTTCAATTGAATGAACGTAAGATCTAGAAGAACCCTAGGGAGTCGAAGAAGTGTGATTTCTTTTGTAGGAAGTGTTGCCAAACCAAGTAGTCGTTCACATTATTCTGAAACCTCGAGTGAGTCAGAGGAAGAAATTCCCATGGCTTCAGAGGATATGCAGAATTCTGTACCAATAATTGGCATGATGTCAATTATTGAGGGTGAATATCGGACATCTTTAGAATATGTGAACACCAACCAACATGGGATACCTATCTACCTAGATGGTCTAAACCGATCGGTGGCCAGACTAAAGAAAGCTATAGACGCTTACATAGTACCTAGGCCCGCAGTTAAATATGCAGGAGGGTTCTATATGGACAAAAGAGATATTCAGTATGTTGTTACGGAATACCCTGAAAGCATCAACGAACAAGGGGAAGAAGGCAATGCCCGCAACCTTAATGAAGAGGGACATGAAGAGCAGATAACCACCCCTAGAGGGAGTTCCACGGTTGTTAGGGTTTGGAGAGGAGACCTAGTTCCCCAAGATGATTCCCTAATGGATGTCTATTTGATCAATGGGATGGAACATCTCCTCAGAGCCCACTCTTCGTTATGGGAAGTTGCCAATAACCCAGTCACCATCTATGAGTTACAAGATCCTAAACTCCCCACCATTATCAAGTATTTGGACAAAAACTAGAGGAGATACTGGCCTCTAACGGAGTTAGAAAGAGCAGGGTTGAAATATCAGAACATCCCAGTGTTCCCTCCTAGGGATCAAGCTACTACTTCTCAGAACCCCCAAGGAACTTATCAAGATAATTCATATCAGCATTCTGGACAGACACAACAAACACATATACCGGTCAGACCACATGTGCAGTTTGCTATGCCGGGCAATAATCCTAACTATCAGCCTCAACCACCAGTTGAACCAAGGAATAGAAATCCTGTCCCAGATAGACCACCTGTAGTAAGAGGACCTCGTATACTGATAGGAAGACCAGTTTTCCTTGTGATGCCTAGACCACCTGAAGCAGTAAGAAGATTAAGACCTATTCAAGTTGCCAAATGCATGAGAAACCACTATGATGGCTCTAGCGAACCTTACAATCATAAAGCTGAATTCAAGCAAGTAATCAGAGCCGAACAAGTGGAAGATTTCTTGATTCAATATGAATCCTTTGGTCTAACTCTGAAAAACACAGCTTTAGCTTGGTTCCAGCCACTAAACCCTAATAATTTTCAAAACATGGAACAAGTCTATCAAGAATTAATTGAAGAATTCACCAAATCTGGAATTAAAAACAACTCTTCCTCATTGATCCATAGTTTTAAGCAAGCTCTTATGCAATCAGTAAGATTGGCAGCAAGAAGATTTAAGTAGTACATGGATAGATGCCCTGTTGAAGAGAGACCCACTCAAAACAAAATGGTGTCATTGTTTTTGGAAGGATTAGTAAATGGATCATTAAGATCTCTGGTATATGTGAAAAGAGTTCAAACTTTGCAAGAATGTATGAAAGAATGTATTGACCTAGAGGACAATCTAGCAAAAGATTTGAAAATACCTCAAGGTAGTGTGAAAAGTGAAGATTCTGCCAATAGCACGTCAAACTCTAAGAACAATGTAGAGGAAATAGTCAACTTAGTAGTAAAGAAATTGAATGTTCAAGGGCCAAGGAACTGCCCCAACAACCCAATGAGAGTACCCATGCTTAGAAGGTGTGTGCATTGTGGAGGTGATCATCCTTCTCATTTGTGCACTAGGGGAGTAGTCCCACCACCTACTTATGCTTACAATAGACCACCCTCCCCAGGCCCTCTACAATATTGTAGCATAGAGCAAAGATACACAAATCATAGCACATAAAACTGTCCTTACAATCGGCAGTCAAGACTAGTACAACCTCTCATGAGACCTTATGGATACCATCCGAGAGATCAAGGAGGTGAAGCCTTTAGATATCCCACATATCAGCACTAGGCACGAGCACCACGACCTTATGCTTATCAAGGTTATGCTCAACCACAACCGATGTTAGGACAACAACCACCCCACCCTCAGAATGTTGTCCCAGTGAAAATAGCTCAACCTGAAGAAAACCTAGAGAGAGCAATAATCACAGCCACGCCGTTGGCAAGTAACGAACCATATGACCCATCCTATGACCATGTTCAAGGGAATTATTCCGCTTATGAGAGATCTATAATTGAATCTGGACAATCTTACGAGCCATATGCATATGGCATGGAAGGACCAGATAGTTCTTACGGATATGAGCAGGATTATGTTTCATTAATGTACACAACTCTTAGAGCACCCCTACCCTCCCGACCAATGAATAGAATACCTGCACCTAGAAGACCATGTTACAGATGCTGAGGTGATCATTTTATCAGAGAATTTACCTTACCAAACCCACCACCACCACAGCGAGTCTTGGAAGGATACTGTAGTGATTGTGATAAAGAACACCTTTTCAGAGATTGCCCCAAGAACCCCAACAAAGTTAACTCGAACGTGCAGATCAACGTGATAGAAGTGATAGAGTCATCAGGGAGTGATAAGGAGTACACCGTGCCATTGAAAGCAATAACAAGAGCTAAAGCTAGAGAAACCCCATAAAAAACCAAAGAGAATGATCAAGTTGACAGAGAAGTGAATATACCTACACCTCAAGTAGTTGAAGACTCGGAAGAGCCTGGGAAAAGTGTTACAAGTAAACAAAAGAAGGAGAATGAAAAGAATGAACAAGATCAAGAAGTAAAACAAAAACTTGAAGGAGAAAATCAAAAGGGAAAATATAAAAAAGAAGAGGTAGGATCAGTTTTAGCAGAACCCATGCCAGAAGAGTTAGCCATGTGGATTCAGGTGTACCAGGCACGAATAAGAGCAGGACCAACCATTGAACAACATGAAAAAGAATATCCTAGAGGTGACTTAGAGAAAGAAAGGTTGGAGATATGCAGGAAATTAATTGAAGTAGCTCAACAGACCCTAGAAAAACCTACTCTTCGACTACCCAATTCACGAATTCCCGAAAAAGAATTCCAAGAGTGTGTCATCCCTAATGATCCCGATAAAGGAGAAGAAGGTGAGACACGTGATAGAAATTACTGCGAGGATAAAAGAGAAGGATCCATTGTCTCGGAAGTAGACGTGGAGTGGCCTAAAGACTTGTGGGAAAGATTCCAAGAAGATAGATGGAAGAAAGTGGAAGCAATTGAACCACCCTTTGAGGTGTTAGAAGCAGAAGGTGAATTGGAAGACTCAATGCCTGAGCTGAATTCAGAAGGATTATTACAATTTGACAAGAGAGACAAGGAGAATGACAGTGTGAAGGCTTTGCCAAATTACACAGGGGAATACGAACATAATTCAGAATTATACTGCATTCCCTCAATAAGAAAAAAAGAGCAGAACCCATCAATCCAAACATCGGACATCATACAACATCTTAGAAAGGTAAAAATCCCTTGTACTCTGAAATTGGAAGAACTTTTGAAGATAAAACCACATTTGAAGGAGAAGATAACCAGTCAATTGGAGACCAAGTCAGAAGAGAAGGAGATGCCTGATGAAGTGACCACAGTCAAAATCCCAGTCGATAAGGTTGGAGATTTCATCGAGGGAGATGAAGGAAACACATGCTTTCCAATTATTTATAGGGGTTACACCACTAAAGCTATCTTAGATTCTGGAGCTGGAGTAGGAATCACAACATTCCCTCAATAAGAAAAAAAGAGCAGAACCCATCAATCCAAACATCGGACATCATACAACATCTTAGAAAGGTAAAAATCCCTTGTACTCTGACATTGGAAGAACTTTTGAAGATAAAACCACATTTGAAGGAGATGATAACCAGTCAATTGGAGACCAAGTCAGAAGAGAAGGAGATGCCTGATGAAGTGACCACAGTCAAAATCCCAGTCGATAAGGTTGGAGATTTTAGCAAGGGAGATGAAGGAAACACATGCCCTCCAATTACTTATAGGGGTTACACCACTGAAGCTATCTTAGATTCTAGAGCTGGAGTAAGAATCGCAACTAAAGAAATATGGGAGAAATGGGGAAAACCAGCTTTAAGACCAACACGCATGAAGATACAAATGGTAGATGGACACACTGAACGGCCCTTGGAATTATTGGAAAGGGTAACTTTTACCACCTGCGGAGTTGAATTCGAGCACACCTTAGCGATCTGTCAATTTGAAAGGGCTAGAAATTATGAGATGATACTTGGAAGACCCTTCATGAGACAGCTGAAGGTAGCGCAAGATTGGGGAAAAGACACGGTATACTTATAGCACGAAGGAACCATGACAATAATTAATCTCCACACATACACGTATCAAGATGTTCCCCCCTTGCAATGGAATCTGATTCATAAGGAGGAGGACGAGCAATCGATTCACATTATAGGTTCAGGTGACCAATCATGGATGAACGAAGACACTCATCTATGGATATGCCAGACTGCAAAAAAGGAAGAGGAAAGAAAGAAAGGATGGCAGCAAAAGGCAGGGAGTTGCTAGGTATGTACAAGATCCAGCTTACATGCCTCAAATATTCCTAGATGAAGAATTTGAACCTCATGGTTGGATGGAGATTTTAGCCACTCTCGATGTGTGTAAACGAAGAAGTGATAACCATGAATGAATGCATTGACGAGGAAGGATATGACATAAGCCTATATGTGGTGGTTCTTCAAGAGGCTGAAGAAGGAGAAGTAATTGAAAAAGAATGGAAAGAGGATTATGAGAGCATTGAAATGGAGCAGGAACAAATTGAGTCAGGAAGTGACAATCAAAGAATAAGTGGCATAACTAGTGAAGTAAATCAAGAAATAGCAGGAGAAGAAGAGCATGGACTAGATAAAGAAAAAGATGACAGAGAAAACAAGCCTCAAGATCAATTTGAAGTGCTCGCTCACTTCAAAAAATATGAAGTAGAAGAGAGGAAAATTGCTATCCAAATGCCAAAACGAGAAGCACAACCAGGAATAGCATATGACAACAAAGAACAGACCAAGAAAATAATAGTAACTTTGGAGGAAGGAGAAGAATGATGTACTTTTATAGGACAGGATGTCTCAATGGAAGAAGAACAAGAGTTAATACGACTCATATGAGAATATAGGGATGTCTTTGCTTGGACATATAAGGATTTAAAAGGAGTAGATCCTACTATTTGTGCCCATAGAATCCCTATGACATCAGAAGCCAAACCTTCCAAACAAAGACCATACACATATAACGACGTTTACTCAGCAAAAATTAAGGAAGAGATAGATAAGTTGTTAGATGCTGGATTCATTTATGAGATCGAACACACGGAATGGGTATCACCTTTGGTGGTCGTACCTAAAAAGAATGGCAAGTTAAGGGTATGCATTAATTTGAGAAAAGTAAATGCTGCCACCATAAGAGATAGTTACCCATTACCCATCATTGATCATCTTTTGGAAAGAGTGACAGGAAAGGAAGTTTATAGTTTTCTAGACGGCTTTTCAGGGTATAATCAGGAGTGTACGCATTTAGGGTTATGCCTTTTGGTCTAACCAATGCCCTAGTCACTTTCCAAAGATTGATGTGCCATGTATTCAAGGAGTTCTTGAGAAAGAGCATGGAAGTATACGAAGATGATTTATGACTTATTCAGCTATACGATCAGAACATATCCCTAAACTAGGAAAGGTTTTTGCCAAATGTAGAAAATATAGAGTATGCCTCAATCCAGAAAAGTGTGTCTTCATGGTTCGACAAGGAAAGATATTAGGACACATTGTCTCTAAAAATGGAATTTCCATAGACGAAGACAAAATCAAAGTGATTCTGGATTTGCCGAGACCAAATACTGCTAAAGAAGTGCAAGCATTTATGGGACACTGCGGATACTACCATAGATTTATACACATGTATGCCATAATTGCTAGACCTCTTTATGCATTACTGTCTCAGTTTAATTGGACAGAAGAATGCGAAAAGGCCTTTAACGAATTAAAGAGTCTAAGTTCAGCACCAATCCTTCGAGTACCTAATTGGAACAAACCATTTCACATTCACCTAGATGCTTCCAAGTTTGCCATTGGGTGCATCTTAGCTCAACCTGCTGATACAGGGAAGTTAGACCACCCTATAGCCTATGCCAGTAGACAATTGAATCAAGCGGAGTGCAATTACACCACGACTGAGAGAGAGGGTTTAGGGATGGTGTACGCAGTGAAGAAGTTTCGACACTACTTATTGGCAAACAAATTCAAATTCTTCATCGATCATCAAGTTTTACTGTACTTAGTCAATAAGCCTTGTAATACGAGATGACTAGTATGATGGTTTCTATTGTTGATGGAATTTGAATTTGAAGTAGTAGTCAAGAAAGGGAATACGCACATTAGATCAGATCACTTATCGCGAATGACACACGGAGAACCCCCCACAGGAGTACCAGATGATCTGCCAGACACTTACCTTTTTAATCTCGAAGTATGTCCCCAATGGGCAAAAAAGTTGATCCCTATCCTTACATATGGACCTAAACATGGGATCACACCAAACAGAAACCAACACCTTTGGAAAACTAAAAACCTCCATATCATTGCTGGAAGTTTATATCACCAAGACTCAAGTGGATTACTCATGAGATGCATGGAAGAAGAGGAACAAGAAATGTGGCTTCAAAAAGCACATGTAAATCAATGGAAAACTCATTTAAATGCGAACGAAACATGGCAAACACTGAAGAGATTAGGCATGTATTGGCAAACCATGTAGAGGGATACACATAACTACGTATCAGCCTGCCCAAATTGTAAAGAACCAAATCCAAAAGAGAACTCTACTCTATGCTACTCCACAGTAACACCAAGATGGAGCATGCCTCTGGTAAAATTCTTGAAGACCCAAGAGTACCCAGAAGGAGCTACTCTAGCAAGGAAACATGCACTCATAGAACAAAGAAAGGACTATGTTCTTATAGGGAAACAACTCTTCAAGCGAGGAAGAGACAATCATTTACGAATATGCATTCGTGAAGATGAGTATCTTGCTGTTTTAGAGATGGCACATACAGGAGCTACAGGAGGACATTTTTCTGTAGATAAAACTGCAAAAATGATTCTCTTTGCAGGAATGTGGTTGCCAACTCTACATCAAGATGCAGCCACATATGTTCAACGATGTGATACCTGCCAATGAACAAAATATCCAATTAGAAGAGATGAAATGCCGCTGAAACCCATGATGAGTGCCAGAGCCTTTACTAAACGGGGAATAGAATTCATAGGATCTATTAGCCCACCAGCTAAAGGATCCCATGTCGAGCACATAATCGTAGCCACAGACTATTTGACCAAATGGGTTGAAGCCAAAGCAACCAAGAAAAATGATGCGAGGACTACGGCCAAGTTTCTCTTTGAGAACGTATTCACTAGATTTAGATTGCCTATAGAAATTGTAAGTGATAGAGGCACAAACTTTGTGAATGAAGTGATAGAAGCCCTACTAAATGAATTCTTAGTAATTCATAAGAAATTATCCCCATATCACCCACAAGCCAATGGACAGGCCGAAAGTTCAAACAAAATCTTGTGTACAGTCCTCACTAAAATTGTTAACAATGGTAGATCTGATTGGGATAAGCAATTACATCATGCTTTATGGGCATTCCGAGTAGCCTACAAAACAACCATAGGAACTACTCCTTTTAACTTAGTGTATGGACATAATGCAATCTTGCCAATTGATTTCTTAGTTCCCACTCTCAGAGTAGCAACAACTTACGAGTGGACTGGACATGAATTATCAACTCAATTGGATCAAATAGAAAAGCTACACGAAACAAGGTTACAAGCCATAGCAGGGATTTATGCTGCTAAAAGGCGATAGAAGGCATATTTTGATGCTCATATTAAAGATAAAAACTTGAAGGAAGGAGATTTAGTTTTGGTCTATACTTTGAAGCAACATGCAAAGAAACTGCAAAAAAGAGGATATGGCCCATTAATCATCAATCGTATATCTACCAATGGAGCCATCAGCTTAGCAACCCTAGATGGAGAAGTATTGCCAAACTATATCAGTGGTTGTCGAGTAAAAAGATATTTAGAGCCATTGACCGAAGAGATAATGTCACGACTAATAATGGGTAAAAATAGGCACAAAGAGGAAGAAAGAATACGAGAAGAAGCTAGACAAAAAGCACTAGAACAAATCAGGAAACGAAAGGAGTGGATGAGAGAGAGAGACGAAAGATATCGACAAGGAGAGGAACTCATCCCAATGGCTAACTTTAGAGCCACTGAAAACCTAGGATAGCAAATAACGCAACCTTATTTGAACTTGGGTGCTGGAACAGAAGAGGAACCCATCCCAATGGCTAACTTTAGAGCCACTGAAAACCTAGGACAGCAAATAATGCAACCTTATTTGACACAGGAGCAGCCATAAGTTGTATCAAATTTTCATTGACCCAGAAACTCAAGGAAGAATTATGCCCATCTAACGCACAGCTGATTGGAATAGGAGGAAGAGTTACTCAATGTATAGGCGAGATTACCTTACCTCTACATCTCGAAAACAACACGATGGAACAAAAACTCTTAGTATGTCATGATCAGGACTTATTAGAAGATCTCGTGTTAGGTCAAGATTGGATATATGAATATGAAGTGACTATTCAATTGGCCCTAGGATACATCTTGGCCAAGATAGGACATCGTGAGGTATTCAACATGTTAGATGAACAACCGATCAAAGCCAAATGTATAGACCCGAGAGATTACTCAAACGAGCACAATGATGAATATATGTTCACTCAAACTATGGAAACCCCACCATCAAGTACTTCATGTGAGAATGCACCAAATCTCGCTTTCACACAATCTCCTAGCCCAGTAAATCACGGTATTAGTGTCTTATCCAATAAAAGCCTCAGTGAGGAACCAAGCACAAGAGGGACTAGTCAGCAAGACTATCAAAAACTTGCACACATTAGAATATACCCCATTCCTTACACTAGACAGGCTTGGATAAGAAAAGACCAAGTGATGGCATATCTTCAACAATAGAACCACTATCGATATCGGAAACAGCAACAGAATAAGAATGCAAGTCACGTTGGACACCCAGGTCCACAAAGGATTGCTAGAGTATGGATTCCGAAGAAGGTGATAGCCGCAGAGCCAGCCCGAATGCAAATATGGATTCCCAAATCATGTGCCCAAGTGACAATCATAAAAAAGGACAGGTCAAGACACAAGGAGAATCAGTACGATGTAGAGGAAAAACAACAGAGAACAAACAACTACAGGACAGAGCAAGAGCCTAGACACGCAACAAAAATCATTCAAAGAGTCAAAAAGCGGACGAACCTGAGGTACAACATGAGAAGCACTACATTTACCAGGAATGCTGGAGATACACTCGGTCCCAGTGGAGTAAAACAGATTTGGATGCCTACAGGCAAAACAATCTGTACACATCGACCAAATAATTCGAGTTGCACACATCTGGAGTCACAAGACTCCAAAGTATGCATAATAGGGCCACATTACAAGGCCAAGCATTCGGCACATTCTTCTTCTACTTCTGGATAGTGAAGCACATTTCCCTCTTGGGAAATAGGAGAGCACTTGTAAAATAATCCAAAAAAAAAACTAATGATTCAATAACGGCTTCGGCTATGAACTAACATTTTTGTTTTCTTTCATACACATGCATAAAAAATATAAATAAGTATGAAAAAAAATAAAAAAATAAAAAAAATCATAGGTATTGCCTTTCTCACACCCACGGGGAAGGGACGACACAATTCACTCAGAGAGTTGCCAAATTTATGAAGGATAAGTGAAGGATGAATCTTGATACCAGCTTGCCACTGATTACTGGTATGTATTGAGTGCAGATTGCATCCTCTAATTCTGAGGCTATGCAAGAAGAAAAGGTCCTGTTTCTTCCCTTGGAATCAATTACGAAGGCAAGAGGTCATTGGTTTCTTGACGATCAACCAATGTCAGAGCTTCTTTTCATGGCCACCATTAAAATTATAGATAGAGACCACTACTTTCCGATTATGTCTCAAGATTTCCAGACTATCATACAAGGATTACCACGCATGACAGATGTATGGACAAGGGCTGGCATTGATGAATTCCTACGACTGCCCATATATTTGCTAGATTTTCAGAGATGCACACAAGTGATGAATACGCTATAGTCTGCTTCAGATAAGCCATCAATCCTGGAAGCAAGAGTGCTCGACAAAGTTGGTACATGGAAAACAATTAGATTCACTCATGAGCTAATCAACAGAGCTTTTGGATGGAATCAAGATGGCCTCACTAATGTCAAAGATGAATGTCATGACCCAAAAAAGAGAACCTTTTTAGAAATCAATAGAACAGATATTGAAGACTCGGTTCGATTGGTACACCAACATTTTTGTTTTCCTAGTATGCATAGATATACATCACCTCAGAAAATTGTAGTACAATTGCTTTCCCATGCTATCAGGCAAGTTGGAAATAAAGTAAATATGATTCCATATATTCAAGACCGCTTATTCGAAGCAAAGAAAAAGTGGGGTCTGAAAATTTTTTTGAATGGAAGTTCGGCATTGACCTTGCTAATTTATGAGGCACTTGAAATGAAGGAGTGCTTACACTTGATGCCAACTTCAACCGAGATGGCAAAATATGTAAAGTCAGCGACGGTTCCAAAGAAAAAGAAGACAGTCATCTCCATCGAAGCAGTGGGAACCAGTTCAAAGAAACCCATGAGAGGGACTAAGCGCACAAGAGAGGAAGCAGCACAAGAAACACCGCAGTCCAAGAGGACACACTTATTGCCAAAGATTCCTTTGACATAGCAGCCAATCACAAAAAGGGACCTCTCCGCAGCTCTAGAGGAGACGCATATGTATATGCAGGGCCAAGTGAACTTAAATGTTCAAGGTCATCAATACAGATAGGCAAACCAAGGAAAGCAACAAAAGAATAAAGAACATGCCCCATAACAAACTGCCAGATATAAAGAACTAGGATTAGAAGATTCGAGCTCTAATGAGGAATCTAGCCCTGAGACAGACACATTAGACACTGACATAAGAACAGAAACAAACAATGAGGAATGGACATAGATAAATCACGTCGAGGTCACACCTGACAATCAACAATCATAGGCAAGGAACCAAGAAACATCCACTGAACCAGTACACATTATTCAATTGAACGATCAGTCCAAAATGAGCATTAAGGATGCTCCAATCACAAATAAAGATGCAATGCCACCTGTCAAAGAGAAAATACAAACACACATGGACAAAGAAGGGGATGTACCACAAAATAGGGAGCAAGTTTTCATTGAAGTCGCTAATGATACACCACAAGGCAAGATTGACCACAGGGAGGCTGAGCCACGGATACAACTCCATATTCGCCAGCCCCATGATACTACGTTACATCTGACATAGGGGAAAGATGTTACCACGGGTGAAGAACCTAGCATCCCTAGCACATGGCTAAATATTGATGTTAATCAATTGAAACCTATCATCAAGCAGATGATACAAACGACCATGGATACACAACAACAAATGATGGACACGAATGCAGATTACGACAAGGCCATGCGGGAAAAGAATCACTTTCACGTAATGAGTGAGCAATTGTCCACACAGCTGATTCAGGCCCAACGAGATGTTTTAGCAAAAGAAAAAGAACTACTTGAAGTCAAAGGACAATGCACTACATTCATGAAGCAAAATCATCAGCTCCAGGAACAACTAACGGACTAACAAAGACAGCATGAAGCTAGTGAAGCAGACAAAGAGAGAATGAAAGCTATAAGCAATCTGCTAGAAACTCAGCTAAAAGTATATATGGAGGAAAACGATAATCTATGCAATAGGAATAAAGAGCTAATGAAAGCACTATTTTATGATCAACTTGTCGAAAAACAAGAGCCCACAGCAATTGACCAAAAGAATTGAATGACCAAATAACAAAATATACCGATTCGCTGAAACAGGAGCAAGCTCTCAAACAAGAATAGGAAAGGAGGTACATTAACGAAACCAATGAGCTCAAGAAACAACTATGCACTCCCAATGCAAAACTTGCAGTGAGCTACAGTGAAAATATGGATCAGGTAGCAGAGATTGGTAATGAGCTACTTGCGGTAAAAGATGCACTCCGAGCAGCTCTGCAAGAAGTTAAAGACAAGACTGAACGTCTTGCACAATTAGAAACTAAAGCAGAACAAAGAGTATTCATCGGGACATCAGTAGAGCCACGACCAGAGAATCCTACTGACGAGGTAGAGGTACGTCCTCTATCTCCCCCGATCTATTATTCTCCAATAAAAGAGCAGTGGTGGAACCATGTGATGATCATCCCATGCCATGTACTACAGAAATAGGTCAGAAGGAACGGGCACTATTGGTGTCCCGATTGACAAAAAATTTTGAAAATGAAGTGGTCAAAATTATGAAAGAGGCCAAAATAAAAGGAAAAGATATGGATGCGATCATGAAACCTTTCAACATTCCTTATGGACTATTGAAAGAGAAAACAAGGCAATACATAAAGAAGATCACACAGAAGGATCCAGACGAGCAGCTGTACTTCAAGGATAATACATTCAATTACACTCAAGAGGAATTTGAAGCTGCACAACCTGTATGAAGAAGAAAATTTTTGGAGAAAAATCCTACTTTGCGGGTGCACTAGCAATCAGCACCGTATTTATTACAGGTAAATCCTTCATTTTGCCCAACACCACGTCGTAGAGAAGCAAGAGAATTTTTGGACATGCAAAAGAGTGGAGCGATCAATAAACAATGGCTGAATTACCTGCTACTTCCAAGTCCACCTCATAATTATTTATCGACGGAGGATTATATGATAAAAACCATTGAATTTTGGCTGCATTGTTATGCAACAGTCCCCGATTTAACTATCAAGATGACGAATAAAATCCTCAGCATGATACTTACAGTGTTGAAGGTGTTCAAGCACGCGGCTTATACGTTTTTAAATTTCATTGGTATTAATCAAGGCACAGATATCCTCATTTTTTATCTATCTGTTATGCCCAACCGACCCACAATAATGGCATATTATAGGCTTATGTTTTTACCAAGTACATATATGCAAACCTTCGAGGAAGCCTTTTTCACAGGGTTTTTTGAAATTGATTCAAAAATTTTCTCAAAGACGTTGTCCAACTTGCATGCCAGATTAGTGGCATATGAATTAAGCTTCTTTGTTGATCACAGACAGCCACCACATGACGGTGTGAAAGCAGAACAATGGAAGCAGCTTATGATACGTGAAGCTAATCTGCTTAATGAGACAGAGCAAAAAGTTTACAGAACATACTCTCGCCGACTTCCAAAGCCTGTCGTGGACGACATAGTTTAGGAGGGGGGTAGTGTTGAGGGAGAGTCCAGCAAAAAGAAGAAAAGAAGAACACCAAGAAAGAAGCTTCACTGAAAAGATTACATCTGAAGACATTTCTCTGCAAGAAGCCCTACTGTGGCACACAACACCCATCTCTGCACAGAGCCCCGCAGGGGCACACATCAAGGAAAAAGGAGGGAAGGACGGACCAGGGCCAGGAAGTATCCATGAAGAAATGCAAGAAGATACTTGGCAGGTAATAATCTTCCCATTGATAGCGTGCGGTAGAAAAAAAGTAAACAGGCTCAAAGCAATTCAACAGGGTCAGATGTGTGAAGACAAAGACATATCAAAAGACCAAAAGCTAGAAAGGGGAGAGGCTAAAAAGTTGAAGAGGGTGACTAAGAACATCACATTCTTAGCCATTGACGGCGTGCATGGTAGCCCGACTTAACACAACCAACCCGACATATGAAAGAGCCTTAGACAAGCGGTAGATATAAAAGTAAAGCCTGTCAAGGGACGACAGAGACAAAGAGGGGGAGAGTGTTGCAGAGCTAAGAAGAACACAAGGTAGAGAAAAAGACGAGCCCCAAAATTTTTCCGATTTGGACACTTTATTTTTGTATCATATCCATTTTGTAACATATTTTCTTATGTAAATGCACTAGAGGAGTCCTCTAGATGCATACCCTTGGAGATTAGTAGCTTACCCATGTAAATTAGTAGGAAATTAACCTTTTAGTGAATAAAGTGCCGGTCTCTTGTGTAAAAGGATCATTTTTATGGCACATGTATATAAGTCAATTTGTGACTTTTTGTAAAGTCTTTTTGTCAGTGTGAGAATCAAGAGCACATAATTTCGAATTTGTGTCTTCTCCTCTCTGTATCTTCTTCTTTTTGAGCTTGTGTGCATGTGTGATGCTTGAAAAGAGTGTTTGGAAGTGTTGTCTATCCATGAAAGTGCTTGTTTGCTGTTGTTAAGGTGTGTGTGAAGTGTAGGAAGTGCTGAAGCATAGGAAGGTCATTCCCGGAACTCAGTATTTTGCTCATAACTTGAAGTAGAAGTGTCAAAATTGAGTGAAAAGACCACGATTGGATGCGTCTTTTTAAGAGCTTCGAAATGAACTCACTATTCACTATATTCGGAGTTTGAAGCTGAGAGAAAAGCTCAATTTATTGTTGGCTGCTCCTCCAAGTATCCTGACATCTCAACAGATCCCTGAACCTTGCTTGGAATAGACTTAGACTTATTTACACTCTTTGGGAAGCTCATTTGCATTGGTCATCATTTGAATGCATGTCTTCATACACTCGACTAGGTTTTGATACTCCTCATTGATAAATAAAGCATGAATCCCCACTATATGCACTTGAGGGGGATCGAGGTATAGTCTCTTTCTCCACAAATCCCTAAGTTGGTACTTAGGTACACAGGGATTGTTGTGTAAAGCTGATCACAGTGGATGAGGTTACTGCTACCATCCCAAAGAAATTCAAAAGTTGTAAAGGCTCAATTGAGGATATCAAAGACAAGCTCAACAAAAGATGGAACTTATGTTGTTCTAACTACCAATGGAGATACAGATTCCAAAGTATCTTGGATTTTTCGAAGTGTAAGAAGCACTCTATGCTTCAATGGCTGATTATACACAATGGCATGTGGATAGGCACAAGAGTTAAAAAGTTTAAACCTAATGAAGGTCTTTGTATACATTGTGGCAGGTTGGAGGATTTACCCCACCTGTTTAAGGATTGTTATGTGGCTAGGCATTTTTGGAATGTCATCAACAAGGTAATAACCTTCAAGAACAGAGGTCCTCTTTCTTCTATGGAAATTATGTTGGGATGCTGTGTAGATATGGATGTAGTACTTTGGAACTTATGGAGAAGTTCCATTCTTTGGACCATATGGAGGATTAGGAATGCATGTATGAACCACCAGAATATCAGCCTTTAAACTGCTCAGTTCATCTTGCATAAAGACTTGTAATGTTATGGTTCTAACTGCCTCAAAGCTATTAGGGATGCTCCCCACGGTTGTATTTCCAAACAAGAAATTTTTTTCTCTTACCCTCCCTCTAGGTGGAAAACCCTGATTCTTCATTTGTATTGCCCCAAAATATTTTTCATGATGTGTAACCTGTAACCTAGCCTTTTTTGGTGGTGGGGTGCATATCTTGCCCCCTGTACAATGTATATCCTTCATTAATTTAAACTTGGGGCAGAGGTTCACCCCCTCAGGGCTAGAGTTGGATGTTCGTCACTACTTAGATGGTGAGTTATTAAACCAATCTCTTTAAGAGATTGTTAATATGTTAAGCTACTCTATTTCAAATCAATAATCTCCTCTAGATTTAAGATTATCCTTTCTATCATCTCATCTGACTTTAGGATTATCCTTTTTCGGTGTTTACTATAGCGAGCTTTTGTGCTTTGTATCTTAGTAGTGATTAAACATTTAACCCTTGCTTTGTGGAACTCGAGGGATTCCATGGGTGCTATGTCCACTTTTCATTGTACTCTCAAGTAATTCAAAATAATTGAAAAGAGTAGATTTCAATTATCAAACTTCCTTTTAAAGATTGTACACAAACTAAGGACAACATGGAGTTATAGAGGCACTTGAATGCCCATTTATCATGTATTTTTTTCTTAAGAAAATCATTCTATGTGGAACTTCAATCATCATCAATTTACTTTTTTATTTAATTTCATTATGTGTGGAAATTCAGTCATCGTCAATTTATATTTTTATTTAATTTTGAGATTGAAATGAACAACTCACACACCTTGGAGATCCTCTTATTACCCACATTCTAGAGGCTATTCATCAAGTCATACTCCTAGTTTTGGAGCTTCGACATGCCTCTCTCTCTTATATTCCGTCCTTCATAGTGTATTGAATATTGGCAAGTGTATTGAATGATGGCAATTGGACATTAATGGGGAGCTTTTTATTTGATCACCTAGAATTTACACAATCCTTTGCAAACATTTCAACGGGAGTTGTAAAGTTCTCATCTCTCTTCATCACCATGTTTTGTTCAAACATGACTGAGATTATTGATAAGGGACGCACATGGCACCATTTCTTCCTCATTGTGATAACTCTCTCTTCCTTTGTTGTTCGTGTGCTTCCACATACCTGAAACTCCAACACAATTATGGGTACCAAAGAGATTGGTGCAAGTGCAAAGGCACTCACATTGGAAGCGATACCAAAGCATGTTTTTGATATAACTAAAGTTGAAACAGTAGGAAAGATGGGATCAAAGATACAATGTCAATCGATCTAACCAACCTACCATCATTCGAGGGCTAATGCTTCCAAAAGCAAGGGCAATGCCACTTCAAGAAGAAATACGTTGCAAATGGATAAAAGGACCACAAAACCCATTGAAGGAAAGAGTGTGAATCCAAGAAATACGGTTTAGTTAAATAAACCAAACCACTTTTACCCCTTCGATTGAAATGGTGACAAAAGAAAAACTTAAAAGACAACGTGTTGGGGGATTCTTGGACAAGAAGTGATTTGAGTGTTTGTAGGAGAAAAGGGAAAGAAAAGAAGAAAGATACATACTGGAAGCCTCTGCCGATTGATTATAATAAGACAAATACAATGTGAAGCACAATACAATCCAATGCTTCTGTGCAAAATCCCACAGAGTGCTCAATTACAAAATACCAAATACCCAAGGGGCTTGTTGCTGCCGGCCTCCTCTGCACCAAACCTCCACCTTCTCCAAGCCTGCACTTGTGCACACCTTGCACCAAGCTTCCACTAAGGGGGAGGGATGGATAACTTATGTCGGCACACACACACTTCAATGAGACCTTGGGATCCTTGGAGGACTATCTTAGCACTCCTCTGCACACTTCATTAGTCACTCTCCATGCACACCTTGCACTTCACTTCTCTGCATCGCACATTGGTGACTCTTGCATTTCTCTCTTTTGCTTCACTTAGACTATGCTCACTCTCGCTTACACTTAGGATTGTCCAAGAATGGTCCTTGCCTTGATTTGAGTGTGTCGATTCCCATATGCTCCTAACTGCAAGAGTATCTTGGTGCTCACTTTGATGTCCCAAGATTGTCCTCACAAATGGTAGCCAACAAATCCCTGTTTTGTCCTGTAGTGACTTTAGGCTAAAAACAAAATCATAATTGGGGGGCCATACTTTCACTTCTGCGCACGCTGCCTCTTCACATACCTTCACATTTTCCTTTTAAGTCTTCACTTTTGTACTTAAGAGAGGGTTCACCCGCACCTTCCAAAACACTTTAAACAACACTTTTGAACCTTAGGGAAATTAGAGAAATACCTCTGCAACCTGCAACCACTTTCTCCAATTCATCCTTTGTGGACAATTAATTGTGCACTACCTGTGCACTTTGACACCTGCACTTTAGCACTTTGACTTTGCACCTGTTGACTTTGACCTTGAACTTGTTGACTTTGACCAGTTTGACTTTGACCCTTTGACTTTGACTATGGTTGACTTTGACTGATATGACTTTTATGGGCTCAACAGTTGCCCACCACCTAATGTACTCTCCGTCCCGGAGAGTGACAACCAAAACTCCGGCAAGGCAGAGAGGACATTTGATTCCTGTGAGAAGATTAGCTCCTCCAGAACAGCATTCTTGAAAAACCACAATGTGGAGAATATGTATGACGAGCATGTGGAATAAAAAGCCATAAGAGGGAAAATGGTAGTGAAAATGAGTGACAGGGAAGGGGAGATTTTAGAGTAGAGGGAATGAAATTGAAAAAGGGTAGGGGGAAAAGAATATGGAGGTTGTAGGGTTGTAGTCGGGGGATTGGGGTGGCATGAAAATGGTAGTGGACGGCGGGTGTTAGGGGAAGGGGGACTGTGGAAGGGGGACTGGTACAAGGGTAGGATGAAAAGGGAAGAGGAAATGTAAATGGCAAAGAGAAAGCATAAACTGTACAAAATAAATCAAACAATGGTAGTGAAATAGAAATACTTACAACTGCAGAAATACCCAATTCAATAACCAGACAAGAGATCGCAGGAAGAACCAATAAGCAAAATCCCATATATATATGTAGCAAAATGAAATACAACGATAGCCGCGGAAAAGGCCTGAAATACATGAAAGTGCCATGGAAATGGTCTGAAGTACCGGAGAGATCCTCTAATCTAAAGAAGGGTAAAGGAAAAACCAGGAGGTCGAACTAGATGAATGCGAAGAGGTAAGCCTCGAAGAGCCAAAATGAGGCAGAGTGACCAAAAAGGGATGAGAGGTGGCTACATAGGTAGTAGAAATAGCCACTAGGGGGTGAGGTCGGGCTGGTGTCCTGGGGACTAGGGAGAACCCCCCTCCTAGGGAGCATCTCGAGGATGGGGAGGTGGGTCCGGCGATAAGGGGGGGATGATAGCTGCTTGCTCTGTACAAGCAGCAACCATGCTCCGATAACAACGCAGATGGTCGCGCTCGCATCGAACCAGCCGACAAGCAGGGCTGTCACAGATGCCCAAAGAAGCCCGCTGCTGCATCTCCAAAAGAGCTCGATTTGCAGAATCGGCCTCATCCCGAAACCTGTCCCGCTCCTGTTGAAGTGTCCTTGTAGTGGCTAGAGAAGACTGCCACTGTGCAATAGCTGAAGCATGTATGCGCTCGATCAGAGAGGCATACTAGCGATGTAGCACAGCTGTCACTGTAACCAAATCGAGTGATAGGCGTGCGACATCTGCTCCATCCAGGGCCACTGTGCTCGCATCTCGGAGTAAGTCTAGGAAGGGGGGGTCCACTGAAGGTGGTGGAACGTCATCACGTGAGGGACGCGGGGCCGCATGCGGTGAGGAAATGGGGCTGACGGCGCGGGGTGGAGACTGATGCGGCTGGGAATGGGAGGGTGGGGTGGATGCGGAGTCGACTGAAAGAGGAGGGGAAGGTGGTAAGGATGGGGGAAGAAGTGGTGGTTGTGCTATCTGGTCGACAAGTGGGCTAGCGTGGGCTGTGTCGGGGGAGTAGGTTGCAATCCAAGGGCATACCCGACGAGTGGACGGGGTGGAGGAAGTAGGGGGGGAAGGCTAGTGGGTGAGAGAGAGGTGATATCGATCTCATGGAGAGGAGGGGAGCGATGGGAGGGGGGGCAGAGGGGGCTGGGGTGACCATACCAGGCAAATGAAATAGCCAACCCAGGACGGGGGCTGAATAGACCGAAAATGACCTAGAACCTCAGGATAGGGCCTCTTGGAAGCGTCGGCATCGTAACTGGAAAGAAGCAAACATGAGGTAGGCATAGGGGTAGGGCCGCCCATGGACAAAGCAATAGAGGGGATTGGCTATACGGATGTCGAAAATCGGTTGGTTGGAAGCCGGGCTGCGGAAAAGGAAATGGAAAATGAAAGCCCGCAGGAGCTACACCATCTTGTGGGAGGCTGTGGAAGGGCTAAACATGCAAGTGCAAAAAGCGATAGTCTCTTCTCGAGAGAGACCTGAATAAAGGAAAGGAGGTGGCCAATATAATGTCAACGAAGAACCAATACCAGCCGTAATGGACTGGGGGGATATAGTACCGGAAGGATAATGGGGAAACGAAGTGAGGGCCGAATAAATATCCTGACCCTCAGGTGCCGACCACATGATCGAAGCCAAACGATGAATACCCTCCATGAGTAAGTAATCCTCAGTGAAGAGTTCGAATAGGGATATATCAGGGAGGGTGAGGTGAAGACGGAGGCGAAGGGAGGAAGATGGAATGGCAAAATCGAAAGTGCACGCCTATTGGGAGGAAGCCGAGCCAGAGTCACTCATAGCAGGCACCGAAAGGGATGGCATAATGGTAGGACGAACCGTGGATGGTGATGGGAAGGGGAAACCAGGCGGGGGACGTGAATGGCTATACAAAGATGAGGCAGAGAGTGAGTGGTTGGAAAAGGATGGGGCAATGAGATGTGTGGGGGCAATGGGGGGGTATGATCGGGGCTGGAAGACTGGTGGGTGGAGCAGAGGGGGTATGAAATACCTGGGAATCTGACTGAGACAGACCTAGGGCAGAGGGCGGGAGCTCCGAATACTCCTCGGTAGCCCTGGAAGAAGCCGGCTAGGGTACGGAGGAAGCCATGCTGCGAGTGGATGCGAATGGTACTATAAACAAACACGCTGGAAAGAATACGAAAATGTCAAGGAACGCATAGAGTCAGGCTATATACACTATAAATGCATAAATTTACCAAAAATGACCCAAAAATCAGAATTTACATATTTAAAAACCCTAAGAACGACTAAAAAAACACCAAAAACATAGAAGGGTAGAGAGGGGAATGATAAAAAGAAGGAGACAGACCATTAATCTTACAATAAAAATACAAAAAGGAAAAAAGAAAAAATTAGTTAAATAAAGGAAATCTAAAAATAACAAAATAAAAATAAAAAATAAGAAAAGAAAATAAAAATAAAGAAAAAATAAAATAAAATAAAATAAAAATAAAAATAAAAATAAAAGTAAAATAAAGAAAAGAAAATAAAAATAAATATATAAAGAATTAAAAAAATTAAAAAAAGAAAATAAATAATAAAATAAATAAATAAATAAAATAATAAAAAAATAATTAAAAAACATACATGTTACTCGTCCATGCATGAATGAGGGAAGAGGGGGGTAGAAGGAGTATTTATAGAAAAAAAATGGGAGGGGGGGGGGGGAGGGGCTGGGGGCGGGTGCTGGTGGGCGCAGGTGGGCAGGTGGCAGCGGGTGGGCAGGGGGGGGGGAGGGGGGGCTACGAGTGGGTGGGCGGGAGGGGGGGGGGTGGGGGGGGGAAGGGGCTGCGGGTGGGTGAGCAGGTGGCGACGGGGGGGAGGGGGGGAGGAAGGGGGGGGAAGGGGGGTGAGGGGGGCTGCGGATGGGTATGGGTGGGTGGGTGGCGGCAGGTGGGCGGGAGGGGGGGAAGAGCGAGGGGAAAAAAAGGGGGGGTTTTTTTCGTGTCCGCCGAAAAAGGCCCGAAGGGGTGTGTGTGTGTGTTTTTTTTTTTGTGGAAAAATATCAACAATTAGACAAAAATAGAGAAAATTTGTCAAAAATTTCCAAAAAAATCCAAAAAAAAATTTTGAAAAAAATTCTCAAGAAAATCCTACAAGTGTCTGCCAATTTTCTCCCTCAAAAGCACATAGAGCTTCTTTCAATCCTTCATTTTGACAAGAAATATTCTTTTTGAAATGATGAAAAATAGTGGAAAATTTCTAAAAGTGCATGAAAAATTTCGAGAAAAATTCCAAACATTGTACTTTTGTCGAGGACTATGAAAGGGTTGTTAAAATTTCTAAGAACTTAAAGAACAACATGAAAAGATGTAGAAACAACTAAAACTTGACAAAAAGAAAATAAGAGGGCTATGTACAACCTCGACAGATTTTGCAGTTCGAGGTGATCCATACTTCTTCAAGTTTGTTGATGGTAGGCCTTGAGCCTTGATATGTTGACCAGTGGCAAGGCCTCTCCTTTCAGTGTCTCTAACTCCACAGCACCCCAATTCAGCATTGTTTTAACTCGATAAGGTCCTTCCCAGTGTGGGAGCCATTTTCCTCTCACTTGTGTTTGAATATGAGGTCTATGGAGAAGAACTAACATGCCTGGTTCTATGTGGTTGTTCCACAGATTTCGATCATGTGCCTCCTTCCTCTTCATTTGAGTCTTTATCAATTGTTTTGTTGCTAGTAGACGAATCTCCTCCACTTTATGTAGTGCTCCAAGCCTCTAAGACACATCACAATCTTTCTTTCCCTGCATGAATGCTACTTTAGGTGATCCATGTAAAAATTCAAATGGCTCAATCGGCAATAGGCCGTAAACTAGTTGGAATGGAGAATATCTCGTGGCCTCTTTGTAAGCTAACCTGTATGCCCATATGGTACCTTGATAAGCAATGCCCCAGGAGGTGGACTGTAACATACATTCCTTCCTTAACATGGAAATTAGTACTTTATTTGTTGATTCAGCATGTCCATTAGCTCTTGGATAGTAGGCACAAGAGGTCCTATGTAGGATTCTATACCTGTTGAAAATTTCCTGTAGGACCTTATTCACAAAATGAGTACCCTGGTCTGTACAAATTTCAAGAGGACATCCAAACCTGCAAATGATGCTACTGTAAATGAAATCACCAACAGTTTGGGCAGTGCAGTCAGGGGAGGCAATAGCTTCAGCCCACTTTGTCGCATAATCTGTGGCGATCAATAGATACTTCTCTCTTTTTGGAATCGATGGAGGGAAGATAGACCCTACAAAATCTAACCCCCACTTTTCAAATGGTTGCCAAGAAGTGGAAATAATCAATGGATTATGCCTTTGCTTGGTGGGCTTAGGTCCACACCTCTGGCAAACATCACATGCTTTTCCCCAATCATCTGCATCTTTGAATAATGTCGGCCACCATAAACCAGCATCAAGGATCCTCTGACTCATGATATGCCCTGGAAGGTGTCCACCACCTGTTCCTTCATGTGCAGATTGAAGGACTTCCCTCACTTCTTCTTCTTCCAAGCACTTCCTAAACCTGGCATCCTTCCCCTGTCTATATAATTTATCTTCAATGAAGGTATAAGGTCTGCTCTTGATTAGTAGTCTCTTCCTTTGCACAACACTAGCATTCTTTGGATACACTCGAGTTTTAATGAAATTTTTGATATCATAATACCAACCTTGAGCTTGTACAGCAAATAGATTAGCATCTGGAAAATCGTCATTGACTCCACTAGCTTGATCCATCATACTGATCCTGGATAGGTGATCCCCCATAACATTTTCTTTACCTAGTTTATGGACTATAGAAAAATCAAACTCTTGGAACAACAATAACCACCTCCATATTCTACCAGTGGCTTGTGGTTTGTTGAGCAAGTATTTTAGTGGTTGGTGATCCGTTATAATAACAAATTTTACTCCCAGTAAGTGATGATGAAATTTTTGGACAGCAAAAACCATGGCTAGGCTTCCCTTTCTGTAGTGCTGTAATTCCTTTCAGCCTTGGTCAAAATTCTACTGGCATATTGAATTGGTATGTCCACCTTAAATTCTTCACTGGGTTGGGTCAAAACTGCCCCCACTACATAGGCATTGGCATCTACATGTATATGAAAGATTTTTCACCACTCAGGTGTGATCAAAATGGGAGTAGAAACTAACCTTGACCGTAATGTTTGATATGCTTTTTCCTCCTCTTCTTCCCATTTAAAAGGTATTTCTTTACCTGTAAGTCTAGCCAGCGGTCTGGCTATCTCTACATACATTTTTATAGACCTTCTATGGTATCTAGTATGCGCCAAAAAACTCCGAATCTCTTTAGGAGATTTAGGTTTAGGCAACTTTAATATAGAAATGATTTTGTCAGGATCTGGGGCCATACCTTTAGCCGACACCACATGTCCTAAGAGAGTTCCTTCTGTCACAAGGAAATGACATTTTTTTGGGTTGAGCTTTAGCTTAGTCTCCCTACATCTCTTAAAAACATTCTGCAGATGTCGCAAGTGATGGTCCAAACAATCTAAAGGAGTCTCATTGTGAGAACCTGAAAACAAAGAGAAGTCATCCATGAAGATTCTAAGTGATTCCAGCAATAAGGGGCCAAAAATGAGATTGACTATTCTGTTAAAGGTGGCTGGAGCATTTCTGAGCCCAAATGGCATTTTTACATACACATATGTTCCCCAAGGTGTGATAAGTGCAGTCTTTTCACGATCCTCTGGGTGTATTGATATTTGATTATAGCCACTGAAGCCATCCATAAAGCTATATAATGCATGTCCAGCCACTTCTTCAATGACCTGCTCTGCAAATGGCATTGGGAATCCATCTAGGATGGTCACCTTGTTGAGTGCTCTAAAGTCAACGCAAATTCTAATTTTATTGGTATTCTTCTTTGGCACTTAACCATAGGTGAGAGCCACTCTGAGTGTTCTACAGGAATAATGATTCCTGCATCCTCCATCTTATGTATTTCTACATAAACAGCTTCGACATATTTTGGGTTAAGTCTATAACTCTTCCCTCGTATTGGTTTGGCTCCCTCAACTAGAGGTATTCTATGCTCTCCATAGTTGGTAGGCACTCCTTCTAAGTCTTTATAATGCCATGCAAAAACATCGGTATAGTGGTTCAAGAAGGATTTTACCTTTTCAAGGAGCCCTGGGTGGCTCCACAACCAAGTGGCCACCAAAACTGGACGATTATTGTCCTGAGTGCCAAGTTGTATTTCTTTGACAGGGTTTCTCTCCACCATATTATCTTCGTGCTTCTCTTTGTCCTTGTATGCTTCCACTAGCTTTTCGTGCATTGCTTCATAAGTAGGGGTATTTTGGATTTCAATGTATTCCTCCTTGTCCTGCATCCATCCTGCAGGTATTTCTTGAATTGGGAAAGAACACTCTTCACTAGAATCTTTTACCTTGCCTTTAGCTTTAGTAACTTCCTTTTCTGTGGTTGTCATATCCTCCTCCAAGTTGTATTTGAGGGGTGTCTTCCTGCCCCTTCTGTGGTCTGTGATGGGCTCTCCCAATCCATCAACCTAGACTTTCTCCTCATCTTCATCATAACCTTCAATCATGCAAGAATTATTAAGAAAAATTCCAAAACAAGAGGAAGAGTTGCCTACTTGGAGTCAATTTAGAATATCCTCTTCGTCCTCGAAATCTATTTGGGGTTGGTCCTCTGATTCTGGTTCCATGCAAATGCCAACTGTTTGCATCATGCTGGTGTTTCCTTGATTATCTGGGCCCTCTTCTAAATGAATCTGTGTCAGCTCTTGCCCTTTCTTTTGTACCCACATAGTGTCCTTGCCCCAATCATGAATGACACTTGCATGCCTCAGCCATGGTCTTCCAATTAAGAGGGGAAATCCTCCTTCAACCTGGGGCAATCTTAAAACCACAAAATCCAGAATGAATAGATTACCTTGTACTTCAAGTGGAACTTTTGGGATCACTCCCAAGGGCCTTACTTTGCTCTGATCTACCAAAGTAACAGTGAAATTCGCAGGCCTTGAAGGGTGGAGTCCAATCTTTTCCATTGTATGTTTAGGCATCAAGTTAATGCCAGAACCACCATCCACAATAACTCCTTGAAATTCATGACCTTTGATAGATACTGTCAGTCGAGGACTTTTATAATCTGTAAGGGGTGCTTCCCCTACAATCTTTCCTTTATGTAAAACAGCAGTCTTTGCTACCAAACTTGTAGTGGAAGCCTCATCAATTATCTACAATAGTTCTGACCTGAGTTTCCCATCCATCTTTATTAAATCAAAAATACTAACCGCCTTTTTCATGGATTTGAGAAGTTTTGAAGCCTCTGATTCCTTAAGAGCATGGGCTCCAATTGACTTACCAAAATCCTCCTGAGCCCTGTTGAATGCACGCCCAATGGCATCGCTGGTACATATGAGATCTCCTTTTTGCCTTGTATCTGCACATGCAATGGCCTTGTCTTCAGATGTCTCTTTGTCTTTGTTCAATCCATCAATTCTTGGTTGTTGAGCTATATCTACTTGAGCCTTTCCTTTATTTCTTGTCTGCACTGTAAAGATTCTATTTCTTTTAACTGCACCACCCTAGTAGATGGTGATGGCTCATTGGCTTGATCTAACATTTCTTCTTTGTGCACAGAAATCATTTGAATATGGGACCCGGATGAAGAGGCTTGATTCTTAGGACAACAATTTGTATAGTGGTCTCTGGCCTCTGGGCAGCTTCTGCAAGGAGGGGCATTTTCTGGTAGAGTGCATCTACTTTGATAGTGCCCACATTCTCCACAACTGAAACAAATGATTGGCCTTCTAGGCCCATTTGCAAAGTTATTCCTCTGTCTAGGGTTGTAAGTGTTACCTTGATTGGGTGCAGCCGCCATTACATTTGCTGGTGGTAGGGGTCCTCCTTGTGTCCAATATGTTGTTGCAGGTATTCCCCTTGATTGGCATTCCCGGGCCTCATGACCAACTTTCCTGCATAATTGGCAAGTCACACTTAACACAGGACATTCACTTACTATATGCCCTTGCTTGCTGCACATGGAACACCGAAGTCCACTCTTGATGCCACCCCCTTTGAGTTCCTGCAGCTCTTGTCGCAGTTGGGCCAATTCATCTGCTTGGGCCTCCTCCTCCTTTTGGAGCTTTAATGCTTCAATCTCCCTTCGCAACCGAGTAACAACATTCTCCTCCTCTTTGTGGGGTGTATTCCTTTTTAAGCCCTCAAGCTCTTTCCTTAGCTGGATTATTGGATCCTCCATTTCTATAGAATATGGTAGTTGAGAAGAAGTTGCTCCATACTGTTGCCTTATCTGTTCCAATCTTGTAGCTGTGTTGATGAATTCCTCTATGGAGGCTATAGGCAACACTAATTCCTTGATTTTGCATTGGGTGTCCACTAGAAGTGGCTTAGCTAACCATTTCTTAACAAAAAAATCATGTGGTGGGTCTGGTAATTTAGCCATTAGTGCCTTGGCCCTAGTCACAAACGCTAGGAACTTTTCACCTCGACCCAATCTCAAATTTTCTTATTCCTCTATGATGATCTCTGCAATATTTCCATGCTAAAATTGATTTTTGAATGCATCTTTCATTAGGTCCCAAGTTGTAAAATGGTTCTCAGCAAACTGGCTGAACCATTTATCTGCTAATCCTTCTAATGTGGCAGGGAAGAGTATAAAAAAGGCATCCTCCCCACCCATTAAGCCTCTAGTTTTGCATAGTGCCAAAAACCTTCTAATATGCTCGTTAGGATCTTCCTGAGCTAGGCCTTTGAAAAAAGGAAATTTTATATTTAATCTTGATAATAAGGTTTCCAAGTCTACCTGGCCAGCCATGCTCCTTACTGATGAAGTTGATGAAAGTGGACTAGATGATCTTCTAACAGCCTTCCTTCTTGTTTGCTTGTAGGTGACCCTCAATGTTTGGGACCGGGTTGCGGCCATAGGTTGTTCATAGTCCTCTTAGTATGAGATAATTGATAAGAATATGTACCTCCTAGTCCACTAAAGTAGTACTGTCGACACTGGAATATTGCTCTCCAACTGCAATATATCTTCTCCTATGCTCAAATCTCCTTGGAAGTCCCACCGGGCGTGCCAAATTTTGTTGGGGGATTCTTGGACAAGAAGGGATTTGAGTGTTTGTAGGAGAAAAGGGAAAGAAAAGAAGAAAGATACACACTGGAAGCCTCTGCCGGTTGATTATAATAAGATAAATACAATGTGAAGCACAATACAATCCAATGCTTCTGTGCAAAATCCCACAGAGTGCTCAATTACAAAATACCAAATACCCAAGGGGCTTGTTGCTGGCGACCTCCTCTGCACCAAACCTCCACCTTCTCCAAGCCTGCACTTGTGCACACCTTGCACCAAGCTTCCACCAAGGGGGAGGGATGGATACATTTTGTCGGCACGCGCACACTTCAATGAGACCTTGGGATCCTTGGGGGACTAGCTTAGCACTCCTCTGCACACTTCCTTAGTCACTCACCATGCACACCTTGCACTTCACTTCTCTGCGGCGCACACTAGTGACTCTTGCACTTCTCTCTCTTGCTTCACTTAGACTATGCTCACTCTCGCTTACACTTAGGATTGTCAAAGAATGGTCCTTGCCTTGATTTGAGTGTGTCGATTCCCGTACGCTCCTAGCTGCAAGAGTATCTTGGTGCTCACTTTGATGTCCCAAGATTGTCCTCACAAATGGCCGCCAACGAACCCCTGTTTTGTCTTGTAGTGACTTTAGGCTAAAAACAAAATTTTAATTGGGTGGTCCATACTTTCACTTCTGCACATGCTGCCTCTTCACATACCTTCACATTTTCCTTTTACATCTTCACTTTTGTACTTAAGAGAGGGTTCACCTGAACCTTCCAAAACACTTTAAACAACACTTTTGAACCTTAGGGAAATTAGAGAAATACCTCTGCAACCTGCAACCACTTTCTCCAATTCATCCTTTGTGGACAATTAATTGTGCACTACCTGTGCACTTTGACACCTTCACTTTAGCACTTTGACTTTGCACCTGTTTACTTTGACCTTGTTGACTTCACCTAGTTTGACTTTGACTATGGTTGACTTTGACCGATATGACTTTTATGGGCTCAACAACAAGTACATCCAAGAAGTGGAACACTTCCCCCCTTGCACATATATTTTTCATGAGCCTAAAGTATTCATGTAGGGCTTCATTACAAAGCCCTGCATGAGGCACATTGTCTCAAAAAACTATTTAGTGGTGCACTCTTGTGAAAAGGAGTAAGAACTATAGCTTGTACATTAGGTTGGGATATGACTTCTTTTATTCTTAGACTTCACTAATACTCACGGTCTTCCCACCTTAGATTCAATTGTATAAGCTTCAGCTATTCGTTACTAACTAGTATGTTAGTAAAAATGAAAAGTAAAAAAGAAGAATATCCAAAACCCCCAAAAAAACTATAAGACAATTTAAACTATAAAAAAGTAGAGAAGGAAACCTATGGAGATTTACAATGAAGAGTGATAATCATGTATCAGACACAATAAAAGTTGCATGTGTACTAAAGGCTAACTTTTTAAATGAATGCTGATTACATAAATATTAAGATCCTTCAAGTGCTACTTCTTCAAGAGATGGCCTCCCATAGAGTTAAACAAAGCACTCTTCAAATCAGGAATTGTTATATAGGTTAGAGCACACTAGACGTTACATGTACCAATATAAAATCACACCTTTCCAAGCAATTGTGCATACTATGGACATCGAACACAAAATCATGACTCTCAGTCATGATTTTAAAATCATAGATGGCATGCCACAAGTGCATGATGTATGGGTAGCAATAGGAATTGATATGTATCTTGAATTACCAATTTATGTGATTGATAATGAGAGATACATGCAATTCATGAATACACTATAAGAATCAAAAGGGGAACCTTTGATGCCAATGGCCTATATCGTGGACCTTAGAGGCAGAACATAGTTTTGTCATAATCTTATTAAAGCGGCTTTTGGGTGGACAAAAGATGACAGTGTATTCAAAGAATGAAGTTCATAGTTCAAAGAAGAAGAAATTTATAGAAATCATTAGAATTGGTAGAGAAGATGCAATATGTCTGGTGCACCAACATTTCTATTTTCCCATCAGGAATAGGTAGACAACTCTCCTTAAGATTATCATACGATTGTTATCTCATGCCAAGAAGCAAATAGGAAACTAGATCGATCTCATGTCATATCTGGAAGAGAAATTCTTTGAAGCACAAAAGCAATGTGGAACCAAACTATCATTGAATAGTGGATTTCCCCTTATGATTCTTATATATCACAGTTTGAATGCTAGAAATAGATTGATCTTAGCACCATCCACAACAAAAATAATGAAGCATATCAAAGGGTTAATTGTTTCATAACAAAAGAAACAAGGAAGTGATTCAAACCCAGATTCTACACTACATACGAAAGAGGCTAAAAGAGCAAGATAATATCTGAAGAATATTCAATCCACTCCATCCAAGAGCATGCATTAATTGCCTACATCAACATCATCACAACCACCCCCAATCACTCAAGATGACTTAGATGCAGGTCTCCAAGAACAAACCAATATTTGGAAGGAAAAGTTAAAGAGATCAAGGCCATCACTATCTACAATCCAACATGCAATTAGAAAGAAGATATGTGGCAAAGAAAGTAAGAAGATTCGTGAGATATGAAGAACAAACTACTAAAGGTGAAAAATCATCATCATATTCACGATCTAAAAAAGAAGAAGATAAATATTCTTATATAAATATACCTATGGAATTGGAGCCTAATTGATGATGATACATGGGATGAGTTGGCACATGTCAAAGAGATACCACATATAGAAGAGGGATGTATGGAAGAACCAATTTTTACAACATCAATTGTTGTTGCACCAACCATATTCACATGAGTGAGATCTCCCATGAACAGTGTACACAAGAACACATACATCACTATGAACAAAGCTACAATTTATGTGAAACGCAAAAGAAAACTAGCAAAATTTAGACCGCCAATGCACACATGCCAAAGTTTTGAATATGAAATAGCTTGAGAATCATGAATTGCACGTGTTGAATAATTATTAAATTTTCCATAATCTATGAGCTTATACAATCCACAACATAAAATTCCAAAAGCAAGGATAACATCATCATTTGAAAGATTTTGAATTGTGGATCTATCATCAACACATTTTACAACCATAACAATCTTGGCTAGTGTTAACAATGATAAAAGATTTTTCTTGATCCCTAGCATGTATAAAGCATCTGAGGATCTGAAAGAACTACCATCAACATTAGCAAGAATAATCTTTCAAAATATCATGATAGGATAAGAGAAGTTGTTAGCACATGTGATATTATTTCTTGTAGGAATAGGCTCATGTGAAGTGGAGAAAATGCACTACAAAATAATATGTTTGGTTGCACCACTATCAAAGTACCAAACATCCGAGTCTACTACAAACATACACTACTCAGAAGCAAATTGTTCATAATTGCAATGAGTAGTAAATGCCCATTCTTCATTTTGAATAAGGCCATCATACTCTTTTTTAGATGTAGAGGCCTCTATAACAACCATTCAATCCTCTTTGTTCTTTGTCTCTTTTGTAGCCAATTTAGGAAAACTCTTAACAATATGATCATTTGCCTTACAATACTTGCAAAGATGTTTCTAACTTTCTATTTTCTTGTCATCTTTGTTCTCCTTCTTTGAATGTGTAGTATTAGTAGATTTTACCTTACTAGTAGACCATGTCCATTCACCTTTGCCCTAATGACGAGCTAAGAGATTTTGATATGCAACATGCGTAATTGACCTGTTCTACCTAGAATTATTTTCTTGCAACAAAATAGATACTAACTCCTCAAAGGTTAAGGCATTTGTATTTATTCTCATAATCAACCAAAGAGTAGAAGCAAAACTCTTGTAAGGATTTGGAAGATAATTAATTTCAGTCTACACAAGTGAAATATCTTACAAGATTTCATTAGCAAAAATCAATTGCTCTTTCAAATCCTTGATCTTTGTTAGAAAAGTTTCGTTTGAATCTCCTTCATTCATATGCTCACTCTCCAACTATTTTCATAGGTAAGCAATGTGAGCCTCATTTTTTTCTTGACATAGTGTTATAAGAGTATCCCAAGTATTTTTTTTTCTCTTTTGCAAGAGTGAATCTAAGGGATAATGGCATGTTTGAAAGACAAATATATCAATGCATGTGCTTTTCCATCTCTACCTTCCAAAAATATTTTCTTTACAATAGGTGCAATAGGAACCGTAGTAGAACTAGGAAATTGAACAACATCTTCAACACCACCTGTATCACGTGCAAGCACTATATTTGCAAGTGTAGGAAGACATTTTTTAACACCCTGCACAATATTCCACAAGCCTTTTTTTACTAATGCATGACACATCATGTATGCCCACAATGGGTAATTAGAACCATCTAACTTGTCCTCGACAACTAACATACAAAATACATCATTTTTTTTATAACAGAGAGTTTGGATGAATCCTAGTCTCCTTGGCTTGAATCAATTAAAAGAAAAGAGTATACAGTGAATGTTCATAGTGCCCTTGTGATCCCCCCGCCACAAAGTAGGGGTTGGATTGAGGAGAAACTAACCAAGGGGTGGAAGAGAGCTACTTCCTAGAGAGATTTGCAAGTATAATTAATGAAGTTTTCATCTCCCTCTTGAGCGATCTACTTACTTTTGATCTTGTTGTTTTCCATAGTGAAAGATCCTATGATGTCTAAAGGGAGGGGAATTTTTTTTGTTCCAAATTCTTTTATCTGAAAGGCCCAAGGATTTCATAATCGACCATTCTTTTGGGATTTCTCCAAAGTTGGTCACACATCTTTCTTTCACAAAATACATCATTGCTTTCAACCATGAATAATGGCTAAATATCTTGATGCAAAAAATACATGTACCTAAAAATTTTGAACAGAAATACACAATGGAGCTCAAATAGACTTGTACTAGACTTCAAGTTTCCTATACTAGTGAACCAAAAAATGTATATATGTTTGGCGCAAAAGGACCAAATTGCCTACACAATTTCTACAATAGTGTTCTTAGAGGCTAGAGTATGCTCACCAATTTTCATTTGATTTTGAGATTGTGATCAAAAGGGTGCCGTCGAAGCCCTAAAGAAAGTATGGTCCTATTATGATATTGATTGTTGGAGTTCCAGGACTATAGAAGCACACAAACAACACAAGGAAGAAGAAGAAGAAGCTTGGAGAAAAGCATAACATTGATTGTATTGTGAATTGAATGTACAAAGATAAGTGATCGATTAAGGTTATACATGTAGATACAAGTTGGGGGGAACCTTTCAAAAAAGGAAAAAAAGTGCCCCCAAGGTCTTAAGTGCACGCACACATATCACTACCAAGATATAACAATAGTTAAGCATGCATAAGAAGGAAGCACTTGAGTTGCGACTTGAGGGAGAGTGTTAAAAATCAGTCTCAACAAAAAGGAAAGGCTGCAATTATGAATTTTACAATCTATTACTCATAGAGGAGGATCTATAGTCATATAATTGGTTGGGAAGCTTGATCAACACATTCAAATTAAGCACTAGCTTTTTAGCTATCAAAAAATTGTATCTACATTCATTGGTAGCTAGTTTCCTAGATTTGTATAGTCGTTAAATGGAACTATGAACATGATTTTTTACTCTTCTTTCTTGCAAGACTGTATTGTAAAAAGGTTTTGTTATCAGAATCTTGCTCACGTGTACACATAGGTTATGGATGCAGAAAACCCACAAAAAAATAGACACACCAGGAGACAAGACAGAATGCAGTATTGGGTGCAATCTCCCCCCATGCACTCTGTTTCGACAGTCCATAGAGTGCATGTATTTATAGGAATTTTTTATTATGTCGAAATAGTCGTTACATGATAGAAGCTTCAAAAAGCATGCGTGAAAGTAAAAGTTGGGAACCTTTGTAGAAAGGCTTTGCTTTCAATATAAAAAATTGCGGTCTACAATGACCCTTATTATAACCACTACTTTTCTAACTGTTTCTAACAATAGAACCTTCTATGCGGGTTTATTTACAAACTAAATTATAAGTCAGATTATTGATGTCCACCCTAAAGTTGGATTATTGATGTTCTCCTTTTCATGCCTTTCATGCCCTCATGAACTTTTAGTTGTTATATCAAAACACCAAAACACATTAATACATTAATAAATTAACACTCCAACAATGCCTTGTTTAACACGTTCCATAATTTATAACATGCCCCTCGGTTGAAAAAGAAACTAACCTCAGTTGATAAAATAAAAATAAACATGGATGGCTAGTCACATGTTCCATCACTAAACGAAAATAAGCATGTTCCATGTAAAAACACATGCATGGAAATGTTCATGGAGGAACTACATCAATGTGTTTGTGTATGATATGCAAAAATTAAGTGGTCATAATGAGGTGTTAATTGTGTTTTATGTATCCATTGTCATTCTTCAATAGAACGATTTTTGTACTTAACTAAATATCGATGATATTGAGTACCTGTGCATGTAGTAGTGAAATCATGATCAATTATTTTCTCAGGAACCAAGATTTTAGATTGTTCTTCTATTAAAGGAGGGTCATCAAGAAGTGGAGTGAGTGGTAAAGTTCCTTTAAATGGTTTAAGTAAACTAATATGAAAAGAGTTATGTATATTCCAATGAGATGGTATATCTAATCTAAATGAATTATCATTAATTTTTTGTATAATGTAAAATGGTCCATAATAGCATGGTGCAAGTTTAATTTTACAATGTTGCAAAATATTTTTGAGACGTCTTTTAATGACACGCAACCACACAAGATCATTTTCCTTGAATTCCTTAACGAATCGTTTTGTATTGATATTACGTGTGTATCATTCTTGACTTTTCCTAATGTGCTCATGAACATTGTGAAGTATATAAATGTGATCTTGAGAAATAGAATCAACCATCAAAATGTCGGTTTGGGTGAGTGACATGGGAGTGGGAAGCTTTTTGCCATAAACAATTTCAAAACATGCACAACTAGTAGTGGTGTTTGTGGTGTTATTGTAAGCAAATTGAAGCAATGGCAACTTTTCATCCCAATTAGTGGGACAATCTAATGAATAACAACGCAATAGATCAAGAATAGTACTATTTATAGCCTCAGTTTGTCCATTACTTTCGGGATGAAATGTAGAGCTAAAATCTATTTTAGAACCAAAATGTTGAAATAAAGCAACCCAAAAATGATTACAAGAATCTAACATCACGATCAGATAACATTACTTTAGGAAATCCATGATGTGGGAAACTGCATTTAATAAATAATTTTGCAGCCTGAGGTGTAGACAAAGTTTTTCTACATGGAATGAAATATGCATATTTACTAAACCTATCAAGTATTGAATCATATCATTATGTGATGAAGTGATGGGAATACCTGTGATAAAATCCATAGAAATTTGTTCCCATGGTTCACTCGGAATGGGAAATGGCATTAATATCCAAATGGTTTACCATGATGACGTTTTACACGCTGACATACAATGCATTGAGAAACATAATGTGCAATATCTTTTTCCATGTGTGGCCAAAAGAAGAAATCTTTGCATGCAGAAATGGTGCTTTGTATGCCTCTATGACCCATGTAAGATGGTTCATGCATTTCTTTGATGAAAAAATCTTTAAAAGCTTGGGTTATGCATAATCTATGTTGAAAATAAAGAAAACCATTATGAAATGTATAATGTCCATCACATAAGGATGCACCATTTTTGAATTCATGCCATGCACATGAGAAATACAAATCAAATGCATAAGTGGAATCCATTCCTTGAAAAAAATGAATTTGGATGGCAAAAATATTATGCAAAACAACAGAATGTGAAGGAAATCGGCCAAGAGCATCATCTATAACATTAGCTTTACCAGGATGATATTGGATCATGGGTTGGAAATTTTGAATTAATGATGCCCATTTAAGATGACGATCAGAGATTAAGGGCTGATTTAATAAATGCTTAATAGCCTACTAATCGGTTTGGATTAAGACCTCAGAGCCCATAAGATAGTGTTTCCAAATTCGCAAAGCATGCACAATCGCTAACAATTCTTTATCATATGTACTATAATTCTTTTCTGAGCGCTTAAGCTTTCTACTCTCAAATGCAATGGGATAATCATTTTGCATTAAAACAACACCTATTCTTGAACCACTAGAATCAATAATAACATGAAAGGGTTGTGAAAAATCAGGTAACTATAAAACAGGTGCATGTGAAAGTGCATGTTTGAGTTTTTCAAAGGATTGTTGTTGGGTAAGTCCACATGCAAATTTTATTTTCGTTTTCGATAACAAGGTAAGAGGTAATGCTAAATAAGAAAAATTTCAAACAAACTTCCTATAGAAACTAGCCAACCCAGGAAAAGAACGAACATCATTGACAGATTGTGGTGTAGGCCATTCTACTATAACTTTAATCTTTTTTGGATCCACATGTATAACTTCACTTGAAATAACATGTCCTAGATATTCTAGATTATGTTGAAAGAAGTAACTCTTTTCAAGATTAGTGTAAAGTGTGTTCTCTTGTAGTAAATGAAAAACTGTTTTAAGATGCTTCTCATGCTCACTATCATTCTTACTGTAAACAAGTATATCGTCAAAAAATACAAGAACGAAAGCTTGGTAATCAAGAAAAATGTTGTTCATCATTCGTGCAAATGTACGAGGGGCATTAGTAAGTCCAAAGGGCATTACCATAAATTCATAATGGCCAGTTTGAGTTCTAAATGTAGTCTTAAAAATATCACTTTCCATCATAAGAATTTGCTGGTATCCCGATTTTAGATCAATTTTACTAAAGACATGAGCTCCTCATAATTTATCTAAAAGATTATCTATTCGAGGAATAGGGTATCTATTCTTTATTGTGATATTGTTAACAACTCTTTAATCAATGCACATTCGATAAGTTTTATTCTTCTTCTCTACTAAGAGAACTGGTGCTCCAAATGGGGAAGAACTAGGCTTTATAAGTCCTTTTTGTAGTAGTTCTTTTACTTGGTTTTTTATTTCCTTTTGGTGTAGTGGGCCATGTCTATAAGGTGCTTTATGAGGAGGAGAACTACCAGGGACTAAGTCTATGCTATGGTCAAAGGATCCTCGAGATGGTGGTAGTTCAGAGGGATACTCAGACATAAAACAATCCTTATAAGTAGTCATGAAAGGTTTATGTGCATGTATGAGTATAATCATTGATGACATTGACAAAAACAATGCATGAATTGAATCCTTTCCTAAATGCATGCTTTAATTGAGTATGACTAATCAATGGAAATGGATGGAAATCATGCCCTGCATACAAAGTAATGTTTTGACCTTTAAATTCAAAGTTAAAGGTATGCGTATGGTAGTCAATGTGTGGGTTATAATAATGACGAAAAGGCATACCTAGTAGAACATCATAAGATTGCAAAGGTGCAATTAAAAATGTTCATGAATCAACATATGGGCCTATGTTAATCATAACATCTTGCACTTTTCATGTTACATTATAACGATTACCTTGAAATGCAGCTTTTACTTTATACAAGGAAGGAAACGTTTTTAATTTAAGTTCTTGTACTAATAAATGTGAAATGAAGTCACGTGAACTACATTCATCATGTAAACTTTTAACGAGTTTGTTATTCATAGTACTCTGCATGCAAAGTAGAGAATGAAGAGAGATATCGTTACCCAAGGTACTTAAGTCCTTCTCCAATTATTCCTTTATCCAAAGAGGAGGAATTTCTTCATTATGGGCCTCCATGTTATGTAATTGAATTGCAGTTGGTTTCATATTAAGAGATCACACTCGGCATTTCGTTTTTGTATGTCCAGGTTTACCACAATTCCAGCAGGTGATTCGTGGTCGCTTCTATTGGGCATTCATCGTTGAAGTTTGCAGGGTAGGTGGTTTGGTAGGTTGGAGAGATGAAGCAACATGTGCAGTTGAGTAGTTGGATTGCAGTGGACGAGGAAAAATAGAGTAAGATGGGGCATTAAAATTATGTTTCATGGGAAGATTTGGTTTAACAAAAAGTGTTCGTTGACACGGTTGTTGTAGACGGATTGACTTGGTTATGGATTGGAATTCTTTCTCTGCATCATAAGCAAAAGATATAGCCTCATTGAGGGTTGTAGGTCATAGGGTGTGAAGCTTAGCTTGGATTCCCACCTCGAAACCATCTTCGTATTTCCGATACAAGCTATCCTCTAGTACATCTTCAAGCATTCGAATCAATTGTAAATTTTGCAATAACCGCTATGTGTAGGTAGTAACCGTATCACCCTCCTTCCATGTAAGGGTCGTCCATGCACGTTGAACATATAAATTCTATTGAGGAGGAAGAAAAGAATCCTTCACTTTATCTTGGAAAGCCTTCCACATTGTTGGACGCTCTGTACTGTGCTGCAGGACGTTCCACCAGAGTTGAGCTTTTCCTACTAAATAATTAATGGAAAATTTTACTTTTTCACTTTCATCATATGTTTCATCAGTATAAAAATCATCAAACTATGATAACCATGAAAGGACTAAAGGGCCATCCTTACGGCCATCAAACCATAAAAACTAGTAATTTTTAACACCAATCTTGGAATGCATGCCATTCTATTGGGCCTCGAAGTTCATGTTGTAGGAGCTCAAGTTGTTGCTTGAGTGTTACCTTGGGTAGAGGTGACTCACCGAAATCCTCCATGGTGTTCGTAGGGTCCATGGGGATGTAGAGAACAAAACCCTCTTGCTAGATATGTAAAAACAATTTTTGAGATTGTTTGAGTTAAAATGTAAAAGGAAAGGTTGTTCTTGGGAATTAAAAAAGTAAGAAAGAGATGAAAGTTGTGTTAAATATAAGAAAAGAGAACTAGAGTGAAAACACAAAGAGATAGTATAGTGGTAAAACACTTCCCTTGTGTGAGTGAGGATGTGGGTTCAAATCCTCCCACCTTGGTGAATATAAAACTCCTTATTGCCACTCATAAATTAAAATTGGTTCGTGCATAGCCAACAGCTGCCAATGATCACCAAGGGAGCCTTGGGTGCCAAAGATGCCAAAGTAATGCCTTAGTTATGCCTTAAGTTATGCCTAATTTCTATGCCTCATGAACCTTGAGCTCATATATCAAAAACACCAAAATACATTAATACATTAATAAATTAACACTCCAATAATGCCTTGTTCAACACATTCCATAATTTATAATAGGTTTTATGGATCTTATGTTTGAATTTAGAGATGTTTTTCTCACTGACTTTCCTAGAGGGCTACCACCTGAGAGAGGGGACATTGACCATCCTATTGAGGTAGTTACTAACAATAACCCTATATGTAAGCCACCTTATATGCTTTGTGTTTCTCAATATAAGGAGGTAGAGAGGCAATTACAAGATTATTTAGATAAAGGCTTCATTAGACCTAGTAACTCAACTTGGGCATCACCAATGCTCCTAGTTAAGAAGAAGGATGGGTCTATGAGACTATGCATAGAATATAGGGCACTAAAAAAGGTAATGATCAAGAATAGGTTTCCAATGCCTAGGTTGGAAGACATATTTGATCAAGTACACCAAGCTAAGTATTTTACCAAGCTTGGCCTTAGATCATGATATCATCAAATTAGGATTAGGGCAGAGGATGTCCCTAAAACTACCTTCAGGACTAGATATGGGCACTATGAGTTCTTGGTGATTCCTTTTGGTCTCACCAATGCTCCTGCCACTTTCATGAAACTCATGAATAATGTATTACGACCACATCTACGGTAGTTTGTAGTTGACTTTCTAGATGTTATTTTGATCTATAGGAAATCAGAACAAGAACACTTGGAACACTTGAAAAAAGTATTCCAAGTGTTGAGGGAAAATCATTTTTTTCATAACTTATTTCCAACCAAAAGTGATTTTCATCACTACACCAACATTATAAATACGGTTTTTTATAGTTCCAACTCCATTTTGTACAATTCGAGGAGTTCTCACGCTTGAGGAGTATAAGGAGTACCTATATATCAATTTTCATAATTTTTGTACTCCGTTTGAGCCCTCAAATAAGCCTTGGCGCCTAATTTTTAACTAGGCCAAACACTAGGTTTGTACAAGGCTAAAAGCTAGTCAAAAACTATAAAAAGATCTAGAGAGCTCATTTTTTAGGTTAGCTTGTGACAGAATAGAGCTTTTGTAAAAGAAATCTTGTGTAATTGAAAGTACTCCATTGTTCCTCTCTTTGTTCTTGCCTTGTGTGTGTGTGTGTGTTTCTGCATGTGTGTGCATGCTATCTCACTTGTGCCTTCACTTGCTCTTGGTCATCATAACAGTCCTCATGTCTCCATGGATTGACATTTATGAGGTGGATCTCCTCAGGTTGTTACTCACCATTGTGCTTGAGTGACACCAAATTTCGCATTGTTGCCAGAGAGAGAGCTTCAAGGACAAGCATGTGATGGTAAGATGTAGAGTTGTGATGTTTGAGTCATGCATTGGGCATGCATTAGCCATATGGTCGCCTCCATACGTATAAAATCGTTTCAATGGGGTGACCCTTGGTGTTTGTCTATTTTGAACTCCTAGCTTCTTGGCAACTACTCAGGTAGCTCATCTATCATAGTGGAGGTTCTGGAAGTATGACTAGTAGAACTGTCAAAATCCTTATAGAGTTTGGACAATTCTAACTCCTCACCCAAGTTGTCTTCTATGTCAGTACACATTCTCAAGAATTGATCTAGTGTGATCGGCTCCTTGAGATATACATATGATCTAAGTTTCCTGCTTAGAAGTCCATCTAAAAACAAGGAAACTTGTTTTGCTTGTGTAGGTAATTCAGGTGTGGGACATATTTCCATGTTCTTTTAAATTGGCATCCAGCTAGTTGAACTGTTTCTTGGGGTGTCTGCTTGAAGCCGTGGATCAAGGATGATGTGTTATGCCTGATGCCACTCTTGGAAAATTCTATGATAATGAATGCTTCTAGTAGTTGACCTATATTTTGGTAATTAACATTATTTAGGGGCTGAAACCAAGCTAAGATAGTACCCTTCAAGGTCAAATCAAATGCCTCAAACTGGGTGAACAAGTCCTCAACCTGTCCAACTCTCAACACTTGTTTGAACTTGACCACATGATCATAAGGATCTCTTGACCCATCAAAGTAGTTTTTCATTGTCTTGACCACTTGAGAGGGTCTATGGGTTCTTGGGTACTCTCGGGGTCTAGGCAATGGAAAATCATGTTCATCTCTTCTATGTGCTCTATGTCTCTCCCTTTCAGGTCTTTCACTTTCAAGTCCTAATTTGTCTTTGCCCACAGTGTGTGCAATGCTTACCTTAGGTATCTCTCTGGCTTGTTCCCATTGTGATCCTAGAACATGAGATGATCTTGCACCTCCTTGATCATGATAGGCAATGGATGTATGTAAGGGAAACACTGGTTTACCCTTGCATGCATAAACTAACCTATTTTGATCTATCACCGCCAACACTCTCTCTAAGGTGTTATCCAGATAGATTACTTTTCCAGGGATCTTTGGGTCCTTGAATTCATAAATATGAATTCTTTTTAAATCCTTGCATTTTTTCGATCTAACTCTCCAAAAAACTTCGTGAGTTTCTTGGTTAACGAAGAGTTCTATGGCTGAGTTATTCTCAGAAACCCATTCTGGTGTGAGTACTCTAGTCAAGATAGATTTGCCTCTACGTATCCTAGGTTCTTCCACCCAGTGTCCATGTTCTAAATCTCTTGTTTCCATTGCTAGGATCTCTACCCTGAATTCATTGATACTGTCATGTTGATTGGTCACTATGTACATGGTTCCTTCCTTGTCTATATAGGCATCTTCCTCAAACTTAACCATGGGATGTTCCAACCCCATGTGTTCATCTGGGTTTCACAATTGGACCACTAACCTCCTCAAACCATCCTCATAAATGTGAACATCTAAGCGATTGGTTCGAACATATTCAAATTGGTTTTTGCAGGGACCTTCTGGTCTTTCTAGGTAGGCTCCTCCTGAGCTACCCCTTGGTCTCTCCATGTCATAAGACATCTCCAAATTGCTAGTTTGTGAGGTTAATATGTAGGGGTAATCGTCTAATTTTTGGGCCCAAGGTCTTGTAATGGTTTTAACAGTAGCCTCAGAAGATCTCACACTATGAAGATTGGCCTTTCCTATGTGCTTGCCCAATCTGAGGTTCATGATTTGTTTCCTTCACGCACTCGATGTGGAATGACATTACACAATTTCTTTTTTCTCTCAATTACTTGATTTGTTTTTACTGTCCTTGTTCTCTTGTCCTGTCAATCAATGCATGCTAGGCATTTCTCTTCATTATGTGTTGAAGTTATCGCACCATTGAAATTAAGTTCTTTTTCCTTTAGGGTTTGTCGCATCAATATCCTAACTTATGCTTGAACTAGAGTAACTGGAGTAATAAGGGACTCTTGCACTTGTATCATTCCTAACATGATCCTTGTTAATCAATATCACTAATCACACTTAGCCTATGCTAAAAATTTTACTGAGGGGATTGAGAGATCTTCCAACCTCAAGTTGCTTCTCCTTGTTTGTGTTGGAGATAGATGTCTGCGGAAGCACCCAAACAGCACAAGGAAGAAGAAGAAGCTTGGAGCACAAACACACAATACTGAATGTATTAATAGAGAATGTACAAAGATAAGTAGCCCATTAGGGCAATAGGCGTATATACACTTGCACTTGTATCATTCCTAACATGATCCTTGTTAATCAATATCACTAATCACACTTAGCCTATGCTAAAAATTTGATTGAGGGGATTGAGAGATCTTCCAACCTCAAGTTGCTTCTCCTTGTTTGTGTTGGAGATAGATGTCTGCGGAAGCACCCAAACAGCACAAGGAAGAAGAAGAAGCTTGGAACACAAACACACAATACTGAATGTATTAATAGAGAATGTAGAAAGATAAGTAGCCCATTAGGGCAATAGGCATATATACAAGCCGGGGGGAAAAAACCTCCTAAAGAGGGAAAAAAGTGCCCCGACGGTCCTAGTGTGTTCACACACATCACTACCTAAATATATCAACAAATCCCCCCTGGGAGTGATGCGGTAAACAAGGAGCAGGCACTCATGTATAAGGAAGTGCCAAGCTATGTGGAAATCACTCCACAAAAGGAAGTAAGCCCAAAGCTTTGCGGAAAGCTTCAAACTTCTCCCTAGGCAGAGCCTTCGTGAAAAGGTCTACAATGTTCTCCTGCGTGGGCACATATGCCAAGCTGACCTCCCCAGCAGAGAACCTCTCCTTGACATAGTGATAATGCACCTCAATGTGCTTAGTGCGAGCATGGAACACAGGGTTGCTCGCAACTGCCAATGCGCTCTGACTGTCAGTGAAGATGGTGGTGGGAGAAGACTGGCCAACACCCAAATCAGCCATAAGGCATCTGAGCCACACACACTCAACAATCGCTGTGAAAGCTGCCCTATACTCAGCCTCACAACTGGAAGTGGCCACAGTAGGCTGCTTCTTGCTCAACCAAGATATACATGAGCTACCAGGCATGAAGAAAAAACCACTGGTGGACACACGAGTGTCATAGCAACTAGCCCAATCTGAGTCAAAAAAAGCATGCAAATCTGACGGTAGTGATCCCCCCTTTGGATAAAACAACCCAAGTAGCTGAGTACCACTCAAGTAGCAAAAGATGCACTTAACCGCCTTCCAATTTGTGACTCTTGGGCAATGCATAAACCTACTCATTTGTGAGACAACAAACTGAATATCTGGCCGAGTAATGCATAAGTAAATCAAGCATCCAACAGCCTGATGATAGAGAACAACATCAAATGCATCTCCAGCATCATGAAGACTCAATCGTAAACCTATCTCCAGTGAGCAGCATGTCATCAACATAGACAACAATGATCAGAAGCACATCATTAGCACGCTTAACATATAAGGTGCTTTCAGTTGAACTGTTCTCAAAACCATGTGCAACCAGATAGGCATGTATCTTCTCATATTTAACCTGCACACTTGGTTTTCATGCCCTTTCTGCACAAAGCCACAGGGATGAAAAACATACACTTCTTCATGCAAGATTCAGAAATGTTGTTTTAATGTCCAACTGATGTACATTCCAACCATGATGGGCTGCAAGTGCACAAATGCTCCGAACAGTAGTCATACGGCATGTAGGTGCAAAGGTCTCATCAAAATCAATGCCTCTTTCCTGTGCATAACCCTTTGCAACAAGCCTAGCCTTATACCTGTCAACTGTACCATCAAGTTTACTCTTCAGCTTGTATACCCACTTAGTGCCAATGGCCTTCTTGCCAGGAGGCAAGTCACATAAAGCCCATGTACCATTCTTCATTATAGTATCATATTTAGATTGCATAGCAGCCATCCAATTTTTTGAATTATGTGCTTCATCAAAAGAAACAGGCTCATTCTCATCACAGAGACTAGACGCAGCCATAGCATAGCAATATGATGCAAAAGAGGCACTATGAGAGCTTGAACGAGTACGATATGACAAAGGTGCATCTAATTTGCTATCACACAAAGTCTGCACCAGCCATTTTGGCATAGTTTTTGCCTGTTCAAAATCAGCTCTCTCATCAACAAGTGCATCATGTAAATCTACATCAGAAATGGAATGATCTGCATCATCATATGAAACCTGCAAAGGCTGAGAAGTTGCCTCATTAGGACAAGCACTAGACTATCCACCTATAAAAAGAGGCATCAAAGTATCATACATGTCTTTGGAGCTAACAGATGTCTCCTTAGTACATGAAAGTAATGGCTGAATAGCATCTTCCACAAAGACAACATCACGGCTAACCAAAATGCGTTTAGTCTATGGATGATACAGACGATAGCCTTTACTTTCAGAACTGTACCCAACAAAAATACATTTTACTGCCTTATCATCCAATTTTTTGCGATGTTGTTCAGGCACTAGTGCATATGCTAAACAACCAAAAACACGCAGATGAGCAACAGATGGCTTGCGGTCATGCGAAGACTCATATGGAGTGATAGACTGAAGCACTTTAGTGGGACACCTGTTCAGTACATATGCTGCACACATGACAGCCTCAAGCCAGAAACTATGTGGTAAAGCCTGACTCTTGACCATGCACCTCGCCATCTCCATGAGTGACATGTTCTTTCGTTCAGCAACTCCACTTTGTTGAGGTGTATACGGCACTGTACATTGGTGTTTTATCCCACGTTCAGCCAGAAATGCATTAAACTCAGAAGACATATATTCCCCCCCTCGATCAGAACGGAGGGTGCCCATTTTACATGCTGACAGATTTTCAGCCAAAACCAAAAATTGTTTAAAGCACATGAGCACTTCGGACTTTACTTTGAGTGGATATACCCATGCATGCCTAGAAAAATCATCAATGAAAGTCACGAAGTAAAGGTAATTTCCAAAAGAGGGTGTTTGCATAGGACCACAGACATCACTATGTACAAGCTGCAATTTTTGTGTAGCCCGAACTGAGCCATCTTTTGGAAAGGAGGAACACTGCATTTTGCCCAAAATACAGCCTTCACAAACATGTTTTCCAGGTGCCTCAAGTTTGGGCAAAGAGGACACCATTTCAGATTTCTGCAGGCATAGAAAACTAGCAAAAACGAAATCTCTTTGCAAACCGGAATGTGTACTCAGAAAATTATGTTCAATTGTGAAGGTATGTCAAATTGATGAATTCAAGTACTTGGAATTATTGTATAGTGGAAGTGCAGGTGGAAAACCAACAGAAAGACACCAAACCATGTGATTTCTAAGAGTTTTTTACACTAGAAAGTCATCAGAAAGAAACCAAAAACCATCAGAAAGAAATCGTAAACCATCGGAAAGAAACTGTAAAGCTACCAGAAATGCACCAAAATGAAATCAGAGTTAATTCCATTTTTGTCAAGGTTTGAGTTTTAGTATTGTCGAGCTATTGGTGATTATAGAGGTGTTCTAATATCACATTAGCTTGGTTCTTGTGGTGTTTTTATACACACCAACAAATTTGTATTCTAGCATAAAGGATCCTCAAGATAATTAAAGGGGTTAACTTAGTAATCAAGGTAATTGAAGTATTTTTGAGAGAAGTAAAACATCATCAATAGATGAAAAGATCGATGGCTTGAGACGTTGATGTCTGATACCACACCAGAGTTGTTCATCAGATGATGGTTTACCTTAACTCAAAGAGACTTTATGAGAACTTAGTTTGTCTCTCATAAAAGGTTCTAGATTACTTCAAACCCTTGACTTAAACTGATCTATGAAGACTTATTCTCGTAGTTTCCTCAAATTAGATTTAGTGTTTTAGAAGTTTGAATTGGTTAACAAAGTGTTTATTTCTTCCTTCATGCTTGGAGATGACTTTGATAGGTATTCAAGTCATCTCTATGAAGGTCTGGTTTACCCAAATGGAATTGGTAACTTAAGTAAATACCTTTCAAGCTTAGAGGACACTTGAGTTTGAGATGAATCATTCAACCATTGGGTATTGCTCATAGCAAACTACAATGATGAGGAAAGAATTTAAAGTTCTCTAAAGAGTTTTGAGTAAAACTCTTGAAGAGAAAAAGTGTTAGGAATTGTTTCTTGTTTTAAAAATTCCAAAGAAGCCAAGTCTTTGAGAAACTTTGATTTTTTAGTTGACCAAATAAGTAAATGAAATACTTCTTTCCTACATTCTACTTTGGACTCTAAAACCCAATTAGACACAATAGTATTGTAATTGGGAAAGGATTTTAGATGTTGGTTAAGAAATGAAAACATCTAAGTTAGATGTTTTGGTCAATCTTAACTTCAGTTTTATCAATATCAAATTTGAGGAGCTTTTTCAAAGTTTGGAACTAATCAGAAGTCCATCTATTTTGCTAGATGTATGCACAAAAATGGATCTATAAAGAAACTTAGCTAGAAATACTTAAAATCCACATACTTCATATGTTTCTGCTATGAATGTCTAGTTCATACATAGCAAAACACTAAATTAGGTAGGGATGCATTAATCCACCCCTATCACTCTTTCCATACTTTGCACTTGGTTAAGTTTTTCATGTAGAAAGGTAGATGGTGTTTAGAAAGATTTGGGTAGGGATTAGCCCACACACAAATTCCCATCTTTTTAGATCGAGCCCGAGATAGAATCCCCTTTTGATAAAGAGGCAAATTTAACTTTGGTCCGTTGCCTTTTCAAATGAGGGGCATGTTATGAATTATGGAATGTGTTGAACAAGGAATTGTTGGAGTGTTAATTTATTAATGTATTAATATGTTTTGGTGTTTTTGATATAGCAGTTGAAGGTTCATGAGGGCATGAAAGGCGTGAAAGGATGGACATCAATCATCATAATTATATTTTATATAGTTTGTAAATAAACCCATGTAGAGGGTTCTATTTTTGGAAATAGTTAGTAAACGTAGTGCCTAGGATAAGAATCATTGTAGACCACAATCTCTATTAATAAAAGCAAGGGCTCTGCAGAAAAGAGACCAACTTTTACTTTCACGCATGCTTTTTGCAGCCGCTCTCATGTAACCACTCTTTTTGACATAATGAAAAAAATCCTATAAATACAAGCACTCTGTGGACTATCGAAAACAGAGTGGATGGGGGAGATTGCACCCAATATTGCATTTTTTCTCATCTCCTTGAATATCTATTTCTCTGTGTGTTTCCAACATTCATAACCTCTATGCGAGCATGAATTAAGATTCTGATAACAATTAGCATCCATGTGAGAAGGACACTTGGCAAGATCTTCTCACACTTCCCCCTTGTTCCAGAGGTATATATATTGCTAAAGATGGTTGGGTGGATAGATGCATCTCTCCCTTGTGGGCTTAGAGGTAGTTGTCTAGATATGCTATTATTCTCTTAGTCTTTGCTTAGAATAGTTGTTTCTTAACATTTTGTATCTATTTTCAATAGTTTGAGATGACAAGACTAGATTCAATTTTTTTTTCAAATTTGGTGTTTGGATTGGTAGAGAATTCAATGATGAAGTACGCATCAGATTTGGTGATACAATTGTTAATGGTTTTGATGCCTAACTAGAAATGGGCTTTGAAGGTGGAAAAGAAATTGGATCCCTATTGAGCCCATTGCTTTGGATGTTCTAAATCATAATTCTTCTCTTTCAAGGATACTTTGAAAGTCTAAGGTCTATTTAGATCGACTTTGTACAACCAACGCCTAAGACTCTTCCAAGGTAATAGTGGCATTATACTCCCTTGCATCGATCATATTTTGTAGCATCAAAATAATATTTTCCTACATGCTCTTCTTTAAGGAAAAAAATTCACAATGGTAGCCTATAAGGAGAATGTGGCCATTGGTTTGAATAATATCCACCACTTCATGGTGGATATCCCTCCTACCATCAAGGATAGGGAAGTCCTTGGTTTGGGTGTTGATGATGTTCATAATATTGCACATTAGGTGGTTGTGTTTCCTTAATCATAGAAGTAGCTTATAAAAACTACAAGCAGCTTGTCGTGTCATGATTAAAAGAGTTGCAAACAACATAATATAATTGATTTAGGGCACAATGCCCCCCATTCCTTCACTTTAATCATTAAAGCTTTTTCAAAGGCGCTACTTCAGCCAATGTCATTGTATTCATCCATCTCCACAACGCTATTTCATTAGAGCCTTCTAAATATGCCTTCTCAACTAGACTAACAACTTTATTCTCTAACTATAAATCCATGTAAAAAATATCTCATCTAGGTCAAGTCCTCTTGTATTGTAGCGTAACGTACTTTGTTGTAGTTGAGGCGTTAAGCCATTGATAAACTAGCCAATAGTCACTCTCATAGGTGGTCGACTTATGCAAATGGCTTCTTGATAGAGTAAGAAGTCCTATATAGTCTACCCGTTCTCTCTCTCTCTCTCTCTCTCTCTCTCTCTCTCTCTCTCTCTTTCTCTCTCTCTCTCTCTATATATATATATATATATAAGTGTGTGTTCAAGAAACTAAGTGAAGTTTTCTACAAAGATTTGAAGTTTTGAATCTCATAGAGGTTTGTCTTAAAAATTTGAATCGATTACACACATTTTTAGTTATTCTTTCTCGCTTCTCAAAACCTTGGAATTGACTTTGAGAGAGTATGTAAGTCATCCCTAAGAAGGTCATGTTCAACTGATTGGAATAGATTAATGAATAGTTATTCTTTCTCGCTTCTCAAAACCTTGGAATTGACTTTAAGAGAGTATGTAAGTCATCCCTAAGAAGGTCATGTTCAACTGATTGGAATAGACTAATGAATTGAACATCAAAGATGGATGTTCTATCCAAAACCTATTAAATCTAAGAAGATAATTTTTGCATATCAAGTCTAAGACGAATATTTCATCTATTGGGTTTCACTTCAAGCAAATGCTTGTAGCAAACTAAAATTGGTGAAGAAAAAATAAAAAGCTCTCTAGAAAAAATGGAGAGACTCTTCAAGAGGGAATCGTTCACCAGTTTGATAATTCTAAAGAAAGTCTCAAGCTTTAAGGCTTTGACAAAGTGTCGGAAGTTTGGATAGCTTTAGACTTCATTTAGGACTTGTTTTGGTCCATTTGAAATAAGGTTGCGCAAAAGTGAAGGGAATACTTCTTTTTTATATTCTGCCCAAAACCCTCAAGTCCAAGTAGGACATAGTAGCCCTCTAGCTACGTAAAAGGTTCATAAATGTTCGTTAGAAGTGGACAATGGTAGAAACATTGAAGTTACATGTTCTGGTCAACGAACATAGAACTTCATTTTTCCGAAAGAAATTCAAGAAAATTTGAAGATAGTTCACATCTTCATGGGTAGAGAAAACATAAAGATAACAATGAATCGAGAAGGAATGCTTTGTGATCCATCCTCATCAATATGGACCATATTTTGCATTGGATTCATTCTATCAAATGCACAATTAGACGATACTTAATATTAATATGATTAGGTAAAAAGATCAGATAACACATATATTCCTCTCTTTTTAGATCCAGTCAAGATAAAGTCCCCTTCTCATCAAAGAGACAAATCAAAGAGATGAAAACCAAGCTCCTCATTTTGGGTAATAGGCTCAATAAAATTCTATTATATAGATCATAATTTGAAGCATATTTTTGAGGCTGAAAGTATTCTTCAAGGGGGCAAGGGATGTTATAAAGTAGTTAGAGTCTCAACATTAATTTTATAGTTGTTTGGGCTATTAGCCAAGATATGTGCTTAGCCTAGTGATTAAGTATTGAGATTGGGATGGAGGTCTTGGGTTCAATTCTATTAGGTGTAAAAGGGAGAGTATTTTGGCCAAGATGCTTTAGAGATCCTAACTTGATTCAATTAGATTTAACACGAGTCCATTAAGACATGACTACAATCAATTAGAACACATCATTTTGGTTAAGTAAAGTACTTTCTAGTTAACTTATGGTTGTAGTTTCTAAAGCAATGGTGTAGAATGCACATGCAAAAGGCGGTCCAAGTTGATTGAAGTGATCTCTTCCAAACTTGGAGGATACATAGTAGATGGTTGGATGACAAGCTTGAAAAGTCATTTCGCGTGCACAACATGGCTATTTTACAATAGGGGACCATCCTACAAATTAGTTGTGGTGTAGAATCCACATGCAAAAGGTGGGTCAAGTTGATTGAAGCGATCTCTTTCAATCTTGGAGGATATATAATAGATGGTTGGTGGGTGAGACTAGGGGACCATCCTACAAAGTAGTCATCCTTCATCAATATGATTCTTGAACTCAAGTTAGGTGAATGATCTTTAAGTTCTTCACAACTTGGACATTAAAATCAACATGCTTTTTCTTAATGTACAATAATAATCAAATAAATATTCGAATATATTAAAAAAAGATAAGAATGTTAAAATCTTAGCATGATTGCTTATTTAATCTTTTTAGGTCGGGTTCACATTGGAGAAATTAACAACTTTATTGTTGTGATAATCGAATGAGGGAGAATGTCACATGGAGTATCAATCATGGTTAGAAATGAGAGGTGTGAAACCCCTCTTATCCTAGTTGAGTAAGATATTCACTTGAGTGCCAAGTGGCACTCAAGAGAGAGAGGTTGAGAATTACTCCTTTGGGGCTAATTTAGGAGGATTTACCACACGGATGGGCGGCACAATGAGCATCATTTTCTCCGTGACCTGGATCATACGAAGTCGGCAAGCTGCATTGTTTTGCATGCAAAGTACTCTCCAAAATGGAGGCCTTCATAGGGAACATTACACTGACATCAGAGTGCTAGGATCCAAACGACAGGCCCATCAGGCACAGAATGACCGAACGAGAATGGAACGCCCACAAAAGGAAACAACGCTTCCATGCAACCTCAAGATTGAGGAGCCACTCTAGCCTCCCTCTTGAGTGATGAAGTGAAGACTCCATCCCTCTATATATACTCCTACGTGCTGCCTGCGACCCCACATATGGGATAATTCATCTTCTCTCAGAGACGGTTGTGAGTTCACGACTAATTCAAACTTTGAATTCGTGGAGAAAGGTAATACCTTGAGTTTTTAATTTTTTTTTGAAGAATTGGAAGGGTAGAGCAATCTATGGATCAACAATGATGTATATATGTATATTGGGTTGTGGTTATGGGCTATGGGTCATTAGCTTGTTCAAAAAGGCTTTAACTTCTCAGTTTGGAGCTCTCAAAGTCACTATTCCATGAAGATTTGCTTTCCCACAGTCTACTCGTGACATACCTGACTTCTCTGCACCATAGCTTGCTCATACGATATCTGATTTTAAAAATCTTTGTCACATTACGAAGCTATACTCTTAAGCTTTGGTGAGAGACATCGTTGTTTAATTTGGATAAGATTTGGTCAACAAAAATATCTCTGTAGTGTTTCAGTAGGAACTAGGCGACCACTTTCGAGCCTAGATTTTCATCATTCGGTGTCCAAATTCACTTTTTTCACTTGGGATAGCTTTATATATTTGAAGTACATGTGCTAGGCTACATTTCTTGGACTAGCAAGGACTATCAAATCGCTAAAGTTTTTCAATTTCACTCAGTGTGCCTGGTTGGGGCTATACAAGTTTTTGGCATTGTTCTTGTTGGTTTTTTGTGATTAGAACCTCCCCGGACCAACAAGACATTTCCAATTTTAGTTTGGTCTTGGCGAGGATTCAAAATCAGCGACCTCAAGATTCAAAGATCACTTGGATTTTGCTTGCGTAGCTCCATTTTGTACCAGGGAAGTGCTCTTGTGATATATTTCTCTTCTTCTTGCATATTCAAGCTTTACTTCCATTCATTTTCACACATTGTAGTTAGCTAACGGGGGAAGGGAAGTGAAACATGGAATCTAAAGGGAAAAAAATAGTTGAACACACTTCTCCATCTAAAGAACAGCTAGAGGATCCTGATTCTAGAATGGAAGAAGTAGAATTGGGGCAGGAAGTAAAGGAAATTTTAGAAGAGAAAGAGCGTCAACAAGAAGAATATACATATGAAGAGCTTTTGGATGAGTTTGTTACTCATGATCAATTTGTAGAGTTGAAAGAACAGACCCTTAAACTAGAGAGAGATCTAAGTGGCATTACATATCTCATTCAATAGCTAAAGTCTCAAATGATCTCACTTGAGACTCATGTCACCTCTTTCCTAGCTATGAAGGAAAGAGAAACCCCTACTCTTCCTCTAGAGATGACTAAGAGAGATACTTCTCTTCCTAGTAAGCACAAAGGAGAGAGCTCTAGGGAAGCTCCCCTCCTGAAAGACTTGAAGCCACCTACCTTTACGGGGGATGATCGAGATAGGAACACGGATGCAATCTACACTTTTTTACAAAAGTGGCATGATTTGCATCAACTAAAGGGCACCTTACCAGAATACCGTGTGCTAGAGGCAAATCTCTCGCTTGGCCAACGTTCTTACAAGTGGTGGATGAGTCTTAAGGAGGTGAATGTATAGGGGACCAGGGTGCGGGTCATGATAAATGACTCTGCCACTCATAATTTTATAATCTATGCTCTGGTCAAGAAACTAAAGATTCCCCAACAGCCCAGTGCACATAAATACATAGCATCTATGATGCAAGGGGAAGATAAGAGGATATGGGATACTATGGTATCCAATTTGGAGGTCAAGATGCAGGACTATACAGATCATATGAACTTCCAAATTATGAATATGGAGAGGATAGACCTTGTGTTAGGAAGAGAGTGGCTATGGTGGGGGTTGGGAGACATACTTAAACGCAACTATCAAAACAACATACTTGAATTTGAAAATAATGGAAGTAAAGTTTGTATTCAGGGAGAGAGAGATGTACCTAGTGCACCTCTCATTTCATTCTTAGAATTGTATAGTCTTTGTTATTCTCAGCATGTACAGGAGATGTTTTTATTGTATATTCATGATATTGAGCATTGTACACACAATTCATTTGATGTATTTTCATGCTAGGAATGTAAATATGGACATGACTTTCTATTATTCTTTCTTGCAAGAGTGTGTGGTTAAAATTTTTAAAGATCTTATGTTTGAGTATAAAGATGTTTTTCCCACTGATTTACCTAGAGGGCTACCACTTGAGGGAGGGGACATTGACGATCCCATTGAGGTAGTTACTAACACTAACCCTATTTGTAGGCCACCTTATAGGCTTAGTGTTTCTCAGCATGAGGAGGTTGAGAGGCAATTGCAAGATTATTTAGATAAGGGCTTCATTAAACCTAATAACTCCCCTTGGGCATCTCCAATGCTCCTAGTTAAAAAGAAAGATGGCTCTATGAGGCTATGCATAGACTATAAATCACTTAATAAGGTCACTATCAAAAATAGGTTTCCAATGCCTATATTGGAAGATCTATTTGATCAGTTAAATCAAGCTAGGTATTTTACCAAGCTTGACCTTAGATCAGGATATCATCAGATAAGGATTAGGGTAGAGGATGTCCCTAAGACTGCATTTAGGACTAGATATGGGCACTATGAGTTTTTGGTGATGCCTTGTGGTCTCACCAATGCTCCTGCCACTTTCATGAAACTCATGAATAGTGTTTTACGGCCTTATCTAGGACACTTTGTAGTAGATTTTTTGGATGACATTCTGATCTATAATGCATCAGAAGAGGAGCACTTGGAACACTTAAGAAAGGTATTTCAAGTGCTAAGGGAAAAATCACTCTTTGCTAAGGAGTCAAAGTGTGAATTTTTCAAAAACAGAAGTTAGATACCTTGGGCATATAGTCTCCCAGGATGGAATCTAGATGGATCCTAAAAAAGTGAGGGCTATCATGGAATGGCCACATCCAAGGAACTTGGAAGAGCTGCAGATCTTCCTAGGTTTATCAGGTTTCTATCGAAGATTCATTAAGAATTATGCCAAGATTGCTGTCCCAATGACGGAACAGCTTAAAGGGAAAGGGAAATGTTGTGGAAGGAACTCCATAGCCTCCACACAAACTAAGAAGATTAACTAGCAAGGCCACACACTAGGAATAGAGATGTGTTTCCACCCAACCAACCCCTCCAATATATAGCTCCAAGTCCAAGGGGGTAAGTCCCTCTCAAGGGGATATGTGTACCTTCCATCACATGGGTTCCTAAGGTGTTCACATGGTTTCCAAGCTTAGGAAATCACATGAAATCACACGAAATCACATGACTTCTAAAAGAAGACTCTCCAAGCTCTCACGTACAAACCAAGTGGCTAGAAGAAGCTTCCAATCAAGCCTAAGGTACTCAACCTTAGAGAATTAGCCCTAAGGTTCAAGACCCATCTAAAAGGGGTAAATAAACCATAAATCCAAAGGGTTTCACACTTAGAAACCCAAGGGTTCTACCCCTTAGACCCATGTAATTATACAACATTCTCCCCCCCTTAAAAGCATTTCCATCCTCGAAAATTAGTGGAGATATATACCTTGGGGTATTCCCCTATGCTCCATGATCAATCTCAAAGATCATGGCCTTCATCTCTCTATTTTGCCTCTTAATTCAAAAGGGTGCTTTCTATCCTAAATGAATCCTTAAAGAGGAGAATCCATGTGTGGTCTAATTCCCTGCCCCAATCATTCAAAGTTCCATCTAGCTGTTTGCAAATGAAAAAGAACTGAGTCGAATGCAAAGTATGGAAAGAACGAAAAGGGTGGAAGAGAACATCCCTGCCTATTTCCTTTGTTTAAGCCATGTGCCATCTAGGTCTCCAAAGCTCAAACATGTGGATTAGGTGGAGTCAAAAGTGACTTCAACTAAATTGCTACCTTTGTCCATCTCTTTGCACTACTAGTGCATGAACCTAGCAAAATAGAGGAATGCTACTTAAGGTTTTCCTTATCAGATTCATCTCTCCAACTTGTTCTAAAAGGAAGATGAATCTCACATAATCCCTGCCCAAATCACTCTCTTTTAGTGAAATGGGTGGATTTTCTTGTTTGCAATTTGCCTCCAATAAATTAGAGGGGAATTTCATTATATAATCCCTATCTAACCCATAGAATGGTAGAGGTGGATTATCTAGTTTTTACAAGGATATAACATCCTCTTTATCTTCAGAGAGAATTTGAATAGCTTACCAAAAAGTGGATTTAATGCTCTTTCAAAACTTTACATAGTTTTGAGAATCCACTTTAAGGGACTAGAATCCATAGGGATTAATCCAATTGATTGAAACCTATTTTACTTGTTCTTCCAAAAAAGATTTAGATCTTTATAACTACATCCCAAGATGGGAACTCATAGTGTAAAAGATCATGTTATCTTTAAGGTCATAAGTAGAAATAGATTATTCCAATCATTTCTTTATTGCTTAATCCTTACGGATGTTTAGTTGGATCTCAAACCTTAAAGGTATTCTTAATCCTTCCAGAATTCTCTCCCTTATATCCTAGATCTATTAAAGATGTCCTAACTAGATCTTTCTTATTCTTCAATTGACTTGAAATATCAAGTATCCAAAAGATGATCTTTTTTTAGCTTTCTTTCAAGCTTGGCCTAAGATCATCTTTATGTTTCTTGAATTTCAAGTTATGCTTTTGGATGAAGTTTTTAGAACTTCATCCTTTGGAGTTTACCTTCAAACTCAAAGAAGTTGATCCTCCCTTTATTTGTAACTCTCTATGAGAGATAGATCCTTTTGTATCTTGTTGGAAGAATTGTTCTTCCCTTGGAGAGGATAACTGAAGAAGATGCCTATTCCTAGACATTGTCTTCCTGATGTTTTCTATTGGATCATGAGTCCCTTTTTCTTCTGGCCATCAAGAAAAAGTACTCAACGGGATTCAGTACCCACTATCCCATACCAGTGGGTACCTCATCCAATCCACATAACTTTGTCTCTATACTTTCTCACCTTTTCTGTCCTTTTAAATGCCCTTCATACTATGGTACCAAATTATAAGAGCAAGGACTAAGGTGCTTAGGTACACCACTACTAATCTTACTTAAATAATTGGTTAACCATTTAATGTGGTGTGACTCATCTTATCAAACTTAAAGTTTGACTTGATTTTTGCCCTACTTGGGTCTTTTGGCTTCCCATATTCTCTTCTTTAGCTAAAATAAGAGATAAGACTAGGTCTTTCTCAAATAGATCCCTTCATGTTCAAAGCTCTACCCATGGGTTTTACTTGGGGATCTAGCTATTATGCTTCATATAAGAAGCCATATTCCTTAGGTCTATGTTATTGGAATCCATAATGTATGTTCATAAAGTATCAAGATACTTTTAGGATGATGCTTTATAGCTCATCCCACTTCTTTTCCTAATCCACTTAGGATTTATACAATCCTCATGGTGTATGCAAGTCTTCTCTTGCATTGGGGTTCTTTGAGAATTCCCAATCTTTGAGAACTTCATTTAGTTGGAAGATGCAATGAAAGATATATGTAGTACTAGAATAAGAGGAGTACTTCAACTTTATCTATTTCTTGCCTATCTTTTACCTTGCAATACCCTATTTGGTCTTTGCAAGGCATAAGATACAAGTTCTTAGGGACTTTCTCCCCTCCTTAAAAGTTTTCTTCCTCGAAAACTACATGAGAGTAAATTGAAAATTGTGCTCTTTCATAAGTATTTGAAAGAGTTTATTTTCAATTTTTTATTGTTCCCCTTGGTAAAAAGAACTATTCAGAGCTTCTTGCTTTCTCTTCTCCAAGCTTACAGAACAAATGTCCCAAAGTTCAAGTTGTTTTGATGTCCCATACCACCGAATTTACTTCAGCGGTAGTGTAAGCCTAGATGTCCCATACCATCGGGCTTACATTTCCACTTAGGTAAAGGTAACTTTAGCTTGAATTTTGGGATCAAACCTTCTTCTAAACAAGTAAGATTAATTACTTCTTGGACTTGTAAGTATTATTTCCACTATAGAGCATATATATTGCCTATGCTACAATGGAATTTCAACTTACCAAGTCTCAGTTCTAATTGCAACTTGACAAAACTTAATGTCAAAGATTGGTTTTTCAATGATTCCTTTGTTCAGATGTACTATAAAAGATCATTTTATGTTACCTGATAATATAGCTAGTTTATACTCAACTAGATATTATCTCTTATGACATAATGAATCATGTGAGAAAGAATAATTGACTTGCCAATCAAATCTATATGATGAAGTAGATGGTAATACTATTTACCATTTAACTAGCCCTTTACTCTTAGGACATTGAAAAAATGGTATTTTGGGTTTATTAAAACCCTTGGGTCTTACCTTCTCTTCATGTCTTACATTTGCTTGGAACAATAGTGTAAAACTCCGAATAGTTCTTTACTTCTTTCAAGCAAAGAACTTTCTTGAACTAATGCTTCCATCTTCCAAAACTAAGGTATTGTTATACCATATTTTCTCTTACTTAGAGCTTTGAGAAGATAATACTCTAAGTTACCACTATTGTATCGTGGTTTTATGAGAGAGAATATTTTTGTATTACTGCCTTAAGTCTATGGCTTTGCTGATCAGGCATGCCATGGGCTTTTATGGAATTTAAAATTCCATAAGAGGGATTTTAAGCTTAAGGTAAGAAGTTAGAATTATTGTTTGGCATTTAATTACTAAGCCAAACATAAAGAATTTAAATGGTTTATAGTGGCCAATGGGCCTCATCACCATTCTTCCTAGAAACCAATAAAATCGAATCATATTTAAACTTAACTTCAAGAACTTAATCTCCCTCTTAACTCAAAAACCCATGTAACATGTTCCATGTACATAGTGCTTGCAAGACATTTGCACCTTTATTGAAAAAGTTGTAGCATGCATAAGGTTCAAAAGTTGAACCCCTCCTTAAAGCATGCAAAAGTTCCAAATTGAAACTTTTTTCATCCATGGGATGGTACAAAATTTCCATGCAACTTTGTATATGCACATTGCAACAATGCATTAAATGCACTCTTCCAAATCATAACCATATCTATGCACATCCAATTTTTCTTTTTCAAAACCATATGAGCTTGATGCATAGTGTTAATTTATTTCCATGATTAACTATATAGGTGACCAAGCAACTAGGCCCTCTAAATCTATGCAACATGTCTAGCATGACATGCACAATATGTTATATGGTTTATAAGGAACGAAAAAGATGTAAATACTTAGCTGGAAATTAAGCTTTGTCCATCCCTTAATTTTATTTGAGTGTTCCCATGGTGATGAAGTAGGCTTGGGCCATCCCATCTTGTCCATCATTGGATTCCTTCGTGGGCATTTTGATACTTACATGTGTGCCCATATGTGTGCAGTAACCTTTGAAATCATGCATTTATGCATGCAATTTTAATTTTTAGAACCTCTATGCATAGTTAATGGATGTCACATTGTGATTCCTATATGAGGAGCAACACACATCATACCTATATGATGAAAATTAGAGCATGGAAATACTTATCCTAAGCTCCCACTGTGTTCCTTGTGCTCCTTGGAACATACATCTCTTGTCTTTATGTTCACCTCATAGTGTGTAGTTTACAAAATGGATGTCCTCTTCTAAAATACTTAAAAGAACACTTGTCTTGGTGTTATAATTATTTACTCATGCGAAATAAAAATAGAACCGAATTCATATGATGAAGAAGCTTTATTTCATAACTTCTTTAATGAGCATCCTCCCTGTGTCATAACTTCCTCAGAGCTATAAGATATTGTGAGAATACTTAACACTATACATCCATTTGGGCAATAGAGAATTAAATTATGCAAATAATAAGGGAAATGACAACAAAATACTTCCCCAAATTCAATTTGATGAATTTGCATGCTCCTCCATGTTTGGGTTGGTATCTTCAACACAAATCTTTAAGAGAGAGAGTCCTCTCTTTGTTCTCCATCATCTTCGACTATTGAACTCTCATACATTATACACCCAAATTTAGTAGTGAAAAGTTTGGGGATGCATCACTCACAACTAGCTACTTTGTGAAGAGTCTACCATGCCTTTCCAAATCTCTTATAATGAAACTACACATTAGTGAGTTTATTCCCGTGTAATGCAAAAAATAGCTCATATGCAATATGTAAAATGTCATAAGCAAGGGTAGAAAAATATATATATAAACTTATCTTCTCCAATCTCTGATGTAAAGAAGTAATGAAAACTCTGCACATTCATCAATGGTTGTCGAATAGGAATTTATCCTTCAAAAGATGCACAAAGCAGCAATGCCTCCCCTCACGAATTCACCTCTGAATATAGGGCCGTGCAGCTCTATAGGCTTCCTGCTATATTGTTGAGATGGGACTTTCTCTGACCATCTGTCCATGAGCGCTCGGGTTGAGGCGACATATCCCATATACAAGATATTGGCCGCTACGGAGCTCTTCATATAGTAGGCTGGAACCATCACTTTCTCAACCGAAAGGCAACGGGCGCACATTGAGCTCATCACCATGCACATCTGAGAGCTTCTTCGTGATGATGACACTCACATACGAGCCCGCTTTGTTTAGTCCTGCCTGGCGGGCGAAGTTCTTGTCCCCGTGATTGGTTGCACTTGGCAGCAAGTGGCCCCGTTGGATGGGTTGTCCCTCTGCGTACGGGGAGGGGGGTCACACGATGAAATTTTGCATTCTTCAATAAAGAAGAAAGAACTCTCAGCATCCGCGAGTCACGTATGAACCACCCATCTTAGAACTCGAAATCGAGACTCGCAAATCCAAGATCTGAAATGGAGATGAAGTTCAAGAGTCCTAGCTCTGATGTCACTATTGTGGAAGGAACTCCATAGCCTCCACACAAACTAAGAAGATTAACTAGCAAGGCCACACACTAGGAATAGAGATGTGCTTCCACCCAACCAACCCCTCCAATATATAGCTCCAAGTCCAAGGGGGTAAGTCCCTCTCAAGGGGACATGTGTACCTTCCATCACATGGGTCCCTAAGGTGTTCACATGGTTTCCAAGCTTAGGAAATCACATGAAATCACATGATTTCTAAAAGAAGACTCTCCAAGCTCTCACGTAAAAACCAAGTGGCTAGGAGAAGCTTCTAATCAAGCCTAAGGTACTCAACCTTAGAGAATTAACCCTAAGGTTCAAGACCCATCTAAAAGGGGTAAATAAACCATAAATCCAAAGGGTTTCACACCTAGAAACCCAAGGGTTCTAGCCCTTAGACCCATGTAATTATACAACAGGAAAGCCTTTCATTAGGGAGACAAATAGAAGTAAAGTATGGAGAAATTGAAAGTAGCCATTGCTACAACTCCACTTTTACATATAGAAGATCCCAGCAAACCATTTGTGGTTGAGATTGACGTGAGTGATTTTGCCATAGGAGCAGTTTTAGTACAGGATGGTCGACCAATAGTTTTTTAGAGTAAGAAACTAGAACTGGCTCAGAAGAATTACTCCGTCTATGAGAAGGACTTGTATGCAATTGTCCATGATTTGAAGAAGTGGCGTCATTATTTATATAGTGCCAAAGTTACGATAGTGTTTGATCAAGAGAGCATTAAGTGGTCTCTAATCAAACAGACCTTAAAGGTCGGAAGGCCCGATGGGTAGAGACCCTTCAGGAGTTTGATTATGAGCTTAGATATAGGAAAGGAAAGTTTAATGTAGTGGCTGATTCACTTAGCCGCATGCTTATGCTCAATGGACTGAGTTTTACTCAGATCACTAGTGAGCTACTTGAGTCCATTAGAGGGAAATGTAGGCTTGATCCTGAATATTCTGAGATTTGGGAAGCCATAGAGAATGGGGATCATGATATATGGGTTTCCAGTGAGGAAGAAGTATCGACCGTTACTCAAGAAGGATTCAAGTGGAAGAATTATAGTGTCCATGATGGATATCTGTTATATAAAGGTAAGGTGTGTGTCCCTAGAGATTTTGAGATGAGATGGAATATTTTGTATGAGTGTCATGACACACCTAGTGAAGGACACCCAAGAGTTAACAAGACTTATGATCTTGTTAAAAGGTAGTTTTATTGGCCTAGACTTCATAAGGACTTCCTAGAGTATGTGCTTAAGTGCACCAAATGCCAAGTCAATAAAGCTGAGAGATTAAGGATTGGAGGACTACTCCACCCATTGGATATTCCTAATGGGAAGTGGGAGAGTATCTCCATGGACTTTATAGTCGGATTACCTAAGACACGGAGAGGGCACGACTCAGTCTAGGTAATTGTGGATAGGTTAACCAAAATGGATAGGTTTATTCCAACACGTACTACAGTGAAGACACTAGAGTTGGCTAGACTCTTTGTAGAGAACCTATATCGGTTATATGGTCTTCCTTTAGACATAGTTTCTGATTGGGATAGGAAGTTTACTAGCCACTTTTGGAGAGCAGTCTTCAAAAGGTTGGACACGAAACTTAGCATGAGTATGGCCGAGCATCCACAGTCGGATGGGCAAATAGAGAGGGTTTACCAAATCTCAGAGGATATGCTTCGAGCATATGTGAATGAAAGGCAAACTAATTGGGAAGAGTACTTACCTATAGTAGAGTTTGCATATAATAGTGCCAAGCGCTCTTCCACTGGGCATAGTCCATTTATGCTTATGTATGGGTTTCATCCAAGAGCTCCTTATGCAATAGGTTTGCAAAATGAGAAGGTTCAAGTTGCAAAGGACTTTTTGGAAGAGATGAACGATATGCTTAGGCTTGCTAAGGACAACATTAGGAGAGCTCAAGATAGAGCTAGAGCCTATGCTGACCCTCAAAGGAGAGACATCAAGTTTGAGGTAGGAGAGCAAGTCTATCTTAGAGTTCCATCTAGGTCTGAAACCATGAAGATGGGACCTTGTCCAAAACTATCTCCTAGATATTGTGGACCTTTCCAAATACTTAAGAGAATAGGAAAGATGGCTTACTAGCTCCAACTTCCAGAGAATAGTCAAATCCATCCAGCTTTTCATTTTAGCAGACTTAAGAAAAGGTTGGGTGAATCTGACAACCTCATTACAGATAGTGAGGTAGTAAAGCCTATTTCTGTTCAATCTATTCCACATGAGCCTGAGAGCATACTACACACTCGAGAAAAATAGACTAGAAGACACTTATATAAAGAGTGTCTAATAAAGTGGAAAGATAGTTTAGAAGATAGTGCCACATGGGAGCGGGTTAGCACCCTTCAGAGACGGTTTCCCAGTTTTAAATTACCTTCCCAAGGGTTTTCTTAAGGGGAAGGATATGGGGAAACAACACGAAGACATGACCATGTATTGTTATACATGGGGATATAGTGAGCATAGTATTTCTATTATTTCTCTCTCTTCTGTCAGATCTTCCAATACCATTTTTGAGGGCAAAAATGGAATTAAGGGGAAGGAAATATCACATGGAGTATCAATCATGGTTAGGAGTGAGAGGTGTGAAACCCCTCTTATCCTAGTTGAGTAAGATATTCACTTGAGTGCCAAGTGGCACTCAAGAGAGAGAGGTTGAGAATTACTCCTTTGGGGGTAATTCAGGAGGGTTTACCACATGACTAGGCGGTACAACGAGCATCATTCGCTCCATGGCTTGGATCATATGAAGTCGGCAAGCTGCATCATTTTGCGTGCAAAGTACTCTCCAAAATGGAGGCCTTCATCGGGAATGTTACAGAGAACCACCTGGCATTGAGTGTTCACATTGCTTGTGGGACATGTTTTCAAACATTACCACATTGTGGAACAAAAATTGCTTTTTGTTCCTACCTCCATCTCCCCTCTAGAACTCAAGTGTTCCATCATCCAAGTTGGAAAGCGTTTGAATTGAGAAACCTATTTTTCTATTTCTATACCTTATTTTTCTAGACTTTCACTTTATTTATTATTAATTTTTTTTAAAATCTCAATTTCTTGTTCGCACTCGGTGGCAAAACTTCATTTATGGAAAAGAAAGTCCAATCTTATGTGTGAACAAAATGAAAGTGGAACTATCATAACTATGTTGTGTTCAAGATGGAACATTTTCCTCTTGAAACAATGTAAACCCAACCTTAATCAATCCATGGGTTGCTTTGGTAGGACACTTTCATCTATATATATGTAGCGGTGAGAAGTAAAATCACTTCCCTCGGGCATTAGTAGGCCATTGGTTTCTTTTATCAAAACCAACCTCCTCGTCTTGCTTTAAGGCCATCCCTAGCTAGTTTCCACTTTTAGCAGACCTCGAGTTCTATTCATTCTTAGTAGGTAGTAGGCATTCAAACCCTACTTGTGTGAAATTCAAGAGGTCTTGCTATGACCTTCATTGTTATACGTATCAATAAATTCAAGTTATCATGAAGAGTATATTGCAAGATGGACGCTATGACCTTCATTGTTACACATTCCAATAAAATCAAGCTATCATGAAGAGTATATTGCAAGATCGAGCTTCTGTAATAAGAAAAAAAATTGATCAAATTGTCTAGTTCTTTTGTTGGACATGTATCTATCAATATAAAAAAAAAGTTTTTTTCTTTTTTAATGTTGGAGCTTAGTTAACTAGTGAAAAGTCTCAAATAGAAGGAACTTGAATAGAGTATGAGCCGAATTCGCTTCAAATGTGCCACTTGATAAAAAAGAATTCGTTTACAAGTAACTAATCTAACCTCCAAGATACACAAATTAAAATAATGGGCACAATAAAGTATTTACTTTCACACATTAAATAAGTGTTTAAGTATATATTCATAGTGGGAGGTAGGATAATAAATTATACTTCTTCAAAGTAGAATTAAATGTTCACATAAGCTCTATTCACAACAACTTGGGATTAGATTAATGTTCATATTTTCTAGGTGGTTTGGTAAAACTTTGGCCTCTTGAAGCAGAGGTTCAAAGTTCAATCTTCGGGTTGGATATGTACTGGTCTTGACCATTTTAAACCAATTGTAACTTAGTCTACCAGTTGTAACCCAATTTAATTCCTATTTTGTGGGATACAGAGGATTCTATGGATACTATGTCCATTCACTTGTACAATTGTACTTTCAAAGTTAAAGCTGGGAGAGTGAGTGCCTATCGACAACTTGAGATTAGTGGTGTAGTGGCAAACACTCAAAACTTGGAGTGCGGCATAATGCCAAGCCCTTGGAAAGTAGGGGATAATGGGGGTGGGTCTGATGGATGTATGAGTTGGTCATTACAAATTCAATGCTAAATGGAAGAGTAGCTTGATGATCGAACTTGCATAAAAACAGAGGAGAAACATACAAATCCGAAGGATGAAGGATATATAAACCATACACCTAGAAACGATGTGATGTGCAACTTCAAATGCAAATGAGTTCTTTATCTAGCCTTAGAGCAGTTTCTCTCTAATAGAATGTGGCTTTGTGTTGCTACCTACTATACTTAGTGTACCTTGAGTAGTGTATTAAGTGTTCTACTCATGTTATGTGAGATAAAGGGATCCCATGGGTGCTAAGCCCTTTATTTGTACAATTCTAATTTTAGAGTTCAAGCCTTGCATATACGACAAAATCAAACTGCCCCCTGAAAAGAACAGGGAAAAAGAACAACAAAGAACAATTCATTGTGCTTAAATGAGGTATGCCCATCTTGATCATTTCATTACATTTGTAAGAGAATTGTTTCGACCCCTATGACATGTGAAGCAATATTAAAATGTACATGACAACTTTAATAAACTTTGAATTTTCTCGACGCCTCATATTTCACACTCTTTTGCAAATGAAAGAACCCTTTACAAAAGAATTCGATCTACTTTTGGCGTGGCGCAATGAGGTCCAGCATCTCGGTGCTGATTTCTCAGTTTTGACGTGGCTTAGCTCGGCGTCAGAAAATGACTCTTATTCAAAAACAAGAGGAAGAGGAAAAGAACTTCTACTATGCGCCGCCCACGGAACTCCAAGTAATTGTGTGTGTTGCCGTCACGTACTGTTCAATAATCTTGTATAATCTGGTCGAAGAAACACTCGTCTTTCGAATCCCGATGCCTTGACTGCCACGGCCAATCAAGTCTCAAAGATTGTCTTTCCTCCGCGGCATTTGTTTACCGCAGTCTGCTTCTTTTCGTTCTCAGAATCGTTCTGCGCAGTTGTAGCGTGGTATAGTATTCATTTTTCCATGTATTTATTCTATCATCTTCCCCTTCGGTTCGCTCTGGTTAACCTATGAACGTTAATTCTTGTTTTAGGAAGGTAGCTTTCCGTTGCTTCAAGATATATCAGGAAGTTGAGCGAGCTAGTAATGTCTACTTCACAAGGAACGTCTATCGTCACGCAGGTCGCTTCCACGCAAGAGTCCAAACCAAAGAAGAAGATTTGTTGTGCGTGTCCGGATACGAAAAGGCTGCGGGATGAATGTATCGTCGAGCATGGACCTGAACATTGTGGGAAATGGATTGAAGCTCATCTTCGCTGTCTACGCTCTGAGGGTTTCAATGTTAGTTCTTCAACTTAATCACCGTCCTGATTACATATACACGCGACCTTCATTCATTTTCGCTGTCGTCGCTTTGAATTTCTCACAGTTTGGGTAGGTCAGAACTTCATTCACATTTGTTAGGATCGGTGAACGATTTGGAAATGTACAGAATCTTTGGAATGAGCATGCATGAGCGCTTTGCACGTGCTTGTGTGTTTCGGCCTGCGTGATTTTCTGTTACGTTCTCAGAGTTGAGTAACTTCACCTGGAGACAGTTCAATAGTAAAAACTGTCTTTTACCTTAGAACAGTACATGACATGCGCGGTTTCCGAACTCATCTATATGGTAAATAAAGCTCTGTTAGCTGATTCATGGAAGCTTACAACTCTCTCAAGTATTTGAAATTATTCGGGTGTAAGTCTGTTTTTTAGGACGAGCACATCCATTGTGATGTTGGATGATAGTTTTGTGCTGATTGGAACAAGATATTTTTCTTTTGCAAAAGATGCGAATATCTTGACGAAAGCACATGGTATTCTTTGGACCATTTGTCTGCTCCTCATCTCTGTTTGAGAGCCCTTTTGAATGCCTTTCAAATCTTGGACATCTTTGCAAAATTATGGGAATAAAAGAATAATGTTTATTTTGTTATTAGAGAGAAGAATGTCTGGCCACAATTTCTAAACATGCTTGAAAGGATTCAAGATGTTTTCGTACGAATATTTTTTTTCATAATTCAATTGCAAGCTCATACAGGGAAGAGGGGCAATTTTATCTCAGAACATGCAGAAATTCTAGACTTATTTTCCCTAATTACATAAGTAGTTATTTTACATTTCCTTTAGTTTTAATTGGGGTAATCTTATTTAAACCTCAATTCTTCTCATTTTTTTTGCTTGGTTGTTGTTCTTGTTTGGATTTTAGCTATTAGGAGATCATAAAATTCTAATTTGTATACTTTAGAGTTAGATTACATCAATCATTGTATATATTCGTGAACACTTTGAATTTTGATTAGATTAGGTCATATACCAAAAGTTAAATTAAGTCAAAGATGTGGTAAAAAAATGTCAAAAATGATTAGTTTATACATAAGAATCACATATTCTGAAATACTCAAAGAGAGCAATTTAATCATTATATAACACTTTCCCATTAAACTTCATTTCATCCATCAAAAGACAAACCCTAATTTCCTGTCAACCTTCCCAAAAAAGTCAACGACCACTTATATGGACATAACTGTTGGAAGTGTGGTAGGCCCAATTAACAATCATATGTTAATTAAGATCTTTCCAATACTTAGAACCTTAGCACTTAACACACCTTGACTAAATTAATTGAGATGAATGACAATAGAATAGAGAGAAGTGAATTATCAAAGTGTAGCATCTATATGCTAACTACGTACTAATGAAAAGCTAAGTGTCAATATGCAATGTGTGTAATGATAGAAAACTGAATATAATCTGAATGAGAAAGGTTCTAGGTACAAAATGTAGAGCAAGAGTACCGAATAGGTATTATGTGAAAGAGGCTCTGGAGAGCTACGTGGTGGTGTACTCGGTTGCTTCAAATACCAAGGGAGTTGGTTGATGTGTGAGGAGAGAGAAACCTGTGCAGAAATTTGGAGAAGAAGATGGAGAAGCTAAAGTGGAAGAATTCTCAATCAAGTTATGAGAGATTTTCGGACCAAGTCTTATTAATAAGTGACGTTTAGGTCATTTGGGCATGTTCACACATGGCCAATGACCAAAAGTCATAAAAATAATATAAATGCCTATAACTTCCTAATTTGAGGTCCAAAAAATATAGCAAAATTATGTATGGAAAGTATCATATCCTATACTTTGTGGCCTTCCATGGAAGCTCGTAAGTTAAAGGAAAACACATAGAGACAAGCTCAACTCCACCCAGCCATCGTCTGAACACGAGTGTCCCATTCATGAGTCCACTTACTTTTTTTGACTCTCTTTCTTCTTCTACTCATGAAGGATACAAACTCCCTTGTGATGCCATGTGGCCATGCCACCTCACCCAAGAGGTTCACACCCTTGATGTCAATATCATGTGACATTTCCTTCCCCTTAAGAGCATTTTCGTCCTCGAAAATGTGCATGAAAGTCCGCAATGGTAGAAGAAAGTGCTCGGACTCCCCTGAACCCCATGTACTCTATGTACATGATCATCTCTGTGTGTGTTGTTTCCCTGTATCCTTCCCCTTAAGAAGTCTCATATTAGATCATCTAAAAGGTGGGGAACCATCTGAGTGATGCCTACTATCTCCCATATACACTCCACTTCCAAACTATCACTCCCACGACAAGTTGTTGGAAATTAGGTAGGCCCATAACTAATTCCAAAGGTCTCATAGGTCCAGGATCTACAACATAGATTTCAGCTTCTTCCAAAATTGACAAACATGAACGTACCACACTTAATCATATAATGATGAGACAAAGATAGAGAGAGATCAGACAACATGTTCAAAGTGTTACGTAAGCCACATCTTACTCACACCATCATATATACAAATGTCAAATTACAATGTGGGAGTCAAAGCCTCAACCACTCTATGTGAACAGAAATAGATTAAAGTGAATATGGGTGACTGAAAAAGGAAAGATCAGTTGGAAACTGATATTCAGCAAACCCTAATCTGAATTTAGGCTATGGAAGACCCTAAATCAGATGTGTGTGTGAAAGATCACATACTTACAGAATTAGCATAGAATGCTAACATGTTGCTGACAGAAATCCTCATACTCATATGGAAACACCTTCTCTAACACCTCGTCTGAATGCATGTAGCATGCATGTACTGATTCGCCTTTATGTATGCCGAACAGGACTCCTCCAGATATGGATGCCACTACTGCCTCCAAAAGCTCCAAGTAGTATCTGTGTGCATAAAGAAAATATGTACCTGAATAATTAACATAAGATGCAATCTTATGTTAAGCTCCATCCAATGTCTTTGAAGTACACCAAAATCTTCATGTAGAAGACAATCTTCAAATACATAATGGAGATGGCTGGTCCAAACCACCAAGTTGCAGATGAGTAAGTCTTCTCTACAAACAAGAGTGTGAGCACACTCTTCTCCAAGAACTCCATGATTGCTCCTCAACATAGCTTCACAAAGTGCACCATGGCTGTCCCATGTGTGCTAGAGCACCACCTCCTCAAGCTCCACCACAAGCTAGCGTTGGTTTGCGTTGGGATGTACAAATAAGTGACCAAGTGCCTTCTTATATAGGCCACCATGACTCCTAGCGATTCCATGTAAAAATAAAGCATAAAGAAGCTTTTTTTTGATCTCATCGCTATTTTTAATTGCTTTTGCTTTTGCTTTATTTTAATTTAATCGCTAAATATTGCTTTTGGCTTGCTTTTTCACATGTCTATCCACTTGATGAATGAACTGATTACATTTTCAGGACCCCCAAGCTGAGAGCTATCAAATGAGGTAAAAACCCTAAATCAGCAGAAAATTAGGGTTAGGTTTTTCTCCCAAATCTGATCTCTAATGACTTCATGTCATATACCATTAGAAAGCTCTCTTCAAGATCCACAAGATAGGCTCATAAAAATTTTACCCAAATTTTGTGTCAAAAATGACTAAGTACCAAAATTAGGGTTTTTGCCCTAATAGGATTTTGGACTGATGTGACATTGTTTTCCAACACAAGTGACATCAAAATGACCTAAGTCCATATGATGTATCCTCTATGGAGTAATAATATAAAAAGAAAGTGTAAAGTGTCAAGCTTATAGGCTTGACATACTGTAATGGAGATACTAAACCATAAAATCGAGTAAAATATAGAATGAAGTCCCATAAAAAGTGACGCAAAACCCATCTAGGACTAAATGATAGATTTTTTCTCATAACACTCTAGGTCTTCCTAACCACGAGTGTGCTCACAAGTAATAGTTCAATCTAAACTACCCTGTGAACTATGCAATTCCATCATCTAGCTCATCTATAAGAATTTCTTGGTAGTAAAATGCAATCTCTACATTCCACCAACCAAGAAGTCTTTGGTCATCCATTTCCTTTGGGCTTAGTTCTATTGGAAGAGCATCTATTGGCACTAGTGCAAACTCTAAAATTTCTCTTCTCTTCAGTTTTCCATATGAATGCAAAAAGCATTCCCTTTTAGATTCAGATAATCCCTAAGTACTCATTCTCCTAACTCATGTTTACGCATCATGCTCATGATGTAACACCATTTAAGAGTTTGGTACCCCAATAGGTTTGATGTATACCTATCTCCTAGAAGCTCTAAAGAGAGGTATCATCAATCTACTCCCAGTCTAACTAATGTCAATAACTAGATTATCTCATCTAGTCAAGGACCATCACTGAATAGCATAACTACTTCTCTCTAGAGTCTACAGGTGAGACTTAATCTAACCATCATGATTATTTGATCTCTCTAATTCCTTGATAGAAGAGTGCCACTCCTAACAAGACAATCTAGAATAGAATGAAACGCTCAGTCTCTCTCTCTCTCTCTCTCTTTGCAATCTCCTCTAAGGAAAAGAGCTCTGTTAGTGGAATCTATTCCACTTTCCCTTTCCCTTTAAAAAAGATTCTTTTGAATTCAGTTGCTTTACTCATACATATTGAGAACATGCGTATAGATTCTGCATGTTTTTCCTTCGAAAATAGTGGAGAATAAAACTCCCATGCGAAGGAAAATTATACTGAAAAGTTGAATAAGTGAATTCCTTCTAGAATGTAGACTAAGAAACGTTTCTAAACACCTCTTCTCTTAAAGGAAACATACTCTATTCGTCTCCGAAGAAGAAATCATATTTTCCTTTCCTTTTCCTCTTCAAGGAAGAGGAGCTAAAGTGGGATCTCTAAGCTAGAGTGAGATCACTCCCAGATCTCTAAGCTAATTCCCTTTTCCTCCTTTCCTTAAAAGAGAAACTCATGAATTCATTTGCTCCTCTCTTCCATAACCAATGCATAATCCCTCGTTATATACATAACCAATGTATATAACGAGGAGCTAAAGTGGGATCTCTAAGCTAGAGTGAGATCACTCCCAGATCTCTAAGCTAATTCCCTTTTCCTCCTTTCCTTAAAAGAGAAACTCATGAATTCATTTGCTCCTCTCTTCCATAACCAATGCATAATCCCTCCTTTCCTTAAAAGAGAAACTCATGAATTCATTTGCTCCTCTCTTCCATAACCAATGCATAATCCCTCCTTTCCTTAAAAGAGAAACTCATGAATTCATATTTTCCTTTCCTTTTCCTCTTCAAGGAAGAGGAGCTAAAGTGGGATCTCTAAGCTAGAGTGAGATCACTCCCATATCTCTAAGCTAATTCCCTTTTCCTCCTTTCCTTAAAAGAGAAACTCATGAATTCATTTGCTCCTCTCTTCCATAACCAATGCATAATCCCTCCTTTCCTTAAAAGAGAAACTCATGAATTCATTTGCTCCTCTCTTCCATAACCAATGCATAATCCCTTATGAAGATGGAGAACAAATGTCCCCTAACTTATGAAGGTATATGTAGTGAAGAGTGGAGAAAATAAATTCCTTACAAGGGTCAAATCCCTCTGCTAAAATGGTCTGCAATGATACGACATGATACCATAAATACATGTATATCCAAACTAAAGAGCTATCTCTGCCAACCATCCTCTATGCATGGATCTATACGATCCAATCAAACTAATGGAAATATCCTTCCTAAAAATCAGAAAATGAGTATGTGATACCAATGGTGATTTTAGAAAATGAGTTTGTGATACCAATGGTGATAAAATCACCTATCACATTCTCTACTGGAAGAATAAATCTTCCCTAAACTATGAAGGATAATGTCAGGGGAGCACTAGATTGTGCTCTCTGACTACTGTAGACAAGATTTCCGAAATACACTTATGATTACAAGAACACCCACGTAGGAAAAATAATACAAGAAGATGTAGCCGTTACAAGACGTCCCACAACCCGGGACCAATAGGTATCGAAAACTGGACTAGAGATGATACAGGAGATCCCACAACCCGGGATCGTAAGTATGAGACAAGATATCTGGATTACAAGAACTCCCCTATGGGAGATGGACTAGATACAAGAAAGAACTCGACAAGATCTCGTACTACGAGATTACAAGAGGACAAGACTAGATGTCCAGGATGCAAGACTAGAAAGGACTGGAACAAGGAACAAGACAAGAATAGGAACTGGAACTTGGAGAGTACTTACTTGGTGGTCACGACTCCTTGAGCTCCCAAGTCTGGTATTGGCAAGACTGATTATGAATGTGGCCAACCCCTCTTTATATAGGTTTTCAAGGGCGGTTCATGAAAGGCGGTTACGAATTGATGATGTCATCGATGATGTCATCAATTCGAAACATGAGCTCTGGATACCCGAATCAAGCAAGTACACAGTCGATCTTAGGGTTTTGGCATGTTCCGGACGCAATGGAAGCATTGGTTTCTCGTAATTCTGAACCAATCATGAGATACAGGGTTCACATGGAATCTAAGGTTCAAGATGGTTTCCTTTGTCCATGACATCACCTCCCCCTCAAGCGACGAGTTCCACGAGGAGCGGACATGTTATCTGGTCTCGCCTTTGTTGGATTTCTCTTATGGAATTCTTGAACCTTGATTGGTGCTCTCTGAAGGTTTTCTGCAGGTTCCAAGTACGATCACTGATGTCATACCCTTTCCAATGAATAAGGTATTCCAATCTTCCTCGGGATATTCTGGAATCTAGGACATGCTCGACTTCAAATTCTTTATGATCATCAATCTCGATAGGTGGTGAAGGACTAGGTCTCTCCCCCCTCAATGGTGAAATCTGATATGGTTCCAACATGGATATATGGAAAACTGGATGTATTCTCATAGTACTTGGTAGCTGGAGCTTGAAGGTGACTGGATTAATCTTGGCCAAGATGGTAAATGGACCAAATCTTTGATGATCTAACTTTGCACAAGGTCTTGAGGTTTGCAAATTGTTTCTGAGTAACCATACTTTATCCCCAATTTGATACGATGGATTCTGGACACGATGTTGATCTCCATAGTACTTATATTGTTCTTGAGCTTTCTGGATCTCTTCCTTGAGTTCTTTGTGAATGTCCATCAGGTACTGGGCCTTGTCTCTAGCAGCCGGGTTCTTGACATGATTTGAGAGTTGTATATCCATCCTTGGATGTTGTCCATAATTTGCAAAGAAGGGAGTTTGCTTGGTAGATGCATGAACACTATTGTTATAAGCAAACTCTGCAAAGGGTAAAAGCTCAAACCAATCATTTTGATGATAATTGCTAGTGCAACGGAGATATTGCTCCAGGACTTGATTCACCCGTTCTGTTTGTCCATCAGTCTTTGGATGATTTGCTGTAGATAGTTTAACTTGAACACCAAGGAGCTTGCAAAGACTGTTTCAAAAGCTGGATATGAACTGTGGACCTCGATCACTGACAATGTCATCAGGCAAAAGCCTAAATATATACCTGAGAAAAAGTCTAGCAGTGGCTGCACATGTGATTGCCTTGGTAGTTGGAATGAAGTGTGCCATCTTTGTAAATCTATCCACAATAACAAGAATGACATCATACTTATCTGACTTTGGTAGATCTGTGATGAAATCCATAGACAATGAAGCCCATGGCCTTTCTGGAATAGGTAGAGGTTGCAAGATTCCATGAGGTTTATGTCGGGGTACCTTAGATCTATTGCAAGTATCACAGGTTCGGATGCAGACATCCTTCCAGAGCATAGGGTCTATGCTCTGGAAGGATGTCTGCATTCTTCTTTTCAAAAACATCTTCAAAGCCTTTGTACTGATTGGGTAGCTATACTGGATCATCTTTCTTGGGTTCTTGAGCTGGTATGGCATAGATCATAAATGTCGGTTCCTTCCTTACTGCATGTATGAAGGCTTTGGCTCCGACATATGTTGGGTTCTTCTAGATATCTCGAAGGGTTATTTTATTATTCTCCCAATTAATTTCTAGATTATGTTTCTTTAACCACGGCATTCCAATGATAACCATATTTACTGGACTCGATATTACATTGAAACATGTGTGTGAATCATGGTCACCAAGGTGTACTCTTAGTGGTATGGTTTCTATGGTTATATTCCCCGATGCTAGAGGCCGTCCATCTACTACTTCAGCTACTACTGGTCTGTTCTTCCGAAGTACTAGAATTCCATGTTTCTTAACGAGTCCTTAATCAATGAAACATGAGGACGCTCTTGAATCTACCAGAGCTATAAGGGAAAGGGTCTTCTTAGACATGATTAACTTGACAGGGGCAAGACATGTTTCTACGGGTGTGGATGGAATTATGAGACCCTTTCTTATATCATGGTCCGGTTGTATGGTCCCTTTTACAACTGGACTTCCTTGTTTCCCTGCTCTACAAGGGTGGCTGCGCCTTTGGATTTTGTTCTCTTGTTGGGACAATTAACTGCAATGTGGCCAGGGTTTCCACAATATAGACATAATTTGTTATCCCTCTTTCTTTGTTTCTCTTGTGGTGTTAGAGGCTGGAACCTAGTTACATCTATCTGCATAGGTTCGGGCATAGACTCATCTCTAGGAGTAGGCTGAAAAGGTTTCCTTTGGCGAGGTCTTCCTTCTACTTGTTTTTCTTGTTTCCTTTCAAAAAGGCGGTTATCACATTGAATGGCTTGGTTGATGTATTCATTCAATGTCTTCACCTTTGGCATCGTGAGTAGAAGGTCCTTCACATCATCCCTTAAGCCCCATCTAAATTGGCTTATGAAATAATCTTCATGCCAAGTGAGGTCACATATCAACTTCCTAAATTCTGATGCATAGGTAGAGGCAGGGCGGTTACCTTGACGTAGCTTTCGAAGTTTTGTTTCTGCCACTCGACTCGTGTATGCATCTCTAAATGTGGCGATGAGCTCTCTAAGAAACCTCTCATAGTCATGAAGTACGGTCAGATCCTTCTCCAAGATTGGGGCGAACTATGATAATGCTTGACCGTAGAGCAAGGTTCCAATAAAACCGACCTTGGATGCATCATCGGGGTATCTATCAGGTTGCATACGGATGTACAATTTGACTTGTTGCAAGAATCCCTTGAACTTTGTGCGATCACCATCGAACTTTTTTGGCGTGTAGATCTTAGGTTCCCTCATGAAGGATGTACTAGGTCGTTGATTTACTTGCATACTCCCTTGATTTGTGTGAAGACTCTCGATTTGTTCTTGTAATTCTTGGAGGAGTGCACCTGGATGTCCCATCTCGATTTGTGTCTATCGATGAGTTAGGTCTTCGACTTGTTGGATGAAAGAGGCCGCGGAGAGCTACGTCGTGGTGTGCTCGGTTGCTCCAAACACCAAGGGAGTGGGCTGCTGCGTGAGGAGAGAGAAAGTAGAGAGAGAAACCTGCGCAGAAATTTGGAGAAGAAGATGGAGAAGCTGAAGTTGAAGAAGTCCCAATCAAGTTATGAGAGATTTGGGACCAAGTCTTATTGATAAGTGACTTTTAGGTCATTTGGGCATGTTCACACATGGCCAATGACCAAAAGTCATAAAAATAATGTAAATGCCTATAACTCCCCAATTTGGGGTCCAAAAAATACAACAAAAATATGTCTGGAAAGCTCTCGAAGAGAGCTTTCACATGGAAGGGTCAAAATATACAAAAGGAGAGTCCTTGGGGCCTTTATCCCCAACAACCTCCCACTTAAAGGACCAAGGAGGCTCCTTTAAGCTAAGTAACTCCCACCATCTGTATACATAGCTGATGTTGTGCCTTGGGTAGACACTTCGTGAGAGCATCTGCAGGATTCTGTGAAGTATTGACCTTGATCAAAGTGATCAGGCCATCCTCTAACACCTCTCTGATGAAGTGATATCTCACATCAATATGCTTTGTGCGAGCATGAAACATGGCATTCTTTGCCAAACATATGGCACTCTGGCTATCGCATCCAAGAAGAGGTGCCTTTTCAAGCATCCCAAACTCACTGCAGAGCCGAGCTAACCAAATGGCTTCTTTGGAAGCCTCTGTGGCTGAAATATATTCAGCCTCTGTAGTAGATAGTGCAACTATCCTCTGAAGTCTAGAGCACCATGAAATAGCTCCACCTGCAAGGATGTATACATAGCCACTTGTGGACTTGCGTGTGTCCACATCACCTTCCATGTCTGAATCACAAAATCCTTTTAACTCCAATGGACCCTTTCCATAACATAAGCATTTACTTTTGGTCCCTTTCAAATATCTCAAGATAGATTTGACTGCCTCCCAATGAGCTCTACCAGGATTAGCCATGAACCTGCTAACAACTCCCACTGCATGAGCAATGTCTGGCCGAGTGGCAACCATAGCATACATAAGTGAACCACAAGCTGATGCATATGGAACACTCTTCATGTAACTGGCTGCATCATCATTTTTGGGACAGTCATCCTTGGAAAGCTTAACATGTGGCTGCAATGGCACTCCAAGAGGCTTAGCATCAGCCACATTAAATCTGTCCAGCACTTTTTCAATGTACTTTTCTTGGGATACCTGCAAAGTATGCTGCTGTCTATCCCTTTTTATACGCATACCAAGAATATGCTCAGCTTCCCCAAGGTCTTTCATTGAGAATGCAGAGTTCAGCTGCTGTTTTAGAGCATTCAGAGTGCTCTTTTTCTTCCCAGCCAGCAGCATATCATCTACATACAGTACAAGAATAATTGGGCTGCCATCTTCATCCTTTTTCGTGTACAAACAATGATCTGCATGGCTTCTTTTAAACCCATGTTTGAGCATAAATGCATCAAACTTCTTATACCATTGTCTGGGGGCCTGTTTCAGCCCATACAAGCTCCTTTTCAGTTTGCATACCAGATGCTCTTTTCCAGGAATGGCATATCCTTCTGGCTGTTTCATGTACAGCTCTTCATCTAAATCACCATGCAAAAAGGCTGTTTTAACATCCATTTGGAATAATTCCAAATCCAAGGCAGCTGTGAGAGCAAACAACACACGTAAAGTGGTCATTTTCACCACTGGAGAGAACACTTCTTGGAAATCAATGCCCTCTTTTTGGGCATATCCCTTAGCAACCAGCCTTGCCTTATACTTGGGTTTGCCATCAACAGTTTTGATTTTGTACACCCACTTGTTTGGAATGGCTTTCCTTCCTTTGGGTAACTCAACCAAATCCCAAGTATCATTTGCATGCAAGGCCTTTATCTCTTCCTGCATGGCTAACTCCCACTTCTTCTTGTGCTCACATAGCTTTGCCTCTTTATAAGTAAGAGGCTCACCCTCATCTGATAACATAATGTAATGTATAGAGGGATCATATCTGTTCATTGGCCTCCTAGCACGTGTAGATCTTCTTACCCAATGATCCACATTATCTGGCAATGGATCTACATCAGGAGGTATATCAACATGTCCATTGTTAATGGGCTGTTGCACATTATTTCCAGCCCTGTTTTCAGCATGAATAGGTGGCTGCATATGCCCTTCAGGATCATCATTTTGCTGTCCAGCATCATCTGGCTCAATAACCACGGGCTCATTGTCATTTCCAGCCATATGTGGTGCATCCCGAGGGTTCATATCAGATTTAATTGGTGGCTGTACATGCTGAAATTTGACTCTTTTATGGTCATCTTTAGAGGCACAATTATTTTTGAGCAGCCTTGCCTCATTAAATACAACATCTCGGCTGCGTATTACCTTCTTGAGTTGAGGTAGCCAAATCCTGTAGCCCATTTCACCTTCATCTCCATAACCCATGAAGATTCCTTTCATGGACTTTGCATCTAACTTGCTTCTCAACTCAGGCCTTATATGCACAAAAGCATCGCAACCAAAGATGCGTAGGTGGTCATATGAAGCTGGTTTGCCAGACCAAACCTCTTCTGGAATGCCACCTTTTAAGGACATATGAGGGGATCGATTGCAAACATGAACTGCAGTTTTCAAAGCCTCTCCCCAAAATCCATGAGGGAGATTAGCTGTGGACAGCATGCATCTCACCCTCTCACATAAAGTCCTATTATACCTTTCAGCCACACCGTTGGAAGAGGGGCTGTATGGGACTGTTAGCTCCCTCTTAATACCAAGATTTTCACAAAATCTATTGAATTCAGCACTTGTAAACTCACCCCCATTATCTGTACGTAAGCATTTCAGCTTTCTACCTGTTTGAGTGGTCACAAATGCATGAAATTTCTTAAATGCAGCAAAGGCTTCATCTTTAGATTTTAACAAATATACCCAAAGCTTCCTAGAGTAATCATCAACAAAAGAAACAAAGTAAAGAGCACCCCCCATAGACTTTATGGGCATGCTACAAACATCAGAATGAACAAGATCAAGCACATTAGACTTACGAGAGACACCAGAGTAGTAGGAATTCTTTACTTGCTTACCATATTGGCATTCATTACAAAAATCAAGTTTTGAGCCTTTAGCATCAAACTTGTCCAAATTACATAGTTTATCAAGACCTTTTTGGCTCATGTGGCCAAGCCTTTTATGCCATAATTCCATATGTGAATGGATTTCAGCCAAAGCAATAAACTTGCCCAACAATGCTTTACCATGCAAGCAATAAAGAGTCCCTTTCTTTGTACCTTTAACAATCAGCCTAGAGCCTTTGATAAGCTTCCATGACCCCTTCTCAAAGAGGGTACTATATCCATGCATATCCATTTGCCCAACAGACAATAAGCTTTTCTTGATGCTTGGTACATACCTTACATCATGCAAAACCAGCTCATTGGTACCATCCACTGTGAGATGCACTGTGCCAATACCTTCAATAGAACAAGCATGGTTATTTCCAAGATATACATGTCCATGGCTTCCTGCATGAAAGGTAGTGAAACACTCCTTAATAGGAGTTACATGAAACGATGCACCTGAATCTACAATCCATGTTTGTGACAAAGCATCATTCACAGTAAGCAAGGCATCAATCAAATCCCTCTTTGTGATTTGCATGTCTTGTGCATGAATATTAATAGAAGCATCAAAAATTTCAACATGCTCTTCTGCCATAGTAGCACAAAGTATATCTTCTGCATCTGATAGCTCCTCAATGATGACACTAGAGGCCACATTGGCCTTCTCTTTGTCTTTGTCCTTTGAGGTATCATGTGCTTCATTCTTGGTGTCCTTTTTCTTCCTGTCACCTGTGTTCTTCTTTCTTTCTAGTTCAGCTTTATAAAATCTGCAATCAGGCTTCTTGTGACCTTTCCTACCACATTGATAACAAGTCACTTCAGCCTTGCCTTTGCTTTTGCTCCTGTTCCTCTGTACATTTCCACTTTTCTTTTCTGTTCTTCCTCTAGCCACATTGGCTGAACCACTGCCCTCTCCACTAGCTTTCCTCCTGATTTCCTCATTCAAAATAGAACCCCTTACACCATCAAAGGTAAGACTGGGGCTATTCGAAAGTGAAACAACCAATGTTTCCCACGAATCAGGTAAGGTCATCAACAAGAAGATGGCCTTAAGCTTATCATCAAATGGAGGTAATCCAGAGTCCTGCAATTGTGAAAGAGTACCTGTAAACAAAGATAAGTGCTCAGCCGCACTTTTTGACTCATCAAGCTGCATACACACTAGCTTACGCATAAGATGCACTTGATTTACAGGCGTGGTATTTTCATAAGTGGCTTTCAGCTTCTCCCATACCTCAAAACCAGTTGTAAGGCCTTTCAAATCCACTAAGATTTCATCTGACACAGCCATCTTGATGTAAGTGATGGCCTTTTTGTTTAGGTTCATCCATGCTGCATCTGTCATATCTTCGGGCTTGACTTCCTCAAGAGCCCCTTCACAATCTTTAAGAAAGAGGATGCCCAACATTCTCTCTTTCCACAAATCGAAACCATTACCTTCAAATCTCTTGATCTCAAACAAGCTTTTGACATCAGAGGAGGTAGAGGCCATGTTTGAACACTAAGAGCTTCAAAATTTCACCAAAAAGGTAAAATTCACCTGTTGTCTTGTGCGCAATTACCTTACGAGACTATAGCTCAGAAATGAAGCCCAAAAACTGTCCAAAACTTGCAAAAATCAATTTCTGAAATTTTCTGCAGAAAATTTCAGAAAATTCCAGCAAGCTGTAATTGAATCAAAAACAACAAATTTGTTGTTTTTCAACCACAAAAGGCATACATAGATGTAAAACCAAGGCAATGGGTGCTTGTTTTCACAAAAGCCCCAATTTTTGCAGCAATATGACCTGTAAAATCAGAGAAATGACCTACTGTAATAAGTTTCCAGCGAGTATGCACTTCCTCAATCTTTGTGCATGTCCTCCCACTTGAAAAATAAGAGAAATTCTGCCACAAAAGACCTGTAGATGAAAAAATCAGCAATGTGGATGCTGAAAAAGACCTGTGGGGATACAAAAAGAAGAATAGAAGAGATTCTTCGCGATGAAACTCTCTAAAAAGCACAAAATTTGCTTCAGCTTTGCTCCGGGCTGAAGTAATCCTCCAAAAACAGCCCTTTTATCGCGAAAAAAGAAGGTTTTTCGCGATGAAATTCTCCCAAATGCAAGAAAACACCTTCAGCTTAACATAGGCTGAAGTGGAAAAGCAGTTTGAGCAACTTTGTCGCGATGGAACAGCTCAAAGCTCTGATACCAGTTGAAAGAGGCCGCGGAGAGCTACGTCGTGGTGTGCTCGGTTGCTCCAAACACCAAGGGAGTGGGCTGCTGCGTGAGGAGAGAGAAAGTAGAGAGAGAAACCTGCGCAGAAATTTGGAGAAGAAGATGGAGAAGCTGAAGTTGAAGAAGTCCCAATCAAGTTATGAGAGATTTGGGACCAAGTCTTATTGATAAGTGACTTTTAGGTCATTTGGGCATGTTCACACATGGCCAATGACCAAAAGTCATAAAAATAATGTAAATGCCTATAACTCCCCAATTTGGGGTCCAAAAAATACAACAAAAATATGTCTGGAAAGCTCTCGAAGAGAGCTTTCACATGGAAGGGTCAAAATATACAAAAGGAGAGTCCTTGGGGCCTTTATCCCCAACAGTTGGAGACTCTGAAGTGATGCTACAATCTGTTCATAAGCATTCTCCATGATGACTAGTCTTGGATGGAAGCTAGTCTTGCCAAAATGTCAGGGGAGCACTAGATTGTGCTCTCTGACTACTGCAGACAAGATTTCCGAAATACACTTATGATTACAAGAACACCCACGTAGGATAAATAATACAAGAAGATGTAGCCGATACAAGACGTCCCACAACCCGGGACCAATAGGTATGGTAAACTGGACTAGAGATAATACAGGAGATCCCACAACCCGGGATCGTAAGTATGAGACAAGATATCTGGATTACAAGAACTCCCTTCTGGGAGATGGACTAGATACAAGAAAGAACTCGACAAGATCTCGTACTACGAGATTACAAGAGGACAAGACTAGATGTCCATGATACAAGACTAGACAGGACTCGAACAAGGAACAAGACAAGAACAAGAACTGGAACTTGGAGAGTACTTACTTGGTGGTCACGACTCCTTGAGCTCCCAAGACTTGTATTGGCAAGACTGACTATGAATGTGGCCAACCCCTCTTTATATAGGTTTTCAAGGGCGGTTCATGAAAGGCGGTTACGAATTGATGATGTCATCAATTCGAAACATGAGCTCTGGATATCCGAATCAGGCAAGTAGAAAGTCGATCTTAGGGTTTTGGCACGTTCGGGACGCAATGGAAGCATTGGTTTCTCGTAATTCTGAACCAATCATGAGATACAGGGTTCACATGGAATCTAAGGTTCAGGATGGTTTCCTTTGTCCATGACAGATAACTCCCAATCCTAAGGAGATGTCTACTAAGAGCTCTCCTATGATCTAGTGAGACATGATGCCATGAATGATGAGTCCTTTTCTCTCTGGCCATAGAAGAAGAGTGCTCAAAGGGAAGTCGTTTCCACCGTCCCATACCAGTGGAACCTTCTTCCAATTCATGGTGTCATAACTGCACTAAACCGAATATATATTCCACATATATTATATGTAAGTGGATTCCAATGAATCCCATATCCTACTTAAATGAATCCAATGTCCTTGAACTAGTTAGTTTGGTTCTAATCAACATGTGACAATGGGTATCCCTTTTTTATTCCAAACTAACTTGTTCCTAGGTACCAAGACAGATCCTAAGTAGCTCTCTCTAGATCCTGATATACATATATGTATTGGGTACCCCAACTATTCTTGACTAAAGGATCTATGTTCTATGTCATAGAGCTAATGCCATACCTCTTGCCTTCCTAACCATCACTCGAATCACATTAGCATTTATCGATGCTCTCTCGTGAAACCCATCTGTGTGATCCCATATAATTCCTTTCCTTAGTAGTGTAGCAGAAATGCTCCACTACTTACTCAAGTGATGTGCATGAGTGAAGCTAGTCACTCTTTGGGTATTGCTCATAATACTGCATAGTCTCCTAATCATACTGTGAGACGCTTGTGAAGATAAGTATATCTTCACTACCTTGGAGATTATCATAAATGTATCTCCCGTGCCTCTATGCAACTTCCTATAATCTATAGGATTGCTTGTGCACATTCCTAATGGTGAAGGTATATCTCCTTCCCCTTAGCAATCCTATGGTCTAAATCCATAAGGATTATATATAGGGATCCTCGTACTACATTTCCTGCAAACCATGAAACAGATGTATATACTTTGCATGTTCAACCGCACAGCCATGCTTCTTTCTTATGAAACATAATAAACAAAATATAAGCCATTTCAATGCTTTATTTGTTTCCTATGAATGAACATGCATAAGTATTAATTACATATCTAGGAAGCCAAACGAAGATAATCAAGGGTTCAGAAATGCTTCCCTGAATGATTTGGTGTTGTGATTGAATGCATTCGAGATTTTTGACAAGATTGAAAACCTCTCCAATTTCGGTCCTGATGTTAGTGTTCCATAGTCAGTTGTAACTTGACAAAAGTAAACTTCGGAAGCGATGCCACTGGAATTTGTTTTCCTATGTACAAATCCTTAAGACCTCAGTTGTAATGCTTGACAATGCCAGCCCAATGGGCATCTTGAACAGGCTTCAACATTCTAGTTTGACAGGTTTGGATTTAGCACGCCAGTTCGCTTGGGAATAACATCTCCATTAGTGGCTGAGCTTCTTATATGCCACAGTTGAACCTGCCCATGATAGGAAAAGGGAGCAGTATAATGCTGAATCAAAGAGACCAAAACCATGCATTTGATTGAACCTTGCTTTTCCATGGTGCTGGACTTTCAGTCAAGTGTCCATCAGCCTGTAAAGGTTTTTTTCATAATAAAGCTGAGGAAAGAAGGCAGTGGAAACAGAAGCTTGTCTGCCTTTCAAAAGTTCTTTCAACTCTTGCTCAATCTGTTGTAATGTTATAGCAGCTTGCAAACTTTGCACCATATACTTGTCTGAGAGATATTGTCTGTCCAAGTGCTCCCTATATCATTGGCATATTTCATGATAAGAACTTGAACAGCATCTGCCCCCATGATTTCCAGTCCATGTGACCCAGGTGTGTGCTCTTTACACAGTTACTCCCCAACATGTTTTTTCATTCTTCTGCAAGCTATGCATTCCCTTCGCATTGTGCTTCCTCCTTCATCCTCTTGCAATCACTCCGAATAGTCTTCTTGACTGCCAATTTCTGAAACCAACACTTTCTCATGAGAAGAACGATTGGAATCACTGACAATGTGTTGCGCCCTAAGTCGATCAAACAACTGCCTCTGTACCAAAACATAAGGGATGATGTCCCTTGCGACAAGATTTAGCATAAAGGTACTCCATTCACTCCAGCAGATCATCCATACTCGTCCTCTCTATCTAAAGCTTTAATGCCAGAATGTAGGGACACACCATGGGCAGTCATTTAACTTTTGGGTGATTAGCAAAAGATGCGGTAAAGGCCCTTTCACGTCCAACTCTTTCTCCACAGTTGCCACCAAAATATCATGCAAAGAAATATCTGAGTCTGCAAAATGCCTTTTTATTTTTAGCAAAAAATCAGCTGAAAAGTGTTTTGGAGAACCCCTCAGCACAGGGACGAATTTTAGGTTCAGAACTTGGAAAGAGTTATTTTGCTGCATTGTGAAGACCTGTAATAATGTTAGATATAGATAGGACTCTCTTCCTTTAGATCGTGAGTCTCTGGTAATGATGGCTCTGGCTTAATGGTGAACTTGGCAAACAACTCATCTTGCAGTCCTATCTCCACACAATCTCCAACAACTCTTGGCTCTTGAAGGAGATGATCCTGTTAACGAAAAAGTCAACATACTGCATATACGTTCTTATCTGAGGTCATCAGGCACTGGCAGGTTGAAGACCAAAGGCTACCGTCCTGGTCTCTGCGCCAATACCACTGGTTGCTCTCAAAAATTCTTCAGAATGTTTTCCTACTTCACTCCTTCAACTAGTAAGTAAGATGTAACATCCTGTTCCATCTTTCTGTCGCCTGATAGAATTGCACAAGTTCGAATAGGATCCTTTGTTCCTTTCTCATTTAGAAAAGATGACTGAACATAACCAGCTTCTCCTGTCCAGCCATCATTGGACTGTGATAGAACAGGAATAATCTTCACTGTAGATGATTCCCACTCCTTGAATTTATCCTGATTAGCCATCTCCCATTCCTGTAACTCAGGCTCAAGAGATGCATGAAGTGGCAGTATAATAGCATCCATACATGATCCCTCTGCCGTATCCGATCCTCAAGCTTCTTGATGGCTTTCTCGATTTCCTCCTTTCCGGTAAGGAAAAGCAGAATATCACTTGGTCCCTTTTGTGTGTGAATTTCTAGTGCTGTTTGAACAGCAGACTCGATGTAGTTCACCGACTCTTCTGTGCTGTACAAAATCTCAACAGGAAATAATTTTCCGGGAATTTTCATTACTGGACACCCGAAAAAGAACGTTGAAAATTTTTCACCCTCTAAGGTTGCAGATGTAATAACAATTTTCAAGTCAGGAGATTTTCTTCCACACAGTCTCCTAAGCAATCCAAGTAATATATCCGTGTTGAGGCTTCTTTCATGAGCTTCATCCAATATGATGACTGAATACTGTTTAAGCTCAGCATCAGACAAGAATTCTCAGAGAGACAGCCATCAGTAAGATATTTGATCCGAGTCTTCTCTGATGTGCGGTGTTCAAATCTGATAGAATACCCAACCTCCTCCCCTAAGCACACCTTCATTTCTGTTGCCAGCCTTCTGGCCACGGACACAGCAGCCACACGGCGAGGCTGAGTGATGGCTATAATGCCAGAGTCTCTAAAACCAGCATGGTGAAGGATTTGAGAGATTTGAGTGGTCTTTCCGGAACCTGTCTTGCCATGATGACAACATCATCATTCTTTTTTACCACATCTACTATTTCTTTCTCATAGCGAGTCACTGGAAGCTCGCAAGCGAGGGCACTGGAAGCTTGCCCCCCGCACGTTTGCATTACAAAAGGAGAGTCCTTAGGCCTTTATTCCCAACAACCTCCCACTTAAAGGACGAAGGATGCTCCTTTAAGCTAAGTAATTTCCACCATGTGGATGCATAGCTGATGTTGTGCCTTGGGTAGACACTTCGTGAGAGCATCTGCAGGATTATGTGAAGTATTATGTGAAGTATTATGTGAAGTATTGACCTTGATCAAATTGATCAGGCCATCCTCTAACACTTGTCTAATGACGTGGTATTTCACATCAAGATGCTTTGTACGAGCATGGAACATGGCATTCTTTGCCAAACACATGGCACCTTGGCTATCGCATCCAAGAATTGGTGCCTTTTTAGGCGTCCCAAACTCATTGCACAAGCGGGCTACCCAGATGGCTTCTTTAGAAGTCTCTGTGGCTGAAATATAGTCAGCCTCTATAGTAGGCAGTGCAACTGTCCTCGAAAGCCTAGAGCACCATGAAATAGCTCCACTTGCAAGGGCGTATACAGAGCCACTTGTGGATTTGCGAGTGTCCACATCACTTGCCATGTCTGAATCATAGAATCCTTTTAACTCCAATGGACTCTTTCCATAACATAGGCATTTACCTTTGGTCCCTTTCAAAGATCTCAAGATAGGTTTGACCGACTCCCAATGAGCTTTGCCAGGATCAACCATGAACCTGCTAACTCCCACTGCATGAGCAATGTCTGACCGAGTGGCAACTATAGCATACATAAGTGAACCACAAGTTGATGCATACGAAACACTCTTCATGTAGTTGGCTGCATCATCATCTTTGGGATACTCATCCTTCGAAAGCTTAACATGTGGCTGCAATGGCACTCCAAGAGGCTTAGCATCAGCCACATTAAATTTGTCCAGCATTTTTTCAATGTACTTTTCTTGGGATAAATGCAAAGTATGCTGTTGCCTATCCTTTTTTATTCGCACACCAAGAATATGCTCAGCTTCCCCAAGGTCTTTCGTTGAGAATGCAGAGTTAAACTGCTGTTTTAGAGCATTTAGAGTGCTCCTTTTCTTCCCAGCCAGCAGCATATCATCTACATACAGCACAAGAATGATTGGGCTGCCATCTTCATCTTTTTTGGTGTACAAACAGTGGTCTGCATGGCTTCTTTTGAACCCATGTTTGAGCATAAATGCATCAAACTTTTTATACCATTGTTTGGGGGCTTGTTTCACCCCATATAAGCTCCTTTTCAGCTTGCATACCAGATGCTCTTTTCCAGGAATCGCATATCCTTCTGGCTGGTTCATGTACAGTTCTTCATCTAAATCACCATGCAAAAGGCTGTTTTAACATCCATTTGGAATAACTCCAAATCCAAGGCAGCTGTGAGAGCAAATAACACATGTAATGTGGTCATTTTAACCACTGGAGAGAACACCTCTTGGAAATGCTCTCTTTTTGGGCATATCCCTTAGCAACGAGCCTTGCCTTATACTTGGATTTGCCATCAATAGTGTTGATTTTGTATACCCGCTTGTTGGAAATGGCCTTCCTACCTTTGGGCAACTCAACCGAATCCCAAGTATCATTTGCATGCAAGGCCTTTTCCTTCATAGCTAACTCCCACTTCTTCTTGTGCTCACATAGTTTTGCCTCTTTATAAGTGAGAGGTTCACCTTCATCTGATAACATAATGTAATGTATAGAGGGGTCATATTTGTTCACAGGTCTCCTAGGATGTGTGGATCTTCTTACCCAATGATCCACATTCTCTGGAAATGGATCTACATGAGGAGGTACATTAACTTCCTCATTGTTAATGGGCTGCTTCACATAATTTCTAGCCCTGTTTTCAGCATGAATAGGAGGCTGCATATGCCCATCAGGAGCCTCATTTTGCTGTCCAACATCATTTGGCACAATAGCCATTGGCTCATTGTCATTTCCAGCCATATGTGGTGCATCCCAAGGGTCCAAATCAAATTTAACATGTAGCTATACATGCTGAAATTTGACCTTATTATGGTCACTTTTTGAGGCACAATCATTTTTGAGCAGCCTTGCCTCATTAAATACAACATCTTGGCTGCATATTACTTTCTTGAGTTGAGGTAGCCAAATCCTATAGCCCATTTCACCTTCATCTCCATAACCAATGAAGATTCCTTTTATGGACTTTGCATCTAACTTGCTTCTCAATTGAGGTCTTATATGCACAAAAGCATCACAACCAAAGATGTGTAGGTGGTCATATGAAGTTGGTTTGCCAGACCAAACCTCTTTCGAAATGCCACCTTTTAAGGACGTACAAGGGGATCGATTGTAAACATGAATTGCAATTTTCAAAGCCTCTCCCTAAAATCCACAAGGGAGATTAGCTCTGCAGAGCATGCATCTTACCCTCTCAGATGAAGTCTTGTTATACCTTTCATCCACACCATTGGAAGAGGGGCTGTATGGGATTGTTAGCTCCCTCTTAATACCAAGATTTTCACAAAATCTGTTGAATTAAGCACTTGTAAACTCACCCCCATTATTTGCACGTAAGCATTTCAGCTTTCTACATGTTTGCGTGGTCACAAATGCATGAAATTTCTTAAATATAGCAAAGGTTTCATCTTTAGATTTTAAAAGATATGCGGAAAGATTCTTAGAGTAGTCATCAACAAAAGAAACAAAGTAAAGAGCACCCCCCCATAGATTTGGTGGGCTTGCTAGAAACATCAAAATGAACAAGATCAAGCACATAAGACTTATGAGAGACACCAAGAGTAGTAGGAATTCTTTACTTGCTTACCATATTGGCATTCATTACAAAAATCAAGTTTTGAGCTGTAAGCATCAAACTTGTCCAAATTACATAGTTTATCAAGGTCTTTTTGGCTCATGTGGCCAAGCCTTTTATGCCATAATTCCATATATGAATGGATTTCAGTCAAAGCAATAAACTTGCCCAACAAAGCTTTACCTCTTCCATACTCTTTTGCAGGTCTTCATCTTTAAGGAACAGGAAGTGGAACCCTTCAAATGATATTTCTTTCTTTTGTAGAGAGAGGAAGAGAAGTGACAAAAGGATGATATATTAGATGAAAGTGAATTTATGAGAGTATTCAGCATCTCTTCATCAGATATGCTAAAGCCTAACTCCAATATTAAGAAGTTAGTCACACAAATCCTTGAGTTTCAAAATATGAGATTGAATTGACTCACATGGCTCTCTTGGATCCGCCTCCATACATGCTAGCTTGCAAAAACATCGTAAACAAGAAGCCAAAGAAACCATCATGAAGGCTTTTATACAATGTGGGTTGTCTCTTAATGTTGCACGGATATCGTCATGGAGAAATGCTATTGAGAAAGTATCTTTGCTAGGGTACGTGCGGCAAGGGCCTACTTATGAAGAATTGAGGACAATGGAGCTCAAAAGAAAATAGGAAGCATTAAAGAGAGGGCTTGAGCACATGAAGGAGACATGAACAAAGTATGGATGTACAATCATGTGCGATGGATGAACGAACATGAGAAAGAGGAATGTTTACGCTATTTTGGTGCATTGTTGCAAAGGGAGCATGTTCCTTCGAGCCATAGATTTATCACTTGGGGGTAACATCGTCATAGGTGAGTTTAGACCTTATAATCCATTCTAATTATATATCTAAATGCATTATTCATGTTGCACAATGCACATTGCACAATGGCAAATGCATTATGTGAGATTCTTTAAGTGTTAAATTTTAATGCATTAGTGCATTATGCAAATTCCACAAATTACCGTGCATTGTGTAATATGTATTATACACATTGCACATGCTACATCATACATGTGACATTGCAATGTGCATTCTCATTTATATATTATGCTTCACAATGTGTGTTTGTGTTTATCATTATGTTACAACTTACATGCACTATGTGATATACATATCACAAGTACATGTAAGTTATAACATTAATATTAAACACATGCACATGTGACATGATACACACATTATGCATCATATTGTATAAATGGAAATGCAGATTGCAATGTTGAGACTCACATGTATGATGTATCGTGTGACATGTACAATGTCCATAATACTATTACACAATGCATTGTAGTTTATGCATATTACATAATGCATTAAAATTCAACAATTATGCAGTCATGGATGCAATGATAAATCATCAATCATCGATCCATCAAGATAAATTATCAATTGATTATTGATTCATTTTGTTTTTTATATGTAAACTTATTGGTCATCTATGACCATATCCGCCAAGCTATCATGGACATTGGTATAAAAAAAAGTAGTCCAAGTGATCACTAATAGTGGAAATAATTGTGTGGCAATGGGGAAACTTTTGGAAGAAGAATTCTCTCTATTGAGTGGACATTGTATGCTTAAAAGTGGTCTCTTTAACCAAAGTTTCTTGTTTTATTTAGGTCTTTAGACTTGTAGTGATATTGACTTGGTGAAGCCTACCACGACGAGTTTTGCATACATGTGCATAGTCATGGAGAGATGAGCAAGAGTAAGGCAAGCATTGATGCAAACACTTGTATCGCTTGATTGGATAGCTTGGGATGGACATACTAGTCCAAGGGAAGAGCTTGCACGGAAGACATTTTCAGATGATAGTTTTTGGAGCGATATGGAGGGATCAATGCGGGCTTTACAACCTTTATATTCGCTCAGCATAGTAGATAGAAAGGGAAGGGGCTACATGCTTTGATTAGTATATAAGTTCATGGACCTTGTCAGAGTCTATTTAGAGGTGTCCGTATTTGACATTGGAGAGGTAAATATATTGTATTGTTTAATGTGTGTGTATGTCACATATGTGTATATGTATGTCACATCTGTGTATGTGTACATGTGTGTCATGTGATATGTCACATATGAGTTTTGACAATGTTGTATTAAAAAAAACATACAAAATAAAAATAAATAAATAAATAAATTAAATATATATATATATATATATATATATATATATATATATATATATATATATATATATATATATATATATATATATATATATATATATATGTGTGTGTGTGTGTGTGTGTGTGTGCGCGTGTGTGTGTTGATGTATGTTTCTAAATCATCATATATTAGCTATAAGTAGCCTAGGTTTTAGCCATCAATTGATGTGCTTTTGATCAATTTAATCCCAACCATTCATTTGTTATGGGCTGAAAAGTTGTTGGTGTAGTGTTATATGTCACTACGGAGCTCGTAGAGAGTACTTTTAAATGAGCCAATAAAAATTGTTGACCATCTTTGACCAAATTTTGACTAAGTACTTAAATTAGGATTGTTAGACTTTTGATAATGTTAGGTCATTCTGACATTGTTTTCCAATAATCCCCTCAATGTCATAATGGCATAAGGTTCGATAATCTGCATAACTTTTGATGTCTGTCTTTGGATAATGCGTTGGCAAATATATTTGCCACATGGCACATTCTCACTTATGGATATATAAGTTAGCTCAATGTGCTTTTTAGATACCTGTTCCAAAATGTAATGATAATGTACTTCAATATGCTTTGTCTTTGCATGGTGAACATGATTCTTTGTAAAGCAATAACACTTTGATTATCTAAAAATATATGCATAGGAAGATGAACATGAATATCAAGATAACTAAGAATTTTTTGCAACCAAATAGCTTCAAGTGTAGCTATAAAGGAAGCCCTATACTCTGCTTCACTTGAAGATGTAGCTACGGTTGGTTATTTCTTAGAAAACAAGGAGATAAGATATTCTCGAACATAGAAACAATAGCCACTTGTACTTCTCCTTGTGTCTTTATCGACTTCTACAAAACCACTTGTAGAAAATGTAGAGATTTCAGAAGTACTACTCCATGATTCATAGTTCCTTTCAAATATCTAAAAGTTCTCTTAACTGCTTTCCGATGATTTTTGAGATGTTTATGCATGAACCTTGATACTTGAGAAGTTGCAAACTGGGTGTCAGTTCATGTAATATTTAGATAGATCAAGCATCCAATTGCTTGACTATAAAATGTAGTATCAAAAGGTTTAGAGTATGCTTTTGTCTGTAATGTCACATCAACATGCATTGGTGTCTGCATAGGTTTAAAGTCAAAGATCAAACCCTAATTTCATGTTAAAGATAAAAAATTAGGATTAAAAGCAGATTTTCAAGCCAAAAGAAATATTTTTTAATATATTATGATCAAAACATCAAAGCAATATAAAAAAATACTAAAAATAATAAAGGAAAATACAATCCCAAAAAATCCGACGAGATTTTTGCTGAGACTTCTAGGATCTACTTTTTTGAGCTTATCATGTGCTTTTCAATGTTGCTTTTCTTGTATAATAAAAAATCAATATAAGGTAGAGCTCCATGGCACATAATTCACTCAATTTGGAGAGCTACATATGAGTTAAGACTCAGTGGAGATCTACACATGAGCTAGATGCAGAGGAGGTCTTCTTAAACCTTGTGGAGAAGTGGAGCTAAAGTTTCAACTTGCTCAAAGGATGAGCAATAGCTAGGGTTAATGATTTCTCTTCTACAACAAGGAGGTCATTAGCTTGCAGCTTATTTGTAACATTCATTTGGAATGTATTGAAAAATGTGGAGCTTTGCTCATTCTCTCTATTGTCTTGTCTATTCTCTCTCATGTTTTTATTTCATTTTTGTCTCTATATTGATTGTGGGCCTTAAAAACCAAGAATTGGTATCAGGGGAGGTGGAAACTATGCACATAGAGCACATTGAGGATAGTGCATTACATAGAAAGATAAGAGCAATATGGCAGTAGAGCACGTTGAGAATAGTGCAATATATAGAAAGATAAGAGTAATATGGTAGACACAAGTCAAGCTCATTTCATTATTTAGCAAGTTGCAGTAGATCGTCAAAATAGACAGTTCTCAGAAGTTATATGTCTAAGCTCAGTTCATTATTTAGAGGAAACAGCTCTACATTGAAAACCTTATGGTGGACACTTCTTCAACTTCTTGTATACATTTTTTATGAGTAGGTGTAGATTCGAGCATATGATTGATACTTGATAGGCTTGGTCAACCTTGAGAGTTGAGGAGATATGTTTAAGTTTACACTTTATCTTTTTCTTTCCCTATCTCTATCCATCCATGGCAGAATTTGGATGAGAAGAGTATATGTGAAAATTTTAGGAGTTCTCCTTTTCTATAGTATGGAGTGCTCTCCATGTCAATAGTCTTATGTAGTCTTATGGATATTGGCATGATCTTTACAACTACCTTCATCATTATCACTTTTTTACCTAGCAATATCATTTTACAATGTTTTTTAGCTAGCTGAACATATATACCTTTCGTGGCATATTCCCTTTGTGTCAGATTAAGAGGGGATTGTTGGAAATGCAACCTTTCACACAAGAGGGATTGCACATATTATGAGTTTTGGTCAATCTTAGACAATCAAACATGGTCAAACCAAGGTAATAAATGGTCAAAATATGTAGAGATTTTCATATATTTGGAATGTGCTACTCAAGAGACTATCTAATGATATATCATTTGCTAAAATTAGACCATATTTGGGTAGTCAAAGATCAAACTCTAATTCTAGGTTAAAGATAAAAAACCAAGATTAAAAGCATATTTTCAAGCCAAAAGCAATATTTTTTACTGTATTATGATTAAAACATCAAAGTAATGTAAAAAAGTACCAAACATAATGAAACAAAACAATGCCAAAAAATTTGATCGGATTTCCATTGTGATTTTTTGGATTTGTCAATAAAAAGTGTTAGACTCAAGAAATGATAGGTGGAGATGGTTGAAGCACACCTTAAGAGGGAGGATTAGGAAATAATCTTCAACCATGGAATTTGGGGCAAGTGGTTAGCCCATTGTACTCGTAGCCGATATGTCATGAGTTCAATTTGCGCAATTCGTATTAGAGCCTAAGAAGTAGGCTTGGGCAAGGTGGATGGAAGGCATGCACGAAGCTTTCAAAATTCAGTCTAACAAAGATTAGAGTGTACCTCCTAATCCATAGGTCAGATTTAGATATGTAAGGTGTCATTGGAAAGCCCTCGGAACAAACTTTCCAATGCAGATACTAGATTGAAGATCCAACATACAATAGTTGCACAAAACACACGTTTCTTTCCCTCCAAAATGCTACACCGTTTCTGAAACTTCAAAAATGCGTCACATGCATATCAATTTTTGTGGATAATTGATCATTTGGGCTCCTTCAAACACACATTTCGTGTGTATTCAGCATTGTGAACACATGTAGTCTTCGATTTCGGCCTACTCTTGAGGCTTAAGGAGCAAGCTCTAGCCATTGGGTAATAAGTAAGGACTCGAGCTCTGAGTAATCAATGCTGAGTAGAGTTAGGAATTAAGTTATTAAGCTAGTAGTATATATATCGTTTCTTGTTTCTTCGTTCTTCTCAAGGGTTGAAACTCCATTTTTGTAGTTTTCGTAGCGTTTCTGTTTCTTCATTTTTGAAACTCCTGGCAAGTATGCAAGATACCTAGCATGGGAGAGATCCAAGTTCAAGATACCGAGGTTTAGAACAGGGGCTCAAGTCACTTAAGGTTGTGAACAAGGCACATCTATAGAAAAGTGGCCAAGACGCGGAAAGGCAAGGTTCAAGACACCAACGTTGAGAGCAAGGGTTCAAGAGACCAAGCTTAAGAACAAGAAGGTTCAAGAGACTGTGCAAGGGTGATGACATCAATTCAAGGGGAGATCAAGGATTGATCATTGAGGACAATGATCTCTAGAAGGGGAAGAGAGTGTCAAACTCAAGAAATGATAGGAAAGAGATGGTTGAACCACCTAAGAGGGAGGATTAGGAAGTAATCCTCAACTTCAATTCACGCAAATCCGCTATCAGAATGCATTCTTAAAAACAAAAAAAAGATTTACCTCTTATTTGAAAATTCAACCATTTATCGTATATAATACATATATTTAATATGACACACACATACATAAATACACATATATTTAATGCATATATATATATATATATATATATATATATATATATATATATATATATATATATATATATATATATATATGTGTGTGTGTGTGTGTGTGTATGTATGTATGTATGTATGTATGTATGTATGTATGTATGTATGTATGTATGTATGTATGTATGTATGTATGTATGTATGTATGTATGTATGTATGTATGTATGTATGTATGTATGTATGTATGTATGTATGTATGTATGTATGTATGTATGTATGTATGTATGTATGTATGTATGTATGTATGTATGTATGTATGTATGTATGTATGTATGTATGTATGTATGTATGTATGTATGTATGTATGTATGTATGTATGTATGTATGTATGTATGTATGTATGTATGTATGTATGGTATGTATGTATGTATGTATGTATGTATGTATGTATGTATGTATGTATGTATGTATGTATGTATGTATGTATGTATGTATGTATGTATGTATGTATGTATGTATGTATGTATGTATGTATGTATGTATGTATGTATGTATGTATGTATGTATGTATGTATGTATGTATGTATGTATGTATGTATGTATGTATGTATGTATGTATGTATGTATGTATGTATGTATGTATGTATGTATGTATGTATGTATGTATGTATGTATATTATATATATATATATATATATATGACACACACATGCATATATACTTAGTTTCCATCATATATGCTACATGACACACATGCATACATATGACACACATTGCATACATATGACACACATTGCATATGCCATATATATAATATGACTCAGTCATTGACTTTGTTAGAGATCTTTTTTAGAAAAATTCTTTATTAAAGTCATAGAAATTTGAGTTCACTAAAAAAATTTTATAGAAATTTTATGATTTCTTATGTGGATAAATGTCCTAATAATTTTGTTTTTACTTGTAAAAAGTTTTATGTAGAGTGCCTTATGATAGAAACTCACTCCTCTACAAATCAGTTTTGCAATATTTCTTCTGGAGAAGTTATTTCAAAGCATCAAGATTTATGTAAATCTTATGGTTTCAAATTGTATCAAAATTTACCATTTTTATATACACTTTGGAAATTTCATAAGAATCCCATCAAATCGAGATTTATAGTTGCATCTTGTAATACTTTTTCATGGATGTTTCCAAATGGTTTAGCAATTGTTTTAAAGCCATTTTACCTACTATTCATGATACTTGGAAGGAACTACTCACTGATGCAAATGTGTCAGCTTCCTCTAGTTGGATCTTTGATAATTCAGTAGGTGTGAGTCCTGTAATAAAGTCTCTCAACTCTTCAAGAACTCTAGAAGAAAAATCTATTCTCTTGGGGCTTCAAACTTTTGACTTTACCACTTTGTATACAAAGTTAGATTTGAATGATTTAAAACATAGGATTTATTCTTTACTTGGGAAAGTTTTCTTTTTTAAATTCACCAAAGATAGATGTAAGGTTGTTTTGGAAGAAAAGTTTGCTTTGCATTTTAATTATTTATGGTTGGAATTCAAGTCCATAGATATAGATGGTAGAAAGAAACCTTACACTAAAATAGTAGATGAAATTGGCATTCTTCTTTGGTTAGATTTTCTTTTAGAAAAATTGTATATTTCAGTTGCTGATACTTTATTCAAGCAATGAATTGGAATTTCTATGGGTACAAATTGTGGTGTCTTTCTTGCTAATTTTTCTCTTTTTACTTATGAATTTGAATTCATGGAAAGTCTTGTTTTAGCTAATACTTATCCTATCATTTTACACGAACTTTCTAATATTAGACGCTTTGTAGATGATCTATTTGTTCTTGATTTTAGTTCTTTTCAAGATTTTATGCATTTAAACAATGATGCTTTTGGTGGTGGTATTTATCCCAAACAATTTTGTGAGCTGATTGTACTTCACATGGTGATTCTTGTGCTTTCCTAGATCTAAAAATATTTCAATCTCCTTTTGCTTTGGAAGTAGACATTTATGATAAAAGATTAGAACCAGAATTTGCTAGCATTAACATGATACAAATGGCTCATATTGATTTAAATATTTCTCATTTAGCAAAGTATGGCATTCTTTGCTCTCAGTTGTTTAGATTTTCTCTTCTATGTTCAAGCTTGTTTTCATTTGTAGTTCAGTGTTGTCAACTAATCTCTTTGCTTGTTCAAAAAGGGTATCCATTCAAGAAAGTTTCAAAGAAGGTAAGGACTTTCTTACTTCGTGACATGTTCATTTATGGTTTTTCTTCTTTTCATGTGTTCAAATCAATCATTTGTAAATTCAATAGAAAAGGGGAACTTTATATTGGTTAATGATGAGGTATTTTGTGGCGGTTCTTTCACTCTTTGTTTATAGTTTTATTTTAGTCTTTTGTTCTTTTATTTATATTATTATTATTACTTTTGTTTTTATTTTAGCTATTTCTTTATTTTATAAAATTTTATTTTAATTACTTAATATTATACACACACACACACACACATATATATATATATGTATTAATTTGTGTAATTCTTATTTTCATTTCTTTCTTATTATTTGTTTGTTCTTTAAGCAAGACTTTATCATGGCTGAGTTTATCCTTCACTTTCGAAAGTGATAGAAACTCAGTTTGTTGACTTTGTTAGAGATCATTTTTAGAAAGACTCTTTATTAGAGTTTGCACCTACTCTAGGGCACTGATGACGTGAGTAGGATGTCATAGCTATTTGTCGAACCTATGCATGATAAAGTTTAATCCCGATACTTCTTGTTTTGGGCAGACATAGAAGTTGACGATGCACTATTTTTTTGTTTAATTTGCTTTATATATATATAATTTGCTTTATGTTTTATTTAATTTAATTTATAATTAGAATTTTATTTTTATTATGTATATATTTTTGATTTAAATTTATTTATTTTTTATCTTTCTATTATTTATTTATTATTATTACTATTATTATATATATTTATATTTCATATATATATATATATATATATATATATATATATATATATATATATATATATATATATATATATATATATATAAAATTTAAATATTGATTATTGTTTTTAGTGTGCCTCTTTTTGTATTGGTTTTCTTTCTTGTTTGTATTATTCATGTCTTATTTTGGTCCTATTTTTTGTGTAGTCTCTTACTTCTGTTAGTTGTTTTTTCTAATGTGTATGTGTTTGTGTCCTCTATCTTGGGTTCATAAGTTTGGATAACTCTGAACTTATGAATATATATATATATATATATATATATATATATATATATATATATATATATATATATATATATATATATATATATATATGTGTGTATATATATATGTGTGTGTGTGTGTGTTACATTGCAATGTTATTATATGACACACATTGTATATATAAATAATGACAGATTGCATACACACGCATGTATGATACACATTGCACATGTATATATGGATAAGGACACATGCATATACGTATCTTTGAATCTTGATTCTTTCTTATATCCAAACTTATAAACAAATCCTAAATGAATGAACGAACGAACAAATGAATATATATATATATATATATATATATATATATATATATATATATATATATATATATATATATATATATATATATATATATATATATATATATAGGTAAAGTTCCTTAACGTTCCATATCTTGCCATTTAGTACGGCACCATGTTTCGTATGTGTATAGTGCGTATTGTACCAAACATTCCGCACCACCTTAGCATAGATCTTGATGGACTTTTGTGTGTCCCCCATTTTATAGGATAAAGGTGATCCCTTGAGTAGGCTGATTTAATGTAATGTAGGTGTGGTGGGGCATGGTCTTTTGTGAAGAAAGAGTGGAACCAAATATTTTGTTTCAAGGTAAAATAAATTCACAAAGTCTATGGATACATATATTTAGTGTTCTTCAAGTTTGAATGAAGCTTGTGGACATGTTTAGTAAATGTAAAGAATAATTTATGCAAAAGAATTCTTGACTTTTCAATATTACATTTTAAATGATTTATAGTCTCATCTTAGCTCTTTTTATAGGATTATATTCTCAAAGCTATTTCTTTTAGTCTCTCCTCTGTGTTATTCTCTGTGTTCTGTGTATTATGTTGGAATTGGGGTGGCCCTCAATAACAATAATCACATGTCTATAGGATCTTCCAACACATGAACCATAGCATACACACCTTAAGACTCATAATTAGATGAATGAGAAGTAGAGAGAGGACTTGTCAAAGTGTAATAGTAAGCCAAAATGCTTGTCTACACTAATTGATATTCACTGACACATTACAAAGTGTTTGTATATCGTTACAAAACTGAACGTGCTACTGAATGTGCTGAATGTAGATACAAAATCTGAATGTAGTTACAAAATCTGAATCTATGCAGAATTTCGAGAACTAGATACAAGAGTTTGTCCATAAAGTGCTTAAGAGGTATGAAGAGTGTGTGTATGTGAGTTTGGAGTGAATAAAAACAATTTTCAAATGTTTGTATAAGAAACCCTAAACTGAATAACAAGAACGATTCCTCCTTGTGTAGCAACAAAGGAAGAAGAACAAAATACTGACTTTCTACTCAAAATCAGCAAGATCTGAATAATTGGCTTCAAAATCCTCCTCCAAAGTTGCACTAGAAGTTAGGATACACCTCCAAAATTTAGTAGACCTCCAAGCTAGATGATCCTTGAGTTGGATGCTCAAGAGATGCCATAAGTGACCCCTAATGTCTTCTTATATCGGCCTCAAGGATGAACCATTACTTTTGCATGAAAGCACAAATCATCGCGAAAGTAATCCAAAAAGCATGCAAAAGTTCAAAGCACAAAAAGCAATGCTGCGATCTCCATATGTATGCATTAGCTGAACATATGAAAGTGCTTTCCTTGATGTAGAGAGTGAGAAGAAGATAACTAGGTAAAAACCATTCTGGACAGAAGTTAGGGTTAGAGTTTTCCACCAAATTGGACCTTTGATGAATGAATGTTATATAGCAAATGAAAGCTCTCCTCAAGTACTAACTAATGAGATAATAATTTTTTTTGACCTTCTGTGATCGAAATTTGGCTAAGTTCCAATAACTAGGATTGCTGGAATTTAGGGTTTTGTGCTATTTTGACATTGTTTCCAACAATCCCCCTGTAAGACAATAGTTACACAATATAACACAGGAGCAATAGCAGAGAAGATAACAGATATAGGAGAATCTCAACAAATTTCTTCTAGCAGCAAGTACAAAGATGATGGCATTGTCCACCAGTGCACTCTCAAGGTAGAGCTTAAATGGTGATCTAGACAACTCTAGACAGGGAGATACAAGGTAGAGGTATGCTGGCTCAATTCGATGTCTCAGTTAGTGCAGAAATCATGTATATATAGGATCATGGGTGTCCTTCCGTGGACGGCTATACATGGGCGGTAAAGCATGGGTAATTTCCATACACGGCTTAGACCGGTTGAACCGACCTAACAAATATAAATGATTTCTGACTCCGATAGGGAATATTCCTTTATCGTCACATCAGGGGCGCTGCCCCCGGATCCCCACCAGGGGGCCCACTGGCCCCCTTGGACCCCCCAGTCGGGGCTGCTCACCGCTGCCTCGGACCCCACAATTGGGGACCTTGGTAACTCCCTTTCCTTACAATACCTTACAAGGTCCAATATGACCTTCATCCAACATGCAAGTTGATATTCCCATCAATTGGGTAATGCACGCTTGGCTTCTCCTCATAATGGGGGCCTTAGAAAATGTGCATACAATCATGAGGGGTAGACATTGCTCATATACTAACACCCCTCCTCAATGTTTACCGATGATAAATCAAGTAGGTCTTGGTCCTATGCCCATATGTTGAAGATGCCTGTTGAGCTGTTCTCTTCCAAGCGCTTTAGTGAATATGTCAGCACAATTTGCCTCTGTTAGGCAATATTCTAGCTCCACAATTTCATCTTCAATTAGCTCATGAATGTCATGGTACTGTACTTCTATGTGCTTGGTGCAAGCATGAAATATTGGGTTCTTTGCAATAACCATACAACTTTGATTATCACACTTGAGTACAATCGGCATATTTGATGGAAAGCCTAGATCTGCAAGAATTCTCCTTAACCAGACTACCTCACAAGAAGCAAAACAAGCTGCTTTGTACTCTGCTTCAGTGGAGGAGAGTGCGAGAGTTTGTTGCTTCCTACTTACCCAAGAAAATATTCCTGAACCAAGTGAGAAACAATATCTAGAAACTGATTTTCTAGAATCACAATCTCCAGCCCAATCTGAATCACAATATCCTTGAAGTGTATCACATGTGGTATACCAAATACCAAAATCCAAGGTTCCTGCAATGTACCTTAGAATTCGCATTCCAGCATTCCAGTGACTCTCCTTAGGTTTGTTGGAAAATCTGCTTAACACTCCAACAGCATTGCAAATGTCTGGTCTAGTGTTGCACAAAAAAATAAGACTTCCAACGAGCTTCCTATACTTCTTAGCATCTACATCAAGCATGTTATCATCCATAGATAGCTTATGATTTACCTCCATAGGTGTGCTAGTTGGTTTTTTGTCCATCATTCCAAATGCCTTGAGAATTTCTTTCGCATATTTTTGTTGTGAGATGAAAATGCCATCCTTCCTTTGCCATACTTCAATTCTCAGACAAAAAATGGAGTAGACCTAAGTCTGTCATTTCAAACTCAATTCCCAAGCTGATCCGAGTTTGATTGATGAGTTCCTGATGATCTCCTGTAATGGTCAAATCATCTACATATACACTGACAACAACTAGCTTGCTATCCCTTTTCGTTACATACAAGTTAGCATCAGAGTTACTTCTTTCAAAACCCATGTTTTTGAAAAAATTATCTATCCGTTGGTACCAAGCCCGTGGAGCTTGCTTAAGTCCATACAAAGATTTCTTCAACTGCAAACTTTATTTTCTGAATTGGGCACCTCAAAACCTGGTGGTTGAGATACATATACCTCCTCCTTAAGGTGACCATTCAAAAATGCAGATTTGACATCCATCTGGAAAATAGGCCAGGACTTTTGTGCAGCTACTGCAAGTACCATCCGAATAGTTGTCATGCGTGGTATTGGTGCAAAAGTTTCTTGAACATCAAATCCTTTGATCTATGAAAAACCCTATGCAACTAATCTTGCCTTATACTTTTCTAATGTTCCATCTGCTTTATACTTAGCTTTCCAAATCCATTTAGTACCTATTACCTTCTTCTTTGGCGGCAAGTTGACTAGATCCCATGTATCATTTTTGAATATACTATCATACTCAGACTTCATTGCCACTCTCCAACCTGGATCATCAAGGGCTTCTTCAATGGTGGTAGGTTCCTTTATCGAGCTCATGATATCTGCCATTAGAGCCATGTTAACAATGTGCTTTGAGGCTCTTCTTTGCTCCTTTATTCTCTTTGATCTTCGTAATCCATCCGAGGATGATTCTGGTACATCTACATGTGGATTGTGATCATCAAAGAGTTGTTGTGCCCACTTCGGTAGTGGCTTACGCTGTGCAGCTACAATTGGTTGGCTTTTTATTGAATAAATTTCTCCATCAGATGTTTCCTCCTCCTCAACTTTAACCTGTCTTTTGATCGGCACAAGGTGAGATATTTCTCCGTTTGATGAGATAGTAGATTTACCTTTATCTTCTACTAAGTGTGGTCGTTCATCAAACACCACATCTCGGCTGACAAAAATCTTCCTTGCCTCAGGATCCCACAACCTGTATGCTTTAGACTCTTCACTATATCCTAGGAAGACACACTTTTTGCTTTTTGAATCCAACTTTGATCTTGTTGAATCATGAATATGTGCATAACAGAAACAACCAAAAATTTTGAAATGCAAAACTGAAGGCTTTTTACCAGAATATGCTTCTTGAGGAGTCATCCCCTTCAGTGCTTTTGTGTAGCTTTGATTGAGGATGTAGACTGCTGTATTGACTGCTTCTGCCCAAAATGAATCAGGCATGTCTTGAGCCTTTAACATACAACAAGCCATTTCATCTACTGTCCTATTCCTGCGCTCAACAATGCCATTTTGTTGAGGTGTATGAGCTGTGGTAAGTTGCCTTTTCACGCCATGCTCCTTACAGTAATTATTAAATTCTGTTGACAAGAATTCACCTCCTCTATCTGCTCTGAATTTCTTCAGTTTCCTTCCTGATTCATTTTCCACATACGTATGCCACATTTTAAATTTTTCAAAAACATCAGCCTTCTCTCGAATGAAATAAACCCACATCTTTCTACTAGAATCGTCAAATAACAACAAAAAGTAAAAAGATCCTCCTAAAGCAGGTGTAGACATTTTACCACAAAGATCAGCATGTACCAACTCTAGAGGAGCTTGAGATCGATTGTTGGTCTCTCTTGGAAATGCCTTTCGTTGTTGCTTGCCCATCATACAAGCTTCACAAGGTTCCTACAACTTTGAAAATGCAGGCAAATGAGCAACCATCCCTGTTCTTTGCATCTCCTTCAAAACTGCAAATCCGAGATGCCCAAATCGTTGGTGCCACAATCTGCTTACATCTTTATCTTCTGTAGCAGTTAAGGCACTTAACTCATACAAGTTATCACGTCTTATGCCTTTACCTACTACATTACCTGATGAATCCATGATTTCTGCACCACTCTTATTGAAGTGAACTTCGAGTCCACGATCTGTTATTGCAGAAACTGACAACAAATTTCTTTTAAGTGTAGGTACATAGAGAACATCGGATAACTTTTTCTCAACACCTGGAGAAGTGATAAAAGAGATGGTTCTAGTTCCTTCCGCTAGACACTTGGAGTCATTTCCCACCACTACATTGATGGATTCGCGTAGAGGCACTAGGAAACTATACCAATCCTTTTTACTGGTCATATGGCGAGAAGATCCACTATCTAAAATCCATGGTTCATCAACAAGAGCTTGAGCAAATGAGCATACCTCTTCAATAGCTACCCATAGTTTCAGCTCTATGTTGTTTGCAAACTCTTTGTTCTTCCATGATGATTTTACAGTCCCATTCCGTACATCAGCTTGCTTCTTTTTGCAATCCTTGATGGCATGGCCTTTCTTTTCACAATAGAAGCAACTACCTGTGAACTTTTTCTTCTTTGGCTTCCTCTTTGATCCATCAGAAGAGCCTTTACCTTTTGCATTTGCTGAGAATGAAACATCACTTGTACTTTGCCGATTCTTCAACCGCATCTCTTCTTCCAAAAGCATAACACAAAACTCTTCAAATGTAAGGGGAGTTGGTCTTACCTGAGTGTTAAGGGCTGTTACTAATCCATCATACTTTGTTGGAAGAACACGTACACATCTTCGAGCCAACTCTTCTGGTGTTATAACAACACCAACTGCAACCAGTTGTTCTTGAAGATGTTTTATCCGTTTGATAAAATCTTCAGCCTTTTCAGAATCAGAATGCTTTTCATTTGCCAACTGATTTTCTAAATTCTGTATCCGTTTGATAAAATCTTCAGCCTTTTCAGAATCAGAATGCTTTTCATTTGCCAACTGATTTTCTAAATTCTGTATCCTAGTGTGGTTCTTGTTCTCATATTGTCGAGCCAATATGCCCCAAGCCTCATGTGATTTAGTAGTATGTTGAACTAAAGGAAGCACAAAATCACTTACACTAGTGACAATTGCACATAATGCATCAGCATTCCGCCTCTTCCAAGCTCGTAGAAGATCTGGATTTGGCTGAATCATCAATCTTGAATTTGCTGGATCTTCAACTGGTATAGGCTTTGGATCCAATCCTATCGGTCCCATGACAGTGTCAAGTAATTCATAAGAGTCCAAAATTGCAGAAATTTTGAACTTCCAGAGTGTATAGTTGGTTCCATCTAGCTTCCCTTCAGTGAATGCAGGTGGGCGAATTCGAATTGGTGCAGCATTAACATTAGCTGAAGCACCAAGACTAGTGTTCGACGATGAAGCCATCATGTAATCACTCGAATAATCTACTGATATTCTAGTCTGCGAGTAGGCTAAATTAGTGATACTTCTCAAGCTATTCGAACCTTACAACTTTGATACCATGTAAGACAATAGTTATACAATATAACACAGGAGCAATAGCAGAGAAGATAGTAGATATAGGAGAATATCAACAATTTTCTACTAGTAGCAAGTACAAAGATGATGGCGTTGTCCACCCCTGGGACCCCCCCAACCAGGGGGACCGCTGGGCCCCTTGGACCCCCCAGTCGGGGCTGCTCACCGCTGCCCCCGATCCCACAATTGGGGACCCTGGTAACTCCCTTTCCTTACAATACCTTACAAGGTCCAATATGACCTTCATCCAACATGCAAGTTGGGATTCCCATCAATTGGGTAATGCACGCTTGGCTTCTCCTCATAATGGGGGCCTTACAAAATGTGCATACAATCATGAGGGGTAGACATTGCTTATATACTAACACCCCCTTCAATATCATAATGGTACAATGTTCAATAATTTGCAAAACTTTAGATGTCTGGAAAACTTTGGATATTTGCACAAATTCGGATGTTTGAAAATATATCTCATAACTGATTTCCACTAAATCTTGAGCTAAGTGTGCATAAATCTAAACTGAACTAAACTAGAAACTGAATACATAAGTCTTTGAACTTCAAAATGTGTGACTGAAGTGACTCACAAAATTTCATCGTTGTGCTGGCAAATTGACTTCTTAGATGTGCTTTCTTGATAAAATTCTTGCTTTGATAGAAATTCTCTAACCTCAACCAATCCTAACGAAAGGTTCTAAATGACCTAAATGATGACATAATTTCTTCTTCTTTACTAACCTTATGTTGAGCAGAAATTTGAACAACATATCTTTGGAAGCTAAAGCAACTCTCAAATCTATAATCACTCATCTTGTTAAGGGTGTATGTCAACTATGCTCTGATACCAAATGTTGGAATTGGGGTGGACCTCAATAACAACAATCACATATTTACAGGACCTTTTAGCACATGAACCATAGGATACACACGTTAAGACTCAAAATTAGATGAATGAGAAGCAGAGAGAGAATACACAACTTGTCAAAGTGTAACAGTAAGCCAAAATGCTTACCTACACCACTGATATTCACAGACACATTACAAGGTGACTGTGCATGGTTATAAAATTGAATGTGTGCTGAATGTAGATACAAAATCTGAATATAGTTACAAAATCTGAATCTAGGCAGAATTTCAAGAACTAGATACAAGAGTTTATCCTTAAAGTGCATAAGAGGTATGAAGAGAGTGTGTATGTGAGTTTGGAGTGAATAGAAACAATTAATAACTGTTTGTGCAGCAAAACCTAAATTGAATAATAAGAATAATTCCTCCCTTTGTAGCAACAAAGGAAGAAGAACAACATATTGACTTGCTACTCACAAAATCAGCAAGAGTTGAATGGTTGGCTCCAAAATCTCCTCCAAAGCTGCACTAGAAGTTAGGACATACCTCCTTCTGAAGTTAGTACACCTCCAAGCTGGATGATCCTTCAGTTGAATACTCAAGAGATGCCATAAGTGACCCCTAAGGTATTCTTATATACACTTGAAGGCTGCACCACGAATTTTCACATCAAAGCATAAAGAATATCGAAAATAATCCAAAAAGCATGCTAAAGCACAAAAAAGAGATAGGTCTATTTAAATTGTAAATTTTTGCTTTTCAGATGTAAGTTTTCTATAATCTCCATTTTTATGCATTAACTGAACATATCAAAAGGCTTTCCTTGATGTAGGGAGAGGAACATAACTAGGTAAAAACCATTTTGAACAAAAATTAGGGTTCGGGTTTTTCACCAAATTGGACCTCTGATGATTGAATGTTATATACCAAATGAAAGCTCTCTTCAAGTACTAACTAATGGGATAATAATTTTTTTAATCTTGTATGATTGAAATTTGGCTAAGTACCAAAAATTAGGGTTGTTGGAATTTAGGGTTTTATGTTGTTTAGACATTGTTTCCAAGACACTTCGGATGTCTAAAAATATATGTCTTAATTGATTTTTTACTGAATCTTGAGCTGACTATGCATAAATCTGAAGTGAACTGAACTAAAAAGTGAATGTATAAGTCTTTCAACTTTGAAATGTGCGATTGAACTAACTCACCAACTTTCATCCTTGTGTTGGCTAATTGACTTAGATGTGCTTTCCTGACAAAATTCTTGCTTTGATAGAAATTCTCTAACCTCAACCAAGCCTGACGCAAGGTTCTGAATGACCTGAATGATGACATAATTTCTTCTTCTTTTTTACTAATCGCATGTTGAGCAGAAATTGGAACTGTAGGTCTTCGGAAGCTAAAGCAACTCTCAAATTCATAATCACTCATCTTGTAAGGGTGTATGTCAACTATGCTCTAGTACCAAATATTGGAATTGGGATGGGCCTCAATAGTAATAATCACAAGTTTACTTCGAACACATGAACCATAGCATATACACCCCTAAGATTCAAAATTAGATGAATGAGAAGTAGAGAGAGAATACACAACTTTTCAAAGTGTAATAGTAAGCCAAAATGCTTACCTACACTAATTGATATTCACTAACACATTACAAAGTGTTTGTATATTGTTACTAGGTAAGAAACCATTTTGGACAAAAATTAGGGTTAGGGCTTTCTACCAAACTGGACCTCTGATGACTGAATGTTATATACCAAATGAAAGATCTCCTCACGTACTAACTAATGAGATAATAATAATTTTTTCCCTTTTGTGACCTAAATGTGGCAAAGTACCAAAAATTAGGGTTGCTAGAATTTAGGGTTTTGTGCTATTCTGACATTGTTTCCAACATGTTATTCTATATGTAACTGGTTTTTGTCCATGAACAGATTGTTTATATTGTTGGGAACTATTTCTACTTATTTCCATTTGTTGATAAATCTTGTTAGTCGTTATTATCATATTTTAATTGTAAATTTTATTTAGTTGTTGTGAAAGCAATGTTAGTGTTCATTTGCTAAGAATAGAATGGCTTCAACAGGTTTAAGAAGCGTACAATTTCTCAATAATGGACCACAACATCAATCTTGTTTTGTCACTCCCCCCAATACAACTTTCATGAGGAGTTTGTTTAGAAGCTGTACAATTTTGAGTCAGTGACTTTAGGAAATTCTCCCTGCAACTTTTGTTGCAGGTAGTCTCTTATTTCATTTTTGATCGTTTCATGTTTCAATTTTGAACATTTTTTCTCTGTTCGAAAGTGACATAAAATATATTGATCTATGAATGACCAGCAACCTTGTGTGCAGATTGAACACTTCTAATTCTCCTTAAGGGCATGCGATTGTCAGCTTGTTTTCATGGTTGATGAATGCAACTTGCACGATGCATAGGACATTCTATTTACGACTAGTAACTCATTCATTTTGTAACTGAGAAATCAAATGCATATTGGTCTTTTGATAGCTGACATCATGCTATTTTGCATCAATATTGAAATTACTGTGGATGGAACTAGGAGGATGTATGGAAAACATATTCACTTCTCAATAACTGTGTCCATGAGATGTGTGAGTTGTTAAATGCATACTGATCTTCTATGAGCTCATTTTTTGTTAATTGGTGTCATATTCAAAATGATTGGTGGCATTGTGTGTGCATTGACCAAAGTATGCTCGTTAGAATCTCCACTAGGTAAGGTGCATATTGTAGAGGCTTATAATACATGGTTGATCAATGCAACTGGAAGGCTTGTGTGCAAAACATCTTTACTGCTCTCAATAGTCACATCCATTACATATCGAGGAATCAAATGCTGGTTGATTTTGTTGGAATTCACATTATGGGATGCATCTTGACTGTTCTTCAATGTTGTTATGGGATGCACTTCTGAGAACTTCTATTTTTCATGAACATGCTCAAGCTTAGTATTAAAATATGTTATTAACATTAACTTTTGTGTCATTGATTTTGCTTCTGCACTTGTTTCAATATAGTCATTGGGCTCATTGTGGGCATCATTTGTTTCATGCTCAAGTTCCCTAAGACTCGCGCACACCTACCTGTCCAGTCACCACTACTAGCGGGAGATTTCCTTGGTTCTGTTCAGTTGTTTGCATGCATGAGAGGGAATGTATGAAAGAAATGCAGAAGACATGTCTAACAATTACGAGTCTCAGCTGATTTGGGATAACATTCAAGAAAAAAAATTTAGGAATGCATTGAAGCCAATGTTCAGTCACAAGGTGAGAATTGATGAAAGCATCTAGTGAGCATGACTTTACTCGATAGCAATTGAGTAATATGAATCATCAGTTATCAGAGTTTATGCCCATTAGAATACTTTTTCTTATCGTGAGTGACAACATATCTCAGGTTACGTTACCTGACTTAGGTAGGTTGAATCTCATACTTTTTTGTATGTCCATGTGTCAAAGGCTAGTGACATAACCACAGTCCATCCACATCCATGTGCCTATGCTAAACTAGTTCTCATTATAGTGTTGCTGTTGCCTTGATCTTACTCATATTTATATGGCCAAATCAATTCTTTGTTCTTGTATTGTGCATACTTCTAAGAGCAAAATCAAATGCAAACTGTCTAAAACACATTTTATTGAGGCTTATAACATCGTCACATTCATATATAATAAACAACAATATACTTGGAATACAAACAACATATTAGGAAAACACTTGGATACAAAAAATTGGAATCAAATCACTTATAAAATCATTTATATCTCTATTTCTGAAATAAAAAAGGTAAGCATGATAACAAACATTACATTTAGGTGTACAATCAAATTCCTTAATATTATGGTATTTAAAAAATTGAACCGGCATGGCACAATCACTCACTTTTTGTTGGTCAAAGTCTCACTTGTGGAAAACATGAGTTATAACAGCTGAGTTGAAGTGTATCTTTTATCTAGATATTTGTGGGTAAGCTAAATCTATGTGCTTGAAGGATTCTAATAAGGATAGTAGCATTGTACTTTGTAATGAATATCCTTTCAATATTATGGCAAAAAAATCTTAAATTCTTTTAAGGGAAAAGAGGATAAGAGAATTAGGAATTATGGAAAGAAACAAGTCCATTAATTTTTCCCAATTCAATCCGCCTTGCAGAAAAACCTAAAATACTTGTAAAAATGTTTAAACCTAAAATACTTGTAAAAATGTTTATTTTCAACATCAATTTTTTTTTTGTGAGCCACATTGTAATAGTTACGCCAAGGGAATGAATTGCATCTCCACACCAAACTTTTGTATTTTTTTTTGACTTCATTCTGGCCTCCAAATAGCCTCTAGACACTTAATTTGAACCTAGCTTGGACACTAGTGGACAAAGTTCTTAAAAGATTTATAAAAGTGAAAGAGCTATCATTTGTAAGAGCTATCTTGCTTGAGGTTAGGTTGTCCAATTTTGGATCGATAGAAAGCTTTTTGAAGCACTTCTCTCTTTCCTATGCATGAGTGTGTGTGTAGTGTATGTGGTTTTGGAGCTTATGCATGTGCTTCTCTCTCTTTCTTGGTGTAGGTGTGTGTACTTCCATTTTGAAATGTGCAGTCTTCATACCACGGATTGCAATTTGCAGATTAGGATGTTTTTTTATCATGTTTTGTGTGCACATCTATGACAACATGAATGCATTATTAGAGACGTTTTGTCATTATTAGAGACGTTTTTGTCAGAGGCTTGGCATGATGGAAAGTTTTTGCATGAGATATGTGTTTTTTATTCTTTTTGCTTGTGATTCGGGTGCATATTCATCATCCTTTGCACTTAGTGTAGTTAGTTAGATGGATAGAGAGCTATAAATAGGGTTTCAGGTGATTTTTGGGTTAAGCTTTAGAAGGTTTCCATTGAAGCCCAAATTTTTTTCTTCTCCATTATTTTCTTTTCTTCTACACTTTTTTCTCTTCATTTCCTTCTCCACCTAATTTGGGGGCTATATTAGTAATACATGAGGTGTAAAAGCTTCAAAGATCAAGAATAGAACTTAAATTTGCATTTTTTGAGCTGTTAAGAAGATTTTAAAAGTCTACTTGTAAAGCAATCATTTTTTGTAAGAGGTGAATGTTACATAAGAACAAGCACTAAAGTAGTTTTTTAAAGCTTACGGATTTTTTTATTTATGATAAATAAAATGTGGAGGTGCTCATATCTCCAAATTTAGATTAAAAGTAGATAAAAGTATGAAGGAAAGGAGAGGTGTCTATTTTTAGACAAGGTAGGCACTTTTGTTGACATCCTCTCAATAAAAAGAGTGGTTCTCTTCGTGTAGGTGGTCAAATTGAGTGATTCTTGTTGCGTTGCGAAGGATACAATTTGTACTATATATGTAAATCAACTTTTCTACAAAATTCAATGAGAAAACTCCACGCAAGTAGGAATTTTTGCAAATATACTTTCTTGTGTGTATCCGATGTCTCATCAAAGACATACCTCTCTTCAAACTTTCATATCTCAGCCGGTATGAAGTCTTTTTGAGTGATTTCACTTGGAGAAGTTTCCTTAGCTCTCATAATCTCAATCTATATAAAAAATTCTCATAGAACTTTGAGTTTTCCTACTGTTGTACAACATCTTTCAATTCAGATAGTTAGTCATCCCTTGCTGTTGCAGACCTCGGCATACCTTGACTTCAAACTATTTCTTTGGGAGCTGTACTCTATCTTTTTTAATGTCTTATGATTGGTTTTAACAAACTCGACTCAGAGAGTTTCTGGTGATTATTTTGCTACAGTCATCCATTTTTGTTTTTCTTGAAAGTTTGCAAGAAAGTTTGATTTATGAAGTTTGGAAATATTTGTTTGATCTTTTGAAGATCTTGGGAGGTCTCACCATTTTTCGTTGTGTACTTTGATGTTTACAAGTTTGTAAACATAACATTGTGGTATCAGAGCTTTTGTTTTTCATTAGATCTTTCATAAAGCCTATTGAATTATCTTCTTTGTTTACAACAATCAACATGGGAGATTTGAGTGCATCGATTGAGAAGTTATTAGATGGGAGAAATTATCCCATGTGGCAATTTAGAATGGAGTCTTATCTCATGTCCAAAGGTCCTTGGAGATTGATAACAAGTACAGAGCCAATATTACCAGAAGCTCCTACACAGGCAAATTGAGCAAGAGAGCAAGAATGGATCGAAAGATACAGAAGAGTTCTGTTTATTATATCACAAACATTTTCGAATACTATGCTTGGACATATAAGAGGTTTGAATACTAGTAGAGAAGCATGGGAGTCTCTAGAAAGGTTATTTGCAACTACCAACAGAGCAAGGCAAACACAACTTATTGGTGATTTGACAAGAGTAAAAAAGAAGCCACGACAACTAGTTAATGATTATGTTCTTGAGGTAAAATCTCTTATTGAAGCATTAGCCTCCATTGATGCATCTCCTAGTGAGGATATAAAGTTTAATAGCATGTTAAATGGTTTGAGAGAAGTGAAAGATGGAATTCTTTCATTATATCTATCATGACTAGAGAGAATCTATCATCCTTTGAAGATTTACAAACGCTCATGATGACTGAAGAAATTAACATAGAAGGTGGAAATTCTTATTATTCTCAAAGAGGTAGCCAAGGAAAAACTCTTTATACTTCATCAAATAGAGCAAGAGGTAGAGGAAATTGGAGAGGAGGAGGAAGATTCAACAATATTGCAAGAGGAAGAGGAAGTTTTAATGTTATTAGAGGAGGAAGAACAATACAACAAAGTCAACATACTCAACCTAATCAGCAAGGTAACTTTACTTGTAATTATTGTGGTAAAGTTGGTCATTATTCCAAGGATTGCTTCTCCAGCCCAAATGGAAGAGGTGGTTTTAGAGGATGACAAAGAGGAAGAGGCCAAGATCACATGCATTAAAACAACAACATAGTGCAAGAGGAGGCTTAGACATAAAAAGAAAACATTCTTATGGCTATGCATACACAGACACATAAGAGGAAGGTAAACAACAAAACTTGGTATGTAGATAGTGGTTATTCAAACCACATGAGTCATAACATGAATATGTTTGTGAACTTACACAAGCCATATTCAAGAGTCATAGTTGCTACAAAAGATAGTACCGAGGAGGTAGTATTGAGCATGAAGTAGTTTACATTGGTGATTGTCCACTTAATGAACACATAACTCTCAGAGATGTTTTGTTTTTTCCTACTATTACAAGAAATTTGATTTCAGTTGGACAAATGGAGGACAGTGGAATGAAGGTGGATTTCGATAATAACCAGTGGCAAGCTTATCAGAAGAAGAATGGGAATTTTGTCATAAAAGGACAAAAGGTAAATAGATTATATACTTATGACGCTAAAGTTCCATATTATGCAGGTTATACAATGATCAATGGGGCTCAAGTAAAGTCAATTGGATTTATGGCATAAAAGATTAGGACACATCAGTGTTGGCAGATTGAAGGATATTATAAAGAAATCCTTAGTTGAAGGTCTGCCACAACTACCTAAGCAAGATTTGGATTTTGTTTGTGAGGCATGTCAGTTTGGAAAATAGGTACGAAGTCCTTTTCAAAAGCAAGATTGCAAAGCAGAGGTATTTTGGACTTGATTCATACTGATGTATGGGGTCCATCTCAAGAAGAGTCCATGACAGGTAACAAGTACTTTGTAACATTTATTGATGACTTTTCAAAGTTTACATTCAATTTTTTATATGAAATACAAATCAGAAGTATTTGATATGTTCAAGAAGTTTAAATCATTGGCTGAAAAGCAAACATGTCAAAGCATAAGAAGGTTGAGATTAGATGGAGGAGGTGAGTATTTTCCTAATCAGTTCATTGCATATTTGGAAGAACAAGGAATAGAAAAGGAGACTACAAACAGATACACGCCTCAACAAAATGGTGTGGCCGAAAGAAGAAACAGGTCTATCTTGGAAATGGGTAGGTGCATCTTAAATGAAAAGGACTTATCACTTACTTTTTGGGCTGAAGCATGCAATATGGTAGTTTATGTGATGATCAGGTTACCACCTACTCAAAGTCATATATAGAAAGTACCTTATGAATTGTTTTATGGATCAAAACCAGATATTTCTAATTGTAGAATTTTTGGAAGCATATGTTTTATTCATGTTCCACAATAATTATGGTCAAAGTTGGGTCCAAGGTTAGTAAAAATGATTTTCATTGGTATGGCAGAAGGGCAACCAAGATATAGATGTGTGAACCCAGATACGGGAGAGGTAATTGTTTCGAGAGGTTATTTTTCATGAAGATAAATCTTGGTATAAGAGCAAAGTGCAGATAGCTGAAGAAGAAACTACAAGAACTCATGAAGAAGAGCCAAGTTCTCCGAGCTCACCAGAAAGTCAAATTACACATGAAGAGATAACTCCCCCCAATCAAAAGTTGAAGAAATTTTAGATTTGATTTCAAAGGAAATTGAGTCACAGGAAGAAGAAAGTGAAGGTTCTACCTCAAGAAGAACCCAAACTCGAAGGGAAGAAAAGAATGGTAGGACAAGAAGTCAATCAAGGTATCGAGTAAGAGAAAGAAGGCAACCGCAAAGATTTTCTCATGAAGCTTATATGGCAAAACTTCTTGAGGAGTAGGAACCAACAACTTTTAAAGAAGCATTAAAGGTAAAGAAATGGGTTAAAGCAATGGATGAAGAAATGACATCTTTGTATGAGAACAATATATGGAGTTTAGTTCCAAGACAACCTAACATGAAGATAATCGGTAACAAATAGGTGTACAAGATAAAGAGAAACAGTGATGGTTTAGTAAGTAGATATAAAGCAAGGCTTTCTTGTAAAGGTTATGCAAATAGTTATGGCACCGATTATGAGGAGACATTTTCTCCTGTTGCAAAGATATCAACAATAAGGATATTAATAAGTGTTGCCGCAAGCAAGGTATGGAATCTTTATCAATTAGATATAAAAAATGCATTTCTCAATGGTGATTTAAAAGAAGATGTGTATATGGAGAAACTAGCAGGTTACGAAGATCCCAAGAAGCCTACACATGTATGTAAACTCTTGAAAGCATTGTATGTTCTTAAGCAAGATCCAAGGGCTTGGAATTTTAGATTGGTAAAGTTTCTTGAAAAGCAGGGATACAAGTTTTCAAATGCAGATACTTCTTTGTATGTTAAGGTTGAAGGATCATTGATTGTTTATATGTCAATTTATGTGGATGAATTGATAATAACAGGAAACAATGAAGGTGAGATAACCACGATCAAAGCAGAGCTTGGATCTGAATTTAAAATTTTAGATTTAGGAGAATTGACTTATATTCTTGGAATCGAAGTTCTGAAGAAAGAAGATGGTGTATATCTTCTACAAAGGAAGTATATTTCAGATTTGTTAAAGAAATATGGCATGGAGTATTGCAAGAGTATTAGTAATCCGATGGAACCCAATGTGAAGTACAATGTTGAAGATGGTGAACCTTTAGAAGATCCACTTATCTAGAGATCTTTGATTGGTTCTCTTATATATGCAACTTTAACAAGATCAGATATTACATTTAGCGTAAGTACATTTTCTCAATTCATGAACAAACCCACAGATGTAAATATGCAAGCAGCTAAAAGGGTCTTGAGATATTTCAAAGGTACATTAAATGAAGGTTTGGGTTATAAATATCATGAAGGTATGGATTTGAAAGCATACAGTGATGCAAATTGGGTTGGAAATAAGGATGATAGGAGTACAGGTGGATATCTGATATGTGGAGGTAATAATTTGGTTTTGTGGAGTTCTAAAAAACATCCTATAGTAGAAATTTCAAGCACATAAGCTGAATATAGAAGCCTTACAAATGCAACATGTGAGATTATATGGTATTGGAAGGTTTATGAAGATATGAATCTATCTACATCACGTCCACTACTCTTTAGAGATAATATAAGTTCATTACAACTCGTGTCTAATCTAGTGTACCATGCAAGAACCAAACACATTGAAGTACACTACCACTATATCCGAGAGAAGGTGGTGAATGAAGAAATTAATAATCAACATGTTGGAACTAAAGATCAATTAGCACACATACTCACAAAAGGAGTGGATGCTCAGAAGCTCAAGCGCGTTACATAAGAACAAGCTCTAAAGTAGTTTTTTAGAGCTTATGCATTTTATTATTTATGATAAATAACATGTGGAGGCTCTCATATCTCCAAATTTAGAGTAAAAGTAGATAAAAGTAAGAAGGTCTCTCATCTATTTTTAGACAAGGAAAGTGCTTTTGTTGACAACCTCTCAATAAAAAGAGTGGTTCTCTTAGTGTAGGTGGCCAAATGAGTGATTCTTATTGCGTTGTGAAGCTTACAACTTGTACTATATATATATATATATATATATATATATATATATATATATATATATATATATATATATATATATATATATATATATATATATATATATATATATATATATATATATATATATATATATATATATATATATATATATATATATATATATCAGCTTTTCTACAAAATTCAATGAGAAAACTTTGCTCAAGTAGGCTTTTTTGTAGATCTACTTTCTTGTGTGTATCCGATGTCTCATCAAAGACATACTTCTCTTCAAACTTTCATATCTCAATCATTATGAGGTCTTTTTGAGTGATTTCACTTAGAGAAGTTTCCTTAACTCTTATAATTTTTATCTATATCAAAAACTTTCATAGTTCTCTGATTTTTCCTACTGCTGTACATTAGTTTTCAATTCGGACAATTAGTCATACCTTGCTATTGTAGATCTCCGCATACCTTGACTTCAAACTATTTGTTTGGGAGCTATACTCCATCTTTCTTTGACATTTTTTGTTTGTAAAGCATGCTACTCAGAGTCTACTTTCAGAATATATGATTGGTTTTAAACTCAAATTCCACTCACAGATTTTTTGGTGAGTATTTTGCTATAGTCACCTATTTTTGTTTTTCTTGAAAGTTTGCAAGAAAGTTTGATTTATGAATTTTGGAAATATTTGTTTGATGTTTTGAAGATCTTGGGAGGTCTCATCATTTTTCGTTGTGTACTTTGATGTTTACAAGTTTGTAAACATAACAGTGAAGCAAAGCTTGCTATCTCTCTCTCTCTCTCTCTCTCTCTCTCTCTCTCCCCCTCCCTCCATGCCTATTTTTCATGTGTGGAAATTTGCTTATTTTACTCTAAAAAGATAGGAAAGGGTGAGGGAAGGTAAGATGATAGCTATACAATGGACTAGTGGTACAATAGACCAAAAAAATGCAATCCTTAAAAGCTAAAAACGTCCATTTTTGCAAAGCATTTGTAAATTGCAAGGGGGGTTTTGTGACTGTAAAGTGTGTTTTGGATGTTGTAAGGCTTATATCTACAACCCCAAGAAGGTAGACATCTTGCAAAGTTTTGCAAAAAAATAATTTCTCTAAGGAGTCAGTTTAGCAAAGAAATCACAAATTATAGATTTTTTATTTTTGAAAAAATTGTACATGTGAGAATTGCAAGTCATAAGAAACATAATACGTAAATTTGGCTTCAAAATGTTTAAGGAATTAGAAATTGTAATATATTTGCTTTTTATAGAGCAATCATTTATTGCATAGATCTTGATTTTGGGCTAATTTGTGATGAGTGATTAGTGTAGAAAGCCTAGATAAGAAGATCCAATACAAAGAAACTCAAAAAAAGAACAAGAAAAAGCTAAGTCACATAAATAATTGCCCTATCAGTCACCCTTTGCAAAGTAGGCATTTGTTGCACGATCTTCATTTTGGATCAAATTTTGATGGATCATTAGTGCACAAGGCCTGAAAAGAGAAGACCTAAGATAAAGCGCACAAAAAAGAGCAAGAAAAGTTAAGCTGCAAAGTACTATTGCCCTAACAAAGATAACTTGAAGGGATATCGAAAATTATCTTTTGGATGTTTTTTATTAGAAATTAATCTTATTTGATACCCTTAAAGTATAAGAAAGAGGTTTAAGTGCAAACATATTAGAAAAATTCAAGTTTAAGGATAGTTGCAAGTTATGACCGTTAGAGAAGTCATTAGTTACATTGCTTGATTTTAGTGGAACCAAAGACTTGAATTGGATCAAGGATAAAGAAGAGGCTTAATTAACCCCTACATGAATGAATGAGTGCAAAAATATTTATTATTGCAAAAAATGATTACCCAAGGTAGTCACCTTGTGCATGTGGTGCTTTTCAAGCCCTCGTTGAGCTTCCTAATAGGCCATGATCTTGGTATAACATTGTAGCATTGATTGATAAGATCAGATGGACAAAAAATCACACTTGAAAGAAATGATCATCCTAGCCTAGTACTTTTTGCAATTGAGCGTTTTATAAAGCTTTCTTGAACTTCTCATTGGTCTATAAGCTTGGTTTAATATTGTAGTCTGTATTGGCAAGGAAAAAGTGGGGAGAAAATTACATTTGCTAAATCCAACTTCTCAACTTAAGGACTTCATAGGGACATCCTTCCTTGTAAATTGAGCACCAAAAATAGAGGAAATAAGCTGAGAACTTTTAAGACTTCAAGGAACATCAGTTGATCTCAAAATAGACACACAAAGTCACCTTAAAAATACTAAAATGCAAAAGAGGACTTCCCTAACTTACGACAATCACTTACTGCAACTTAGTGTTTTTTAGTTTTTTTTGAAGTTCTTAGTGGTCTAGAAACTTGGTTTAAGAGTGTGTCATCGATTAGCAAAGAAAAATTTGAGTTAGAATCATAAGAGAGAATTCTGAATTCCCAAGGTTTTGTCTTTTGCGCATAAGACTGAAAAGAGACTGACGTTGCCTATAACTCAAGGAAAACTTATCTAGTATTGGTCCATCACTAGTACATTCCACAGTACCCTCGAAGATCAACAAAAAAGGGCCTATGTAAATTTTAATTCCCAATTGTGTTTTGCAGATAAGATAAAAAAGATATTTTTAAAGGGGTTTTAGAACTAGACCATCCCTAGGGAGGAGGGAATTACTTTTGTTTTCTCCAACCTAGAGATCATTGGATATTTTATAATCTATCCATTTCCAACCTCATAGCACTATGCATACATAATTCTATGTTTACAAGTGTGTATATAAACTTATGGTATAATTCTTTGTAGATGTAGAGATTTTTTAAACGATTTAGATTAAGGAGAGACTTCAAAAGAGCCAAGTAACCATTGTAGCATTCATGTAGGATTCTAACTTTTGATTTATAAGTGAGAAAGAAAAAAATCACTACATCGCACAAATTTCTTGTTTGCTTGATTAAACTAGACAAGTTAATTGGGATGAATAGACAAATTTCTTGTTTTCTTGATTAAACTAGGCAAGTTTATTGGGACAAATATATCATCACATAGTAGCATCTCTACTGTAAAGAGTAATATAGGCTCAATTAGGAGCACCTACAAGATGTCGAGTGAATTGGACAGTGAGATAGAAAAAACTCGATTCATTGAGATCCAATGACATGAAAAATCTTGATCCCAACATGCAAGTAGATTGGATGTCAAAGCGTCAAGATGAATATTAAATCCAACTCACCTTCACTCAAACTAATGCATTAGGAGTTTCCATCTATAGAGATGAATGTGGACAGTCAATTGTTGGACTTGGCAAGCTCAAGGATCTAGCTCTCCCCCAATATCATTGTTGTAAGACTTGAAGGAGAGTTACTAGTGGATAAGATGGGAGCCTACCATATGGTTATAGATGAACCTAAGCAAATAACTCCATAATGGATATAAGTCCCACATAATAATGATACAAACCCAAAGCCATATCAAGATCAAGGTAAAATTAATCCCAAAAAGTTGCCTTTTATAACTAGGTGGACGCATGTTAGGAAGGTTATCCATGATGGATTATCTCCTCTAGTCTTTTTGTTGCAAAGTCAAAAGAATCCTTTTGGACTCTACAACACTCTACGGGTAGAGGTCCTTGTCAGTTGAACATTGTGAGGAGGTGATGGAAGAGTATAGAGATGAGAGGGTCTTTGCAAAGGCTTAATCTAGAATTGCATAATTCTTGCTTGGACATTCTATTATACTTCCTAAGATTTCAAATGATACATAAATATGATTATATTGCTTTGGAGCATTGATCTCAAATGCGTAAGTCAAGACATTCTATTTCTAGATTTTGAACATGAAGAGAAAACATTTTATTTATGAAAGAAGGCACTAAAAAAAATGTCCAATACTCCTAACCTACTATGAATTGAGCAAGATCTATTTTTATGGCTTCAAATTGGAAGGTAACTCAGCTATTTTAGGTCCTATCATGAATTTAGAGTAACAAATGAGTAGATAGTGCATATACACAGTCATAGGGATTGATCCATATATCTACATTTAGAGCTCCAGTTATCAAAATATTGTATACAAAAGCTCAAAAAGGTGTTATCTTCATGATCAAAACATTGGATGAGAGATGAGATCATAGATTCAATTCAATGAATCATCAATAAACTTGAACAATAGATAGATAGAAGTACACAATATCTCAAGGTGATGATGAAACTTGAAATATATATATCTATATCCAAACTACAATGCTTGGAGGCATTGGATGACTCTAATGGCTATGAGATAAGTACAATGAACACTCTAGAAATGAGTGAGAGATCATTGTCTATCTGCGACTTGCTAACAAAAGTATATATAAACCTTTTTCCCATGATTCTAGTTGGTAGGTGTTGATGATTCTACCAAATATTCCAATCTACTTTTCATGTAATTATTTGAATTCTGAATTCACATATGACGTGGATTTTGTATCCTTCTAGAATTACCATAAGTCTTGAATTTTAAGTTTTTATAAATTTTATTGAACCATTCTTTTGCTACTATTTCACAGCTCTTGACAAGGTCCATATATTAGAGATTCACACAAAGGTGTGTTACACTAACCACCCTATTGGAGTTTGAGGTCTATAGAAGCACACAAAGAGCACAAGGAAGAAGAAGAAGCTTGGAGCACAACACATAATACTGAATGTATTACCAAGAGAGAAAATACAAAGATAAGTAATCCGTTAGGGTTATAGGCATATATACAAGCCGGGGAAAAAAACCTCTTAAAGAGAGAAAAAAGTACCCCAACAGTCCTAGTGTGTTCACACACATCACTACCTAAATATATCAACAAATCCCCCCTAGTAGTGATGCGGTGAACAAGGAGCTAGCACTCATGTATAAGGAAGTGCCAAGCTATGTGGAATCAATCCATGAAATGAAGCAAGCCCAAAGCTTTGCAAAAAGCTTCAATCTTCTCCCTAGGTAGAGCCTTTGTGAAAAGGTATGCAATGTGCTCCTGTGTGGGCACATATGCCAAACTGATCTTTCTAGAAGAGAACCTTTCCCTGATATAATGATAGTGCACCTCAATGTACTTAGTGCGGGCATGGAACATAGGGTTCCTCGCAACTGCCAATGTGCTCTGACTGTCAGTGAAGATGGTGGTGGCAGAAGACTAAGTAACACCCAAATCAGCCATAAGGCATCTGAGCTACACACACTCAATAGTCACTGTGAAAGATGCCCTATACTCAGCCTCAGAACTAGAAGTGGCCATAATAGGATGCTTCTTGCTCAACCAAGATATGCATGAGCTACCAAGCATGAAGCAAAAGCCACTGGTGGACACATGAGTGTCATAGAAACCAGCCCAATCAGAGTAAAAAAAAAGCATGTAAATCTGATAGTAGTGATCCCCCCTTGGGATAAAACAATCCAAGTAGCCGACTGCCACTCAAGTAGTGAGATGTGCTTAACCACCTACCAATGCTTGACACCTATGAAATGCATAAACTCGCTCATCTATGAGAACAAACTGAATATCTGGCCGAGTAATGCCTAAGTAAATAAATTATCCAAGAGCCTATTGATAGAGAACAATATCAAATGGATCTCAAGCATCATGAAGATTCAATTGTAAACCTATCTCCATAGGAGTAGCAATAGGTTTGCAATCTTCAAGGCCAAAATGCTGCAATAATATGTCAATATATTTTGTTTGACACAAAGCTATTCTACCATCAACTTGCATAAACTGAATGCCCAAATAATGATACAAATGCCCCAAATTTGACATCTCAAATGAGGCATGCAAATCAGCCTCAAAATCAATAATATTCTTCTCATGAGGGCCAATGAGCACCATGTCATCAACATAGACAACAATGATTAGAAGCACTTTTCAGCCAAAACCAAAAACTATTTGAAGCACATAAACACTTTGGACTTTGCTTTCAATAGATGTACCCATGCATGCTTGGAAAAATCATCAATGAAATTCACGAAGTAAAGATAGTTCCCAAAAGAAGATGTCAACATAGGACCAAGAACATCACTGTGAACAAGCTAAAATTTCTAAATAGCTCAAACTGAACCATCTTTTGGGAAGGAGGAATACTACATTTTTCCCAAAATATAGCCTTCACAGACATGTTTTCTAGGTGCCTCAAGTTTGGGCAGAGAGGACACCATTTCAGATTTCTACAGGCGTAATAAACTAGCAAAGTTCAAATGGCCAAAGCATGTTGACATAGCATGAGAATCTTGAGCTGCATATGCTGAATCATTCACTAATTTTGCAAAATCTATGAGCTTATACAACCCATGACATAAAATGCCAGAAGCAATAATCATGTCCCCATTCAACGGATCATGAACTGTATATGTGCCATCAACAAATTTCACAACCAAGCCGATCTTGGCTAATGCTAAAATTGATAACATATTTTTATCGATCCATGGTACAAATAAAGCATTTGACATGTAAGAGAACTACCATCAATAGTAGTCAGAATGATCTTAACAACTCCCATGATAGGATAAGAGGAGTTGTTGGCGCATGTGAGAGTATTCCTTGTAGGGGCAAGCTCAAGTGAAGTGAAGAAACTGTGCTACAAGGTAATATGTTTAGTTGCCCCACTATCAAAGTACCAAACATCTGAGTCTACTACAGACATACACTATTCATGAAAAGATGGTTCATAACTGCAAACAGTAGTAAATTCCCATTCTTCATTCTACACAAGATTAGTAAACTCTATTTTGGGTGTAGAGGCATTTGGAACAATCATTTCAGCCTCTTTTTTCTTTGCCTCTTTTGTAGCCAGTTTTGGACAACTCTTTATGACATGATGATTTCCTTTGTAATATTTGCAAAAGAATTTTTGCTTTTCTGTTTTCTTCTCGTCTTTTTCATCCTTCTTTGATTGTGTAGAATTAGCACTTTTCTGCTTAGTACTAGATGAGCTCCATTTACCTTTGCCCTTCTGACTAGCCAGGAAAGCTTGATCTGCAGCACGCATGATGGACCTATTTTTTCTAGACTAATCTTCCTATAATAGAACAGAGACTAACTCCTCAAATGTTAAGGCATTTGGATTGCCTTTCATCATCAATCAAAGAGTAGAAGCAAAACTCTAATATGAATCAAGAAGGCCATTCAGAACAGTCTGGACAAGTGAAATGTCAGGCAAGATTTCATCAACAGAAATCAACTACTCCTTCAAATCTTTGATCTTTGTCAAAAAACTATCCATGGAATCTCCTTCATTCATGTTCTCACTCTCCAATTGTTTTCGGAGGTAAGCAACATGAGCCTCATTCCTAGCCTAGTGTAAAGTAGTAAGTGTATCCCAAGCATCCTTTTCTATTCTACAAGAGCGAATGTGAGGAATAATGGCATGTTTTACAAACAAGGCTCTAAATGTATGTGCTTGAACATCTCTATCATCTCAACGAAGTTTCTCTACAGTAGGTGCAGCACGAACTGTAGCACGAACAAGAACCTGAAGAATATCATCTTCTTCAATGCCATCTGCATCACCTTCCACAACTATGTTTGTAGGTGTAATAGGATGTTTTTCAACACCCTACGCAACTATTCCATAAGCATTTTACAACTAATACATGACGCATGATATAAGCCCAGAATAGGTAATTGGTATCATCCAACTTATCCTCAACAACCAACATATGGAATACATCACTGCTTTCAGCCATGGCCACTGACTAAAATACCTTGATGTAGAAAAATGAATATATCTCAAAAAGTTGAATAGAACTACCATGTCAAGTTCTACTAAACCTATAGTAGACTTTGAGGCGCTTATACTAGTGAATCGAAACTTGTATATATCTTTGGCACAAAAAGATGAAATTGCTTGCATAGGTGCTGCGATAGTGCATTTGGAGGCCTAACTATGCTCACCAATTTTTGTGCGATTCTGAGACTGTGACTAGAGGGATGTCAAGGACACCCTAGATGAAGTGGTGACCTGCTCTGATACCAATTGTTGATGTAGAGGAGGTACTGGGGTATCCACTTTTATCAAAAGTAGAGAATAAAGATTGAACACATCCAGTACATCACCTACTCAAGGGAGGTTCTCTCTAGGGAAGTATACCCTTTAACATTTCTGTGAGCAGGTAGATAACAAGGATTGCACAGAGTGGTACATACTTCAGAAAATAGGATCAACAATTGACCAAGGAAGATCATACACTTCTTGATTCGAATCAGATGATTACAAGATTCGTCAAGGAAATGCAACGCTCAGAGCTTCGTGGAACTCTATGCAGATAAACACAGATCAATACAAATGGTGAAGGAATTGTTCAAGAGAATAGAGCTTAACTCTAATACTGACTCATAGAAAAGAAAGAAAATCCAAGGCACTTTCTTACACTATAGTGCTCATAGCCCTCCACTGAGAAGCCTACTCTCTGTATCCACACTACAGAGTAGCTCCTACAATAGGCTTGAAACCACCAAGTGGAAGAAAGGACTTTTGCACGTATACACGCGTCAATGTAACTCCAAAAAGTGTACCCAAATGAGCACAAATCCATTGTTTTATAGGCCCCAATAGGCCAAGAGGGCCTTGCTTCACGTCCACTGATCACGCGCCGGTGGATTGCCCAAAATTGAAGGGGTAGGTCAATTATTCCTTTAATTGGAATTGGATCCACAAAAATAGGTAGTCGCCCATGGATGGTTGGTGGCAATTCCCACTTTTAACAATTACCTTTTAGCTTTTCACCTGCCATCTGAGATTCTCATTTTGTGTTGTTTTGTTACTTCGTCACTGATTTAATCCCGATTGGTCCAACTACTTATCTAGTCATGATGTTCGTGTAGTGGTTTACTCATGTGAAACTTCATATTAACACAAAGCAAAAGTCATCAAAGAGGCCATCTTCTGAATCAGTTTCAACTCTAGCTGTATACAAAGGCTTCAAATGCTCTTTCTCCACCTGTGGCATATGTCTCTTAGATTTCTCTTCCGGATTCTGCTTCGCCTCCCTCTCCATCTGGAGTGTTTTAGGGGCCTTTGTGTGTGTGAATGCATGGGGGTGCATGTGTGTGTGTGTGTGTATTGGTGTGCATGCTAGTATGCGTGGGTGTGTGCTTGTGTGGGTGTACATGCATGGAATTGTGAGTGTGTGTGCATGTAAGTGTGTGTGTGTCGGTGCAGGGGTTGCATGTATGGGTGTGTAGAGGTATGTTTGTGTTTGTGGGAGGGCGCAGATGTGTGTGTGTGGGAGTGTGAATGTGTGAGTGTGAGTGTGGGTGTGGGTGTGTATGGTGGGAGGGTAAGGGGGCGGAGGTGTGTGAGGGGGAGAGTGAGGAGGGGTGGCTGCGGGGTGGTGTGAGGGGGTGGGGGTGGTGTGAGGGGGTGGTGTGAGGGGGTTGGCGGGGGTGAGTGGTGGGGGAGATGGAGGGGGTTGGCGGGGGTGAGTGAGGGGGAGGGTGAGGGGGTGCGTGAGTAAGATAATCATATGGAAGCTTTCCTGTAAGAAGCTCCCATAGCACAATGCCAAAGCTAAAGACATCTGCTTTTCGATCATAAGGCTTGTGTTCGATTACCTCAGGAGCCATCCATCTGTATGTGTCTGTCTTGGCAGTCATTACCCCAGTTTGAGCTTGGACTCGTGCCACTCCAAAATCTGCAACTTGACAACCTCATGCTCATCCATTAAAAGATTCACAGCTTTTTAGTCTCTATGAATTATACTGTTCTGGTGCAGGTAATCCATTCCTTTTGAGACATCAATAGCTACTCGCAAAAGCACTGGTAACTTGAAGCTGCCCCTCTGGCTATGAAGGTAGTCATAGACACTTCCAACTGACATGAACTCAGTAACAATGCACAGATTCGGAGTTCGGAGGACGGGAGCAGGCACCGACGAATTGTACAACATTTTTGTGACGGACCTTCCTCATGATATACACTTCCTCTATACAGATCACCATATGATCCAGACGCCATTTTTTCGTTTTGCTTGAGTCGACTGTAATCAATCTCCTAATCATCAGTACCATTAGTGTATGTATGTGTGAGTGAGTATTGGTGTATGTATATGTGAGTGAGTATGTGTATGTATGTGTGAGTGAGTATGTGTATGTATTTAAGTGTGCGCATGCGTGTGTTTGTGTATGTGTGGGGTCTGTGTGTGTGTGAGAGTGTGTGTGTGTGTGAGTGTGTGTATGAGTGTGGTCATGTATGTGTGTGAGTATGTGTGAGTGAGTATGTGCGTATGTATGTATGAGTGAGGGGGTGGAGTGTATGGGAGTGAGCGGGGGCGGAGGGTGCGGGAGACAGCGGGGTGAGGGGGCGGGGGTGGCAGGGAGTGTGGGCGGGCTACTGCGGGGGCTTGCGGGAGGGAATGGCGGACTACTGCGGGGTGCGGGGGGTGGCGGGGAGGGAACTGCGGGGGTGAGCGGGGGGAGCTGCGGGGTGAGCGAGGGGAGCTGCGGGGTGTGCGGGGGGAAATGGCGGGGGTGGCGGGGAGGGGACTGCGGGGGTGAGCGGGGGAAGCTGCGGGGTGAGCGGGGGGAGCTGCGGGGTGCGCGGGGGGAAATGGCGGGGAGAGAGAGAGAGAGAGAGAGAGAGAGAGAGAGAGAGAGAGAGAGAGAGAGAGAGAGAGAGAGAGAGAGAGAGAGAGAGAGAGAGAGAGAGAGAGAGAGAGAGAGAGAGAGAGAGAGAGAGAGAGAGAGAGAGAGAGAGAGAGAGAGAGAGAGAGAGAGAGAGAGAGAGAGAGGAGAGAGAGAGAGAGAGAGAGAGAGAGAGAGAGAGAGAGAGAGAGAGAGAGAGAGAGAGAGAGAGAGAGAGAGAGAGAGAGAGAGAGAGAGAGAGAGAGAGAGAGAGAGAGAGAGAGAGAGAGAGAGAGAGAGAGAGAGAGAGGGACGGGGGCCTGTGGGGGGAAATGGCGGGGTGAGTGGAGGGGTTTGCGGGGGTGAGTGGAGGGGGGATGGTGGGGGAAGATGGCGGGGTGAGTGGAGGGGGGATGGTGGGGGGAGATGGCGGGGATGAGTGGAGGGGGATGGTGGGGGGAGATGGCGGGGGTGAGTGGAGGGAGGATGGTGGGGGTGAGTGGAGGGGGGATGGTGGGGGGAGATGGCGGGGATGAGTGGAGGGGGATGGTGGGGGGAGATGGCGGGGTGAGCGAGGGGGGTTTGCGGGGGTGAGTGGAGGGGGGATGGTCGGGGGAGTGGATGGTGGGGGAGATGGCGGGGTGAGTGGAGGGGGGATGGTGGGGGGAGATGGCGGGGTGAGTGGAGGGGGGATGGTGGGGGGAGATGGCGGGGATGAGTGGAGGGGGATGGTGGGGGGAGATGGCGGGGGTGAGTGGAGGGAGGATGGTGGGGGTGAGTGGAGGGGGGATGGTGGGGGGAGATGGCGGGGATGAGTGGAGGGGGATGGTGGGGGAGATGGCGGGGTGAGCGAGGGGGGTTTGCGGGGGTGAGTGGAGGGGGGATGGTGGGGGGGAGTGGATGGTGGGGGGAGATGGCGGGGTGAGTGGAGGGGGGATGGTGGGGGGAGATGGCGGGTGAGTGGAGGGGGATGGTGGGGGGAGATGGCGGGGATGAGTGGAGGGGGATGGTGGGGGGAGATGGCGGGGTGAGCGAGGGGGGTTTTGCGGGGGTGAGTGGAGGGGGGATGGTGGGGGAAGATGGCGGGGTGAGTGGAGGGGGGATGGTGGGGGGAGATGGCGGGGTGAGTGGAGGGAGGATGGTGGGGATGAGTGGAGGAGAGAGAGAGGGAGATTCGGGCAGTTAACCATAAGTAGAATCTTATGGAATCTTGTCAGCCACCCTCCGAACTCGAGCATATTTATCTCAAAACCATAGAGCCAGAGAAAGAGCGAATGGCAATGCAATCTTTAGCATAACAACTCTGTCTATTATAGAGAGAGGAAGGAGGGGTACTACAGACCCCCACATCAAGATTTTGCACCGTCTCGGTGCAATATTCTTATTGAATGAAATAACTGCAGGTACTTGAATGACGGAATAATTGCAAATATTTGAACGACATGTGGTATGTACAATGGTTGAAATTCTTCCAAGCTGACTTATTTTAGGTACCTTTTCACCCGGGAGATGTTGACCAGGGGAATCCTTCTACCCTGCAAATTTTCCAAATGCACTGCGCCGTGTGGCAATACCTTGATCACCTTATAAGGTCCTACCCATTTAGGTGCCAATTTAGTTTGAATTGGTGGAACTTGATGCACTAAAACCATAGACCCTTCCTGAACTTCATTGGATCTCAGATACCTGTCATGCAATCTCTTGCGCTCTTCTTGTGTCACCAGAAGTTTCTGCATTGCCCCTTCTCTGTACTCTTCTAATGCCACCAATCTCTGAATGGGGGGTTCAATTCCAATGGTTTTGAATCCTATTTCCTTTCTGATAATGAACTCAAATGGTGCTAATGCCTCTTTTCCATATACTAAGCGAAATGGACTCTCACCAGTGGTTCCCCTTCTTGCAGTTCTGAAAGCCCAAATTGCCACCGATCAATGCTTGTGGCCAGGAGCTTTGATGATCGAAAGATAATTTGCGAAGCAGTCCAATCAAAATCTTATTGGAACTCTCTGCTTGACCATTTGCCCTTGGATAGTAGGCACAAGATTTTTTATGGAAGATTTTGTACCTGTTAAATATAAACTGGAGCAATTGATTTATAAAATGTGTGCCCCTGTCACTAGTAATTTTCCAGTGGGCAACCAAATCTTGAGAAAATACGTTTATACACAAATTTAGCTACTGTTAAAGCCGTGCACTCCACAGTGGCTTTAGCCTCTATCCATTTAGTGGCATAACATGTGGCCATTCAAAATATACTTTTTACCTCCAGTTTGACCAGTTGGACTAATTGGTCCTATGAAATCAAGACCCCATCGTTCAAATGGGGAGCCATCCTGTAGATATGACCAATGGTTGGAAATTCAATCTGGTTGCATGGAGGCACACCTCTGGCAGATGTGGCATTCCTTAGCAAACTTGATTGCATCCTTATAAATGTGAGGCCACCATAGTCCTTTGTGGATGATCCTATGAGCCAATTCTTCCCCTTTTAGGTGTCCCTTCATTGTGTGCAGCCTCTAATAGAAGGTTTACCTCCTCTGGATAGACACACCTTTTCAATATATCATCCTCACAGTATTTATATAAATTTCCATTTATAAAAGAATATACTTTGGCTTTCATGAGGCAATCTTCTTTTTTCCACAGGTGTCAAAGTGTTCTGGGATCTTTCCAGGTAGTGAGAACATGAAGAATTTCATCATACCATCAGTCCGAATTGTTACTAGGAAAAGATTGCTATCCACCAGTTCATCATTAATACCTTGTTGCCTTTTTCGCTCATCGCCGTCCTGGACACTTGATCTGCCATGTAGTGCTCTTTTTCCTGGCTTAATATGAATATCAAATTAAATTCTTGAAATAGGGAGTAACCATATCCAAATCCTTCCAGCTACTTCTAGGCTTGTTTATCAAATACTTCAAGGGCTGATGATCAGAGATAACAATGAAATGTACACCAAGGAGATAGTGTGAGAACTTCTAAAGAGCAAATACGATAGCCAAACCTTCATCTTTCCGTCGTACTGTAATTCCTTTCAGCTTGGTTGAGTAGTCTGCTGCATAGGA